>VSDK01020760.1:7740-130404 GCA_009767595.1 Symbiodinium kawagutii
GATGAGGAAGAGCTGCAGCAAGAATGGACCAGAAGGTTCCAAGAGCTGCCCGAAGAGCAGCGACGTCAACAGTTGCTGGATGATGTACCAGCATCACTGAAGAGAAAGGCAGAAGCATCTGCCATTGAGGATGACGAGGACTTGCCGCAGCCCGGTAAGAAACAGAGAGTGCATGAGGGCCTTGCAGTCCAAGCCATGATGGCTGCTGTGGAAGACACACCGCTGCAGAATGAATGGGTGACCCGGTATGAGGTGGACCTTTTGAAGAGACTGACAGGTCTACCGGTCACAGCAGCAAGGATCCACAGAGCTCCCCGCAAGAAACTGCAGAGGCCTCCCAAGATGATCTCCAGAGCGAGGTTGTCAATTCTCCTGGGAGAAGACCCAGGTGATGTCTTTGTGGTGGAAGAAACTGCTGAGCAAGTCAAGGCAGCGCCTCGACGAAAAGCAGGCTTCTCCTGGAAAGGAATGACCCTGTTCTTCCGTGATGATCAGGGCCCACCACCAAAGAGAAAGGGAGAGAAGTTCCCAACCAGGATCCAACTTCCTGGTGGAACCTATGAGGTGATGCTCACCTGGGAAGAGAGACGGGCGTTTGAGGCCCAGTACATCGAGGACGTGAAGGATGTCCTGGTGTCAGAGATCATGGTCCAGAAGTTGAAAGCTTCAGGAAAGGAGCTGGACCCGAAAGCTTTTGACGCCGCAGAGAAAGCCAAGTTTGATGCCAGCGACGCTGCAGAGTGGAAGCAGTGGCTGGACAACAACGTTGTCAGGAAACTGACGCCAGCTGAAGCTGCCAAGGTTCCAAGATGGCAGATCTTTCGCTCACCACTGCGATGGGTGAGAGTGAACAAGAGTGGCAACCTGCTGTTGCCACTTGTGGCCAAGTCCCGGCTGGTCGTGCCTGGACATTTGGATCCACAGCTCGGAAGCTTCCGATCGGATTCACCAACTGCGTGTCAGCAAGGGGTGAGGATCTGCAAGGCACTAGCAGTGTGCCATGGATGGGAAGCCGACTCGTTCGATGTGACGACGGCGTTCTTGAGTGGAGAGAACACCACTCGGCAGATCCATGTGAAAGCGCCAGAAGGTGGCCTACCAGCGGTAGGAAACACACCTGCAATCAGAGCAGGGGAACTACTTCAGGTGCTGAAGTCCGCGTACGGACTCACAGAGGCGGCACGGTTGTGGTACCTCAAGGCAGTGCGGGAGTTGGAAAGTACTCCCTTGAAAGAGCTGAAGACAGCGAGATCCATCTTCACGGCCGCGACCGGAGGAAAAGTGTGGGCCATCCTTTGCCTGCATGTTGATGATGGTCTCCTCGTTGGAAATGGAGCAGATGTTCGGTACCAGGACCTGAAGAAGACCATCAACTCCAAGTTCCGCATCAAGGAGTGGAAGAAACCACCCATGACGTTCTTGGGTGTCAAACTCCTGAGTCAGAATGGCATCCTGACGGATGATATGAGCGGATACATCAAGGAGATCCGTTTGCCGGAGGTGGATCTGAAGAAGATTGGTGACAAGCTGTCTGATCGAGAAACGACAGCATATCGACAGCTCACCATGCGATTGCGGTGGCCGGCAATGCAAACGATGCCCCACCTATTGTACGAGGTGAGCCGCCTTGCACAAAAGGTGACAAGGGCGGGAAAGGAAGATTATAAAGAGGCGATGAAGCTACACGCCAAATTCATCGAAGAGTCGCGGCAGGGCCGTGCATGTTTGCCTTATCCCAGGCTGCGCCAGGGAAGGAAGTTGTGCGTGGTGACGTACTTCGATGCGTCACTTGGAAAGGAAGAAGATGGGAAGTCCCAGCTCGGGGCCGTCCACTTCCTGACCACGATGGATGTGTTGGAAGGTCCAACCCCAGCCTGTGTGCTGGACTTCACCACGTCCAAATCCAGCAGAGTGGTGAGAAGCAGCATGGCCGCAGAAAGCTGCTCCCTGAGTGTGGCAATAGATCGCCACCTGTACCTCAGGCTGCTGGTGGACATGATGGTCAGAGGACCATACGAAGTGACGCAAGACTGGCGTCAGAAGATGAAAGTGGAGGGCATGATGGTCACGGATGCAAAATCCTTGTACGACCACATGCACACGACTGGCCAAGTGCCAGCTGAGCGTCAGACGATGCTCGACTTGTTGGTCGCCAAGGACCAATTGGAACAGAACGTGTTCCGCCTCCACTGGGTCCCTACGCACAAACAACATGCCGATGGACTCACGAAAAGGATGCACAACACCCTGTGGGAGGAATATCTCCAGAGTGGAAAGATATCACTCAAGGAGACTGAGCAAGAGCGCATCCTGGAAGAACATCGTCGGCAGATCCGACAGGGCCAACGGCAGCGCCGCGAGGCCAAACTTGGTAAGAACACCAAGCCAAAAGCAGCTGGTTGAACCACGCTCTGGATTGTTGAGGTTGCATCCTCCGATCCCTGTACAGTAGCTGGCTGTGCCAGTGTCCTTTTTCACCGCTAGGCACCAGCGTGTACAGAAAACAGCTTCAACACTCTCTTTTAGGGATGTGAGTAACGCTGTTCGCTGGTTGTTGTAGGTGTAGGACTGGCTTGAAGCTGTGGCATGTTTCACCTGTGACCGCAGTTTGGCCCAAACGAGCGCTTTGCGCTGAGAGTGAAAAGGCTGTGCCTAGCAGCTGCTGCTGCACCACCTGGGGCGGTGTCCCCCAACCCTTTTGTTTAAGAGCCCAATACCACCCTTGTAGGGTAAGCCACCATAATGGTGATTAACGATGATGATTAACGATGGTTACTAACGATGGTTGTTAACAAATATTAACAATGGTTATCAACCGATGGTTATGATTCAAAATGCCGGTGGTTATTGAAATTAGGTGATGATTAACGATGATTATTGAGAAACAAATGGATAAATGCTGGCTGGTGGTTGGGAGGGAGCGATGAGCGGCGAGCTGGCCAAGGGTATCCCGGCCACTGGCCCGTACTGAGTGAGTCCATGTATGCAGTTGATAGCCATTGCTGAATCGGTGGATTTCATAGCTAAGGATCACAAAAGTTCAGGACTCAGACGAAACTATCATGAATAATCACTGAATGTCGTCAAAAATGATGGTAGATTTGATCATTGTGGTTCCGCAAAGCTACTTAGCATTCCTCGACATAATTCGGAACCAATTTGTTTCATAGTGCAGGAGCCCAGGTGCAAGCTTCAGCTTCTCCGTTTGCTGTGTTTACCTAATATGGGGTTTTCTCAAGCCATAGGGGATCCCCAAAAATGCGTGGTTTATCAACAAACAATGGTTGATATAAGATGATTTGGGGGTACCCCTACTTTGAGAAACCACCAATATCAAGAGCAGGATGTGGTTTATTGATCATGAAGTTCCAGTTTAGTATGAATTTTCAATCAGAAATCCACAAAGCCGACTCTGGAACTGATGGCCACCCAGAGTTTTGTCGCGTTGTCTCTTGAGGAAAGCTCGCACGGACTTGTTTTACAAAAACGTGATCCTGATCGACGAGGAAACGGAGGTTGAATCAGGCCCTTTTGCCCTTTGTGGCGCCGGAACCGCGTGGACCATCGAGGTAGTGTGAACCAAGTGACATTGACCAGAGATGCATATGCCATCGGTTGATATCATGTGTCTAAATTTAAGTATTCATTTACAGTAGATTACTTTGCTGAATATTGTTTAATTCATCAACTATACATCTCATATATATATATATGTGTGTGTGTATATGTTTACATAAATAGTAGTATATTATCTGTATATATATATATATATATGTATGTATACATAAATAGTTGTATATTATCTGTATATATATATAGATATTTAAATATTTAAATATATACATATCTCATGTATATTTCAATATTTCAAAGACATTTGCATATCTATATACATGCATATCTATGTTTATCTTTATTTATATATATATATATATGTATATACATGTATGGTTATATGTGCGGTGGTTGCGGGTTTTGCGGTGAACATGCTGAAACGACATTGCTGAAATGTTTGGAGACTTTGAAAATAGAGCCCAGGCTCGGAACATCTGACAAACTCCGGGCAATTTATCGGCCCAAAAAGTTGTTGGGTGCACATATTTTCTGTGTCTCTCTCTCTCTCTCTCTCTCCCGCCCTCCCTCTTCCTCTCTCTCTCTCTCTCTCTCCATTTGTATATAAGTTTTTCAATATATATATATATATATATATATGTATTTATTTTTTTATGCATTTAATTATACACAATATATGTATATTTATATATATATATACATGTATACATATATAAATGTATATTTCTTTCTATATTTAAATACTATATATATATATATATACATATATATTTATTTACTGATTTACACATATACATTTACATATATACATATAGATATTGTTTATTTCTTCACATATATATTAATATATATATCATTATATATACGTATATGTTTTTGTGTATATGCATATATGTGGCTATACATTCATCAGTTTAATGTACACACAATTTGTGTTGGCATAGGTTTGCATTTCAACAGTATACATACAACTGCATGTTTTGTGAATATGCTTCAATCTGTATAGGCATGTGTGCAGATGATTGCTTAGATACATATTCATATCCGTGTATATAGTTGATGTCCTAAAAACACACACACAGATTTATAAACTAAATAGTTGTAGCTGTATGTATGTAGATTTAGGCATTTACAATTCAACTTGTTTATCTTTCTTTTCTTGATCGTTGCCTGTGTTGGGTCGCCCGGGTCTCCCCCGGTCTCCCCTGTTCTCATCGGTGTAGCTTAATGGACAGCGGCAATTATGCACGAGATGCTCTTTGCAACTACGATCAGAACACACACGAGAACATCTACTACGCCCTAAACGGGTATGCTGAGTTGACGACTCAGGAGGCGGTGAACCGGCTGTACCCAGCCTCTCAGGCCCGAGACATGATGGACTTCGTTCGCACCTGTGGGAAATCTTCCGAATCCCACGGAATCATGAGTTATCTTCACATCACCGATTTCAATTTTCCAAGGCTTACAGATGTGGAGGTGCCACTGTTTGAAGCAAAGAGGAAGGTCCTCGATGCATTGGGTGCGAAATTTGCACTCGGGGTCAACGTGTTTGACCTCCCAAGGACTCTCGGCCGCTACCGCAACATCGTGACAGGCCTCCCAACAGTGTCAAGCCGCCGCGGAGTGTTCGTCCTTCCTGAATATTCCTTTTATCAAGTTGCTGTGGCCCACCATGTTGGACCATTGGACAGCACATTCGACGCAGGAGGTATGCCGAGAGTCTCAGCGATACGTGAGCACATTTTTGCGGTTGTGTTTACACACCATGTTTTTTTCAAATTTAACTATCCACCTTCCTTTGTTCATTTCACAATATACATGCATACACATCTATCGATCATATACATATATGTATATATATATATATGTATATAGATATCTATGTATATGTATACATATATGCGCATGTGTATACACATGGACATTCACAGACCTTGTATTGTTCACATGGTATACATATACAAGGTGGGACCCCCAAGATAAGACAACTGTGTTGGTCTATAACTGGGGCAATTTCTAGCTATGGAAAATGTAGTCAAATGATTTGGTAACCGACTCATAATTTGGGGGCCCCGCCTTTGGTGTTGGCTTTGACCATCCCAGAAAGCTATTCGGATGTTTTGTATTTTCCACAGACCAACCTCCTCGGGTGATGATTGCTGCTTGCAAACGGCAACGACTGCACAATACGCACCATGAATAACCCAATTTCATGGCTATAGCGGTTCTTTAGCCACAAGGTAATATAGCATCTTAAGGCTATGCAAGCCCTATTTATGGCCCGTGACTGACGTTTTATTTCACCATGATGAATCACAACCTAATTCCGTAAGCATCATAAATAGTTGTCATTGCCTTATTAATAGCATTGTTAATGTTCATCAGCATCAATGATAATTTGAGCATATCAATGTTTGATCAGTAAAGAACAACATTAACTTTATGAATAAATATGTGTTCCTCAAGAATAGTTGTTGCTTTAGAAATTGATAGCCCTTTACACCATGCAACATCCACCCTTGCCATTCACGCTGCGCAGTCCTTGCCGTGTTCCCGCCGCACTTCACACGTTTCAGCGCTTTCTGTGGCATGCCCTTGCCGGGAGCGTCCGCCAACATGGTGCTTTGGTCGCTGCTCGGCGATGAGAGGGGTTACAGGGTTCAGGATGGCTGATGATGGGTGGATGATTGGTCGATGCTTGTGTGGGTTTGTGTGCCAAGCATGTTTCCTAGTATGAACTGATGTGATGGCCAACTAGTCCTTCAATGTGTGCCAAAACGATGTTTTTCCGGCCAAAACCCCATGGTTTCTTAGTAATTTGTGGGGTATTGATTGCCCTATGTTAGCGCCTGCATGATGGTTCATGACTGGTTGCTGATGGGTAGTGGTCAATGATTGAGCATGGCTAGGGCCACTGCTGCTGCTGGTGCGCTATGCATCTGTTGGTTATCGATTTTCCAGTGGGTTGGAAGTTTTCCAGGATTTTGTTTGACGTACGAATCATCGATCAGCAGTACCAATCATTCAAACAGGTGTTTCTCAAAATGGGGACCTCCAAAAAAATGGTTGGTTTTATATGGGAACCCCCCAAAAAAGGTTGGTTTATATGGGGACCCCCCAAAAAATGGTTGGTTTATATGGGGACCCCCCCAAAAATGGTTGGTTTATATGGGGACCCCCACAAAATGGTTGGTTTATATGGGGACCCCCGAAAAAATGGTTGGTTTATATGGGCACCCCCCAAAAATGGTTGGTTTATGCTTATGAATGGTCAATGTAAAGGATGAAAACTTGGGCCGGGGGCTATTTTGCGAAAGAGCTAATACTAGAGAAAACTTGTACTGTTTGAAATACACACTTCACATACCAACAATGAACCATAAACAAAATAACTAAACGACCACAGCATTAATGTTGGTAAACAAGTGGTAATAATTAGATTTCCAATGACAAAGCATCAATACATATAATAGACATAACATATATACACACTGCTCCAAACGTATTCCTTTCAACATCGATCGATCCAGAGCCGAGCTGAGAAAAGCTTTCGCCGTGGCGTGATTGAAAACGTCGCGTTCGCCGAGGCGATTCGTGAAGGTCTTCATCGTGGTTTGCATGTTGCTTTGCACCACGCGTTTTTTCACGCCCGAAGGAGCACGATGTGATTTCAGCGACATCAATGACGTCAGTTTTGGTGTACTATCTAGTAATCCCGGATGCTTCTTGTATGGTAAGTTTGCCTACACTTGAACGGGATATTTTATACATGTCAATGTAGGTAAGTATACGTTTTACATGGAGCATTTGGGAACAGCCTGATATCATTTACAGTACTGACAAAAAGTATGGTAAGGTATTCTGAAAGTAATTACGAATAACATTTTTGAACATAGGACAGCATGTGATTTCAATCTTTCAGGTTGCTCGAATATGGAAATCGACCCATGGCATGGTAACACTGCATCAGTCATCATGGCTTTGAATGAGGGACTTGTGTGAGCTGTTGTCAAAAACCCGCAGATCGCTTGGTTTGCTGCGGATGGTTTATAAAATGTTTGATGGTTAAACATGGCTATTTATGGTTCATTAAAGGGCATAACAGTCGACATATGGTGCCTTCTCTTCATGAAGCCATGATTCTCAAGGTTTCATAGTCATTCATAGTTCATTGAAGGACCTGCACATTTCCCAAGGGACCAGAATAGTCCAAGGGCCATCACCCATTTCTTGGCTTGCGGTCCGTCATGGTTCTTAACCCCACTTTTTCATGACTCCCATGGCAGCCATGAGCGGGCCTCAGGGTATGCGGCCCTGAACGACAGCTGGGCCCTTGAGCGAAAAACCGCTGATTTGCTCCAGCTGTGCGGTTGAAACTACATGGCTGTGTTTCCTCAAAATAGGAAACCCCCCAGATGGCTATGGGTCAATATTAACCAACCAACAAAACCATAGGGAAAACGAGCTGGTTAATGATGGGGGAACCAGGGGTACGGGGTTTTGACTCACTGCCAAATAGGGAACCCCCCAGATCATCTTTTTCAATAATCAACCAATGACTATAGTCGGTATCTCCCCTATAATTGCAAGAATAATTTCCTGATAACAGAGTTGATAGCGATCAACCAGCCATTTTTTGAACCAGCTGCAGTTATTCAAGCATTATTGTCGGTTACTGTTCCCTATCATTAGACATTATGAGTGGTTACAACCCCTATTCCTGTATCATCAGCCATTATGAGTGGTTAACTGGTTATAACCCCTGTTCCCCTATCATCAGCCATTCTTAGTGGTTACAACTCCTATGTTCAGAAACCTCCAGGTTTGGCTTTTCCCGGGCGCCAGGACCTGGTTTCCTTGACTACTTCTCGGTGGCGCAGATCGTTGCTTTGCACCCGGATCCTTGGCGAAGCGCTCCAGCCATCGCTGGCTGTCACTATTCTTTGTCAAGCTGATGATGGGGGGATGTTGGTGAAGCCTAGCTGGTCAATGGTTAATAGGGGATAATAACCAACAATAGTATAGTGGGTATACCGGCTAGATATGGCTATGTGGCGAGCTGGGTCAAGCAGTTAATCAACCAACGTTCATGGGGGAGAATAACCCCACTTTTTCATGACTCCCATGGCAGCCATGAGCGGGCCTCAGGGTATGCGGCCCTGAACGACAGCTGGGCCCTTGAGCGAAAAACCGCTGATTTGCTCCAGCTGTGCGGTTGAAACTACATGGCTGTGTTTCCTCAAAATAGGAAACCCCCCAGATGGCTATGGGTCAATATTAACCAACCAACAAAACCATAGGGAAAACGAGCTGGTTAATGATGGGGGAACCAGGGGTACGGGGTTTTGACTCACTGCCAAATAGGGAACCCCCCAGATCATCTTTTTCAATAATCAACCAATGACTATAGTCGGTATCTCCCCTATAATTGCAAGAATAATTTCCTGATAACAGAGTTGATAGCGATCAACCAGCCATTTTTTGAACCAGCTGCAGTTATTCAAGCATTATTGTCGGTTACTGTTCCCTATCATTAGACATTATGAGTGGTTACAACCCCTATTCCTGTATCATCAGCCATTATGAGTGGTTAACTGGTTATAACCCCTGTTCCCCTATCATCAGCCATTCTTAGTGGTTACAACTCCTATGTTCAGAAACCTCCAGGTTTGGCTTTTCCCGGGCGCCAGGACCTGGTTTCCTTGACTACTTCTCGGTGGCGCAGATCGTTGCTTTGCACCCGGATCCTTGGCGAAGCGCTCCAGCCATCGCTGGCTGTCACTATTCTTTGTCAAGCTGATGATGGGGGGATGTTGGTGAAGCCTAGCTGGTCAATGGTTAATAGGGGATAATAACCAACAATAGTATAGTGGGTATACCGGCTAGATATGGCTATGTGGCGAGCTGGGTCAAGCAGTTAATCAACCAACGTTCATGGGGGAGAATCACCGACAAGTTCATAGGGAAAACGAGCTGGTTAATGATAGGGAACTAGGGGGACTAAGGGTTTTGACCCACAGCCATATAGTTATTAATAAAGAATATTGTGTTGGTTGGCGATGATGGTTAGCTCTGGTTGGTGGTTTCTGTGTTTCATCAACCTGCCTGGGGATAATTGCTCGGCAAGTATCTTTGGGATGCGGCAAGCGCCAAGCACGTAAGAAAGGCTGTAACTGGTAGGCCCAATTGCTTGGAATTCTCTGTCGCCCCGATAAAAAGGATGTGCTGACATGAATTTTTGAGAGTGTTTTCTGATTTGCTACTGAAGATGCAACAGTGACTGATCAAGGTCATTAAAGTGAGTATTTGCCACCAGCCATTTATAATCATTCATCAAACTACCAAAACACCGACATGAGTCATGATTTTTTGCTACGCACTCTCAATTTACCGTCGACTATGAAACTGAAGGGACCATTTCAACGAATCAGTGATGAGTTTACCTTTGTCCGCAAGGAAGCAGCAGAAGAAACAGGGCTCCCCCGATGGAGACGTCTCATAATCAAGAGTGTGACGATTTTGTAATATTCAAGGTCAGCCAAAATCACGACGCGCTACAGGTATGGCATATGTACCTGTACATGGCCAGGGTTATTTTGTAGGTAAATGAGTCAATGAGTTGGTAAATATCTGGCTGGTGGCTTTAAACAGTTTTTTCTTCCCTATTATTCACAACAGATTGGTTGGTTGACTTGCGCATATTTTTCATCGGGGTGGTTCAACCGCCAACCAGATAATGATCATGATCAACCATTATAACAATGTTATTGACCATTATTACAAACTAGATAACCATGGACTAAGAATGGTGGTTTCAAAACCATGGTTAGTTAAAACCATTATAACCATGTTAACCATGTGAATAATACCATTAATTATAACCACGTTATCAACCATTATAACCTTACAACCATGGGTGGTGATCACCACCAAACAGATTTGCTATACATGGAGCATCTGACAAGTCTAAACAATCGCGGACAAAACGACTCCCTTGGCACCCGCACCAACAAACTGAGCGAGCCGACACGTTGCAGTTCCGCGACAGTTCGTTGCTGCGGTTGCGCAACGGTTGTCGTTTCGGGATCCGTGAGAAAAGGAGGGAAGGAATGGTAGATCCAGCTGTTCATGGCCAACTAATAGTTGTTAATGATCAATAACCAACCAAGAATAGGCCGCTGATGGTTGGTAATGGTTGATAATGATGGTTGTTAATGATCAATAATCAACCAATGAACCATAATGATGGTTGATAATGGCAATTATGGTATGAAATGGTTTGCGATTACAAGATTGATGGCCAGGATTGAAGATGAACATTGATCAAGTTGCCAATTCCGCCAATGCTCAACTGGCTGGTAGTTCGGAGTGAGCCACGGAGCCATCCCCAGATTTGTTTAGAGGGGGAGTGAGATGGAGCTAGCAGGAGCGGCCCTTCACCAAGTGGTAGTCCTTGCGAGGTGATACCCTCTGGTAAACTAACATGGCAATGGAAAATCGACCATTTTGTTAGGAAAACCCTGGGAAATCATCCATTCATGGTGGATTTTCCAGCCAGCCATGTTAGTTAAGGGTAAGTTTCCAAGCACATCCTGTGATAGCGGTTGGTCACCAAGGCGCTTGACATATCTTGCGGTGATCCTGACTGCAGCCCTGAGCATTTGGGGCTGGATCGCCTATCTCCCGGGGTGTCTGGGCATAGGGACCTGGGGACGATGGTGGGTCAAGGAGTTGAACATGAATAATCAATGGTTTCTGGTTAATAATAGGGTTCACTAGCTGGTTAATAGCTGGTTAATAATAGGGTTAATAAATAGTTGGTTCATTAGCTGGTTCATGGTTACTAATAGGGTTGTCAACTATTAGAATGACCAACAATGATATGGGATATACCAACCAACTCCAGCCATTTTTTTTGGTCAGGGATAATAGCCAAGACTGATGGGGAATATAACTTATAACGGTTAATGATGCCAAATTTGGGGTACAGGGAGCCACAGCCAGATATTTGGCAGCTTTGTCTATGATGGTTACAGGTACGGGTAGGGGTATTGACCCTCGCTATTTTTGTAGAGTGATGAACATGCCCACATGCTGAATGTATGGTATACTAATCTACGTGACTGGGTTCTTTTATAGGTGAGCAAAAGTGTAGGTAAATATGCTTTACATGGAGCATTTGGGATGTAGTGTAGTCTACTGCAATGTAATGTAATATAGCATTCAATCGTACAACATTGCTATGATACAAGACAATGTAACGAAACATGTGGGAGTAAATACGACTTTTCAATTCAATCCTATAGGATCTATTCTCATGTGATATACCAACCATATGTACATATGTGTGTAAATATAACATGCATAAAGTTGCCAAGTCTTAAACGTAAATTAGGCAGATTAAAGGTCTAATTCAGATATAGAGTCAATATTCTAGATGCGATCGGAATCTATTGAACAATGTTCACCAAGCAGACCTCGTTCGGGATCGGAACCAGATGAATTCGTGTCAGAACGTTTGGCTTTATTGCAACAAACCGTTGGGCTGCTTGGCCAGTGATTCATGTATCAGTGGATGGTCAACCAACAATTTTGCAAGATATACGAATAGGTACATCTATTCCCAGGCATTATAGGCTGGTTAACATCAACAGCTATTCTCACAACAGTGGGTCAACCAATAGCTATTCCCAGGTAAGAGTTCAGTTCTCAACAGCGGTCCTCTAGGTTTAACCACGAAACAGGTGGCAAGAACCAGTTGTGGGCAGGGGATCGTGGTCAAGCGTGGGCTCTGGCAATAGCAACTGAGGTTTGACCATAGTTCACATGTCCTGCTCTCCATCATAATTATCCATATCTCTCAGCCTTGCCATGGTTCCTGCGCTTCAGGTTTTGGACCACCTATTACCTGGAGGCCAGCAATGAAGCCTACACCGTCTTGGGCGTGGTGGGCATGATTCATGGCGCCGCCTGGTTGGTGGCCCTGCCTGTGGTCTTTGGCATCTTGGCGGCTGACTGATGGGTGGTGCCCAATGTGTTTAAAGGGGATGATGACCAGCATGGCGAATGAATGATATGGTGGTTTCTCAGAATAGGGGTAACCCCCAAATCATCCATCAATAGTCATTTATAGTACTAAACCAGCTCTTTTTTGGGCCCCCTATTTTGAGAAACCACCACATCATGAATGAAGGTGTGTTTTTTGAGTTGGCCAAGCTTGTTTGAACTCATAGCTCATAATAGGGGTTCAGAAGCACGATTGGCCGATCCAGGAGATACAGCTGTTCATGAGCCACCATCGGTTAAATTGAATAGGTGTTTCTCAAAATGCAGACCTCCAAGAGTGGTTGGTTTATTAGCCATCATGGCTAATATTGGATTATTTGGAGGTCCCCTATTTTGAGAAACAACCGTAGGTGGTGATTTACTCTGAAATACGGCAGATTCGTGCGAGATATATTTTACACTCATTTGTGCAAGACTCATTTACGTATTCACAGGCACATATATGAAATGTATGTACATAAGTGTATATATATATATATGTAGATATGTATAACGGTATACTCAAAATACATGCCTAGTATCTTTCTATTTAAATATACATATATTAATATATATGTAATCCAGGTAGATTTACCTTGGTGGCTGAGTTCATTTCCCACGTTTGATCATCTCATTGCTGTGGATGGTGGTACTCCAAAAACACCCCGATTCTTTTCATGTTTCTTTCAGGTCACGTGGACGATCCGGGAGCATTTTGATTGGCGCCAATAAGAAGTTGCTGAACTGGAAAACAGCCTGAGGATATTCCTTATAGAAGTATTATCCTGAGGATACAGTTGGACATTCCTTAAACAACTGGATTCGTCGTCTGGAATAGTGTCGTGCTCTGAGGTGAAGGATTCAGCATCAGCAGGAGTGTTAAATCAACTGGATGATAATGTTCTAGCATGCTCGCAATGAAGCTAAGAGCAGGAGGAATACGGAATACACATTATGGGCGTGTACATAAGTGGTGTTCCTTCAGAAATAGCAGTTTTCCTGTGACGAGTCATCATTTTGGAGGTACTCCCCATACATGTATCATTTCTAGTTGGTGCCTGGAGTAGTTTTGCTTATTTCCATCCCTTGAACGCTTGATCGTCTAGATCGGTACTCACTCACTTTTCAAATTGGTTCAATCATTTTTGTTTCATCACAGATGTTCTCTCAAGAGATATCAACAGATCATCCATCCATTAGAAAGGTAGATCCATATCAGTGAACCAGCATCAGTTGCTCTATCACAGTGCTCCACCTTTTGTTTGTCAACCAGCCCCTCAACCATCAACCAGCTGCAATCCTGGTAGCACCAACCGGCCCTAAGACCGGGTGGGGCAGGGCTGTGGTCCAGGCATCGTTTTTGCAGTGCTGATCCTGGGGCTGGTGCTTCAGGACCGATTCAGAAAAGCTTGTATGCATGTCCATTCAGTGTACCTTGAGTACAAGTGTTCGCAGGGTTTGTTCCATAGATGAGGTGTTCACAATCCGAATCAAGGGTTGTTTAGGTGTGTATGTGTACATGTGTATAGTATATATCTACAATTGTTTTCTTTATACATCAAGTATGCATTCACACCTACTATATTTTAATTTCATCCTTTGGAAGTCATGACAAAAATCATCCGCAATGGTCCTTTGCGATGAAAATCAAGCGTTGTTCACAGTTCTACCAGGAGACTGTAGCTGTTTTCCTCCCAGTTTCTTGGGAGACTTGAATATGTCAACTTGCTCAATTGTCTTCGCCCATTGAGTCCAATGTGTCCGGTCGAGAAAGGTAGCGGCTAGTTGTGAACCAAAAATGTGCCTTTTTTTCTGGAGGGAAGCCTGTCCACTTTTTGGGATTGAGAACAGCTTGGGCCATACCCATAGATTCAGTGCCACCAGAAGCCTACTTGGAGTTGCTATTCCAGGCTTCAAGATGAATAGTTCCAGTTTCATCATGCTTGACTTTGTGCTTTTGTTTATGGTTTGCTCTTGAGTAGATTTGTTCACACATAGTGCACCCCCATTTGCACTCAAAGGATCAGTTTCGTTGGCTGATTCTTATCCTGTATTTCTGTGCAACCTCAAATCCCATCGTTCAAGAGGCACATCTCCCCATCAGTAAAGACGACCAGCGAAGGATCATACCACGGAGAGGTCTCATAGTTCAATGGTAACTTGCGGGGTCCCGTCGTTGGAAATCCATGAATTCAGACGACGTCAAAGGCGACTTAATCGACTGCAGGTGTGTGAGAGACCTGAACCCCCAACAAGAGCTGGTGGCAACCGGGTCGGCTGCTAACCACCATGGACACCGGGGGGGTGCGATTGGTGAAACGGGTACCTCCATGGCAGGAGCTTGGCTACATGGGTCTCCTCAGTGCTTTCAATGAATTGCACCCGGAGATTGCAACGAAGGGCTTTGAGGCCAGGCTGAAGCAATGATGGCCTAGTTGGCCCATGGGTACCGGTCTATCATGATTCATAATGGCTGGTTGGCGCTTTGAATCGTTTGTTTTGTACTCCACGATATGGCTGGGACGTTGGGTTGATGGACTGATATGTTTCAGATGGTTTGAAAGCACCAACTAGATAGTTCATGATGCTTGATAATAGGGAGAATGACCAGCAACAATCGTTTATGCTGGTTGAAAATGATCGATCCAGCGGTTTAATTGAACCACCACCAGCCGAACTATAGATAGCTGGCCATTTGCCATAGAATATTTAGAGGGTTCATGGATCTATGGATTTCCCATCAAAGATCCATGGTTGCTGTTTGATGTGGAAAATCATCACGCCTTCGATAGCAAATGAAAAACACACAATCGCCTTGTCCACATGGTGGTTTCTCAAGCCATACCCCAAGTTATGGATGGGTTATTACTATAAATGGCTATTGAACTGGATGATTTGTTGATACAATACATCAGGTTTTACCCCCTATAACATGTAACCCTACTACATCAGAAGCAATAGGATGATACAGGTCCACAATAGAACTACCCATCAGAAGCCAATACCATGTTGAGAAACTGGATGAATTGTTTACACAATATGGCAGTGGGTCAAAGCCCTTAGTCCCCCTGGTTCCCCTATCATTAAACATACTTTTCCCCATGAAATTCTTGGTGAACTTATCCCTAGAAAATTGGTTGGGTAACTGCTTGACCCAGCTGGCCATATAACTACGCGTCTCAGGTGATCACAGCCTCACCCGCTGGGATGAGCGTCAAAGATGGAGATCTCTATCGCTTTCAGGTCACCGGTCTGCTGGTCAGGGCGGGGCACTCGGGCTGGGATCAGGTCACGAAAGCAGATGGGGGTTAGCCGTTGGGTGATAGTAGGGGAAGGTTAATGGTTGATAGAATGGAAGACTATTGTTGGCGGTTGAAATGGTTGACAAAACAAAACACCATTGATAATGGTTGTTCAACGAACTTATGGTTGAACAGCTACTATTCATGGTATTTTGCTCAAGCCATTGGGGACCCGAAAGATGGGTGTGTTATGGTTTGTTCCTGTAAACGGTCGATATTGGATGAATTGAGGGGTCCCTGAGAAACACTGTTAACCATCAATCTTAAAGCCTTAGGGGGAAGGATAAGTAACAATTAACAATCGTAGTTGGAATATGATTCGATTTGATGGTAAACAATTTAGTCATGATGCACCCAGTCATGATCCAAGAAAGGATGCTAAGAGTCATGATACAAATGCAATGGTGGCTGATTTCTTGTCAAATGACTGATAAAGGTTCACTGATGGCAATAAGTTGGTTATTCTGATTACTGCATGTGGTGGTTAACAGGAACCAATATTCTTCATGGTGGTCAATCATGTCATCATACAATATGATGGTGCTCATTGTGGTCGGTGGTGAATGTCAACAAATCACAACAATGGTTCGACACTGGTTGATGTGCCTGACACTGGTTACGATGTCGAAGGGTTGTTTGTATTAGTAAAACGGTCATTGTGTATAACCTTTCTTCATCAAGTGTAACACGTTCAATAGACAAAGAAACTACTGTCATGTTGGAATCTTTTTTTTTCGATATTACTGGAAGGTAAGTATCACTGATAACCAACGAGTAGGTTGTTGAGTAAGCTTGATGATAGGTGTTGAATAACCGACATGCGGTTTGTAGCGCTTGATCATCTATTAGATATCATGGAAATATGCAGGTATCTCAAGGAATTCGCTTTAGGTCATTTCGCATCGGGGCATGTCTAGAAAGGTATTGACGGAAAGAAAAGTCCGGAAACTCGATCAATTTAGAAATATGATATGAAACCACCTAAGAGATGTGATACCAATTTGAACCAATATCAGAATTTTGACTGTGCAAAATAATCGTGGGGATCTATTTAACAGGGTGAAAGGGGTGATTCCCTTGCAGCTCAAGTCAGAGCTTTCCTGTCAGTGTTCATCAGCCTCTGTGTGGCTAGCATGGTTTGGATTTACTTCTCGGTTAGCTGGCGGCGAAATTATGCAAACTTCTTGGTTAGTTTGCCAGGCGGGCTGGGCTTCTGGGAAAGCCCGGGGAACACTGGGGGCAAGGGGGCCCTGGATAACTTCTATGTTAAGGAGGGCCTAGAATCTGCGGCTTCCACGTTAATTTGCCAGAGTGTAGCTGGGTTTATCGTCAGGGTGTCTTTGCAATGCAAAATGTGTTTTCCACGCCATGTCTTTTGTGTTGTGGATTGAATCTTTTGTGTTGCGGATTGAATCCAACCAGGTTGGTCAACGGTTTTTTTATGATATATAACATATGGATAAATTAACCACAGGAAATGTGTATAATGTAACTTGTTAAAGAGATGTTTCATGCCCTTCCGATCCAATGAACTGTTTATCGTCAATAAATGGTTTGTACTACATGATTCCAATGCGTCTATGTATATATATATATATACACATACATGGTATACTACTTAAATGAATCGAGAAAATGTGAATGGACACTTCTTTTGTATGCATTGAATATTACTTAGTGTTTAATATTTCAAGGAAAAAATGGTTAATGAATACTTGACGGTCTATGTTTATTTTTGATGTGTTGGCCGTGCCACACGAAAAGATCAGCTGTCCATGGTGCAATCATGCTTCAGGGATAGCCACGTGGTCGGAAATTTGTTGGTACATTCCTTAAGTAACCTGGGTCTGTACATATTTAGATATATATATATATTTATTGATTTTAAAAATTATATATATATATATATATATGTACACTTCCATTCTTATTGTGGTAAAGAAATCTAAGCATTTTTGTCTTCTAAGATTGAGCAATGACAAATTGGTTTCTGGAAATGTAGCACTTAAAATGTTGAAGAAAGTAATTGGAGAAGTTCTATATTGTAAGATGCAGTCACCCCCAAAAGTCTCGCAAACAGCTGATGATTAATTGACGAGCGTTTCTACCCCCATGTAGTAGATTAGCCCGCTTGTTACAGGGGTCACCAACCAAGGATGATGAGGGCCACCTGGGCATGTTGAGGGAAACAACACCACCAGCCTCCAAGGTCTGTTGACGTTCTTAAGTGACAGATGGGGGCAGTCACGGGATAAGAAAGCACCATTGGTGGAGCATGATGTCTTTGTCAGCTCAGGCGTCACTCGCGGTTTGGTCTGTAATGGAGTTATTGTTTTTAGCTTTGTCAATGAATCATAGCAACCCCAAGCCAGCCTAGAATCCTCGAAAGATGTCATAGCTCATCCAGAATTCTAGCTGAAGGATGGTTTCACTCATCACACTGCTTGGGGATGGGGTTAGCCCATTGTTGCTTGGTGACCATGGAGGTTACGACCTACGTTTGAGGGTGACTACGCGTATCTCCCATGCCGCATGGTAGCTGGACATGCCCAGGTGCGCTATCTGAGATGTTGGGAGTTCTATTCCGGGAGCCTTGTCTTCTCGGCGAAACGGTGAGCCGCGTGGCCGGTGCCGGCGACGAGAAGGAGCTGGCTGATCTTGCCTTATCCTTTTAGTTACCAGCCAATGGTAGGTCACTGACCCCAGCTACTACAATGGTAGAAACCAAAATTGGTTGTCTACTATAATGGCACCTGGAAGCAAAGGGATGGTTATAAAGTTATAAAACGCCACGTTTTGGAGATGGCTAGTGGAAACCAAGACTCGTTACCTACTATTTCATCGTAAGTGGCAGCATAGGGATGGTTAGCGATGTTGCATCAGAAGGAATTGTAGCATAGTGAGCGATAATAGCATTTTGCCAGTAATTATAATGTGTAGAGTGCAGATTCAGTAGGGTTGTGGGCAGTCGTTTCGGATGTTTGGAAAGTTGGAGGGTCCGAACAAAGAACAATACACAGATTTGATGCCAATTCATTTGCCAAACGCGCCCTCGATGCACCGGACGTCCAGGCATGCCAACGAACACGTGGCTGTTCATCGGCATCCCTCAACACCATCATGGCACGGACGCACCCCGAAGACCCTGCCTGAAAGGGGTCACCAACAACTTTTTTTGGCATGGCAACTATTGACATCGTTGAAAGTTTGGTGCAAACATCGGTCGTTGACCAAAATCTGAACCAACCTTCATCATCACTCATCATTAACAATCTTGAGCGAGCATTAATCACCATTTACCAGCATAAAACCATCAGCAAACTCATTCCAACTGTTTGTCATCACCATGAAGTATTAAGTACACCATCGGCTTCGGATACTGTTCGATCTGGTCAGTCATGTGAATGCATTGTTGGTAATGTACTGGAGCTTGTAGGTATTCTTGATTTACGCATGCCGCATGTACACATTAATTGTCATCATCTCATTTCTTGACCATACACATGATACAAGGAGCAATTGTGGACATACACATGTGCTGAAAGTATGCACATTGATATTTGTTTATGTATTTGAAGTTATATATTTGTATATGTATAGAAGCAGAGTAAGCAGGGAATGTGTGCATGCATACATGTAGATATATAGGTATATCCAGGTGTATGTACATCAGAATATTTATATATGTGTATATACATGTTATTGATATACACCAGCAATTAGATGTTTTTACATGGTCAAGAACAGTGTTTGAACAAGCATGACTACGTGATAGTGATCATGAATCACTCCTAAGAATATATCTCGGAATGGATATGTACCATGTAGCAGCGGCTTGTGTTTGATACATGCAGCCTGTGACTGATGGTTCATGGGCATGTAATATATATATATATATATATTATATATATATTATATAAATATATTATATATATATATATATTATATATATATATTTATTTATTATATATATATATATATATTATATATATTATATATATATTATATAAATATGTATATGTGTGTGTGTTTATTTATTTACACAGCCAAACATGTGAGTGGATAGAACTCCGGCAAGTGCTGATTGATTTGTTTGTTTGGGAATTGTTCGGTAGATCAACATCTTTGGATCTACAGATCCTTCTTAAACCCGCTGACAATGTTTATCCAAGAAGTGGATCAAAGTTTTCAAGATCAAAATATGGTTTGCAAGTGGTGCCCGTGCAGGTTTATTGGGTCCATATAAAAGATCGTATTTGCTTGCTAGTAACATCACTTAACTTTCAGGATTTGTCACTTGGGATAGAAAGATCATTTGCAGGTTTGGTTGCTCCATTCTGCAAAACAATCTATTGTCGTTCCAGTTACTCTGTATATGCACTACTTTATGTGTAAATATTCATATTATTACTTTCATATAGTAACCGTAGCACATGTTTGGCTTCTGCGCATCAAGGGACACGGTTCACCAGGAACATATTTAACGACATTCAACCATCTTATTTCACCATCCACTTGAGTGTATATCCTGTCACGTGACCTTCCACATGATCGACGGTGCGAGCTGAGGATCCAGTGGAGCGCCTCACTGCCGTTCCTGGCCTTTTGGATGGCGCAAGTGCTGCTACTCTGCTGGTCCATCTGGAGCTTGGCCCAGGCGGGTCCCAGCTGGTCACCGGGGGGTCCCAAGGGGTCCCAAGGGGTCGCAGGGGGTCGCAAGCCGCTGGCCGTTGGATTCAGAGTGGTTCACTTGTCAGCGCTGATACAGTCACTGATTCATGTTTTTGGTCTCCAGGATGATTTGGGAGTGTCATTGTTTGATAGGGCGAGATTGAGGTCTTTTCTATGGCTAAATAGCAGCCCTTCAAGACTCATCCACAAATTGTTTGATGCTTGGTGCACCAGTGTTGGAGGTTCGTGTCAATCCGGGCTCGTGGACTGGTTGATCAGATTTTGACAATCCAGGGGATATGGCTGCATCTCGGGGTGAAGTGATTTTTTGCTGTCAAGTGAGCATTTACAATGTTACAAAATAATGTACTTATGTTCTGGGCTGTTGGCAGCAAACAATAAACAACCATCAGCAGGAAGTATTCAACAATTATCACTTTTCTCGTACTGGCCCAATGGTTGTAGATATGTTTTAGATGTCCATCCCAACCTAACCCGACCTGTGATTTGTGGCGAATTTGACAGGCGCATTTTCTAGGGTAGGGCTTGACACCAACCAGTATCTCCATATGATTCTCTTCCCATGCTTTGTTTTCTTCCTGAGTATAGTCCTCTTCCATTTGATTTTTTCCTGCTGTTGTTCTCTGTTTTTGACCAAGCATATGCCGGTACCCTTGATTAGTTTATATGAATATATTCAGCAACAACTGTTAGACAAAGGCGAACATATTCAACGGGTACCAAACATGCAGGTCCTTTGATTAGTAGCATCGCCGGTATGTCAGTTTATCATTCCAAAGGAATGCCCTGCAAACAAGGGAAGGTAGGAATGCCTCAGCTAAGAGAAGGTCCTGGCGAGGGGCTACCCAACACCTTCATCAGTCCCAAGCAGCAGATGTTGTTCACCCCTCATCTCGGATTTCTGTTTAATGGTTCAGTATGGAATGTATAGATCTGTGCAGTTTTCATGATGTTGAATCATTTTCTTGAACATCCATGCCAACAGTTTCAAATACAGTACATCAGCTTTACTTGTTGCATTTCCACTTTCCAACGTGGAATCTAGCACAGCAACGGAAAATCCGCCTTGTTTTGAGGACTTAGCTAGTAGTTAGTGGATGCACCTGTTTTCCAGGCAGCTGTACCTGATTACTGAGGGAAATGAGCACCTATCAAATAAAAGAGTGCTGGTTATTTGCATCTAGAATGAAGCATCCTCAACATTTGTTCATGAGTCACATTCATTGGTCAAGAAATCAGCTCTGAGTCAATACTTTGATCCATAGCACAATGAAGCTGATGCCAATCATAGCTCAGCCATCAACTCTGAGATATGGTGCTTTCTCAAGTCATAGGGGTCCCCCAAATCATCCAATATTAACCATTTATAGTAATAAACCAACCATTTTGGTGGGTCCCCTATGGCTTGAGAAACCACCATATCTCGCCATAGCTGAACCATAGCGTAAGGGCCTCACCATCGGCACACCTAGTGCAGCTCAGCACATCGCTACAGTCGCCATCAGGGCTTTGATGCCGTGGTGGACGATCGTCCCTGGGATCTGCAGTGCTTAGAATGATGTCGCTGGTGAAGAATGGAAGGCTTTGAATTAGTCATATGGGGCTCTCTCAAGCCATAGGGCCCATAGGGGAACCCAAAAAATGGCTGGTTTATTGCTACAAATGGTTATTACAGGATGATTTGGGGGTACCCTCTATTTTGAGAAACCTCCATATATGAACATGTTATGGGCCTTTTTTGGGCTGGGTGAATGGTTTCGCAGAATGGTTTTATAGGGTATTGCAATGGCGAATAAAAAGGGAAAATCATCAGCAATAGTGGTTAAAGAGCTACAATGAATAATATTGCATGATTTGGGGGTACCCCTATTTGCACATCCACCATATATGCGCATTTTTATGGTCATTGGTGATCAACAATGGAAGCATCAAAGGGATGAAAAATGAAGGAGGATTGTTTACCCTTTGGTGTACAGGCTAGCTGCAAAAACCACCCTCCTGTGCAGTTTCAAGCAGCATGATTTTTATCACTTTGTTCAGGAGCCTTGCCAGAAAGCATGATACTTCCTATGACGGGATCGTTTGACATGGATGGTTTCAAAAATCGCAGACAGCCTCTCCATAATTGCTGCTGAATGTAGAGGGAACCATCAAAAAGTCACCTCAATTTTATGGGACTTGGGATTGATCCCATTTGCAATCAGATATCATGAATCAGCAACCGTAATTAAACACGATTGCCCAATGGCTATAACCGTCCAACCGGGCTTGTGATTTCAACATCACCTATGAAGCTCTATTGTGCGTCATAGTAGCAACCATCAATTTGTCATGATCATGAGTCGATCCAGTGCGCCAATCACTTTGTTGCATACAAACAGTCAATGACACGATTCGTCAACCTCTGTATGATACAGATGGCTATGTAAGTTGCTCATTGATATGCCGTTGTATTATGTTGACCAATAAATCTAGGTAATAACCAGCTATATAATACAGTGGGTATTTTAATATCCGATCGATGGCAATTAATGAAGGGTTCACAAACTTTGATATCAAGATCATACACTTAGTGTCCAGTGAGTAAAATTGCTGTTTTTAGATCAACATCATGTTTCCGTCATCAAACCAGTTATCGTAATCATTTTCTGGGTGCTTAACAACCAGTCAATAGAAGTTTCTTTATGGAAAAGGAGTTTTACGTATGTGTTAACAACCATCATTTCCATGTGTTAAAGCACCTTTTCTGGATGCTAACAATCTCATGGAAAAGGTGCGCTTTAACAATCACTGGGACCCCGATGTCATTGCCTTTCGGATCGCCCGAACGGCCGGGGTGTGTGTTTTCTTGTTGCACTCAACGGCAGGGCGCTATCCGTTGAGCTGGTTGAGCTGGTTGGTGGTGATTCATGAGCTGGTTAGTGAGCTGGTTGCTTATGAAAAAGTGAGGCTTTAATGGTTGCTTAGCTGGTTAACCAGCTAACCTGGTTGTTATTGAGCTTATGGTTCATTGATGAAAAAATGTGAGGCTTGAACGGTTGCTTAGCCGGTTAATGAGCTGGTTAGCTGGTTGCTCGTGGTTTCATGAAAAATGTGAGGCTGGTTGCTGAGCTGGTTGACGAGCTAGTTGGCGAGGCTAGTGACTGTGATGCTTCAACCGTTCATTTGCCCAGCTTGGTTGCCGGCAACCAGGAACGCTGCGATTGCGGGAGCACTGGCACCTGTCTGCGAGGTTGACCTGGTTGCCTCTTGGCCAAGCAACGTCCGGACCAGGGAGACTGAGGAGCTGGGTCACGAGTTCAACCCAAAGAAATCGTCACATCCCAACAGCGGCACAGGATTCAGTGGCACGGTACCTAGGTTGGTCTAACAGCGGCACAGGATCATGTTGATCCCTTTTGAAGTAACGTTTGTCCACAGGGAGGTTCCCTGATTTTTCTTGTTGTTATTTGCCGATTTGGAGGATCCAATCTGACAGAAGGGCGCCTGGAAGCCGTTTGAAGCTTGGTACCACAATCAGCCATATGTCAAAGCTGTAGTTGTCCCAGTTGTATCAGTCTCGCTGCTTTGAAACATTTGTGGTTTCAGATGTTCCAAACTTCTTGGAAGCTACTCAGGATGATCAGGATCATTCAGGATCAAGCAGTGTGACGACATATCATGTGTACATTTAAATACAAATTTCTCATTCATATTTTACATGTGTTGAAAATATGTACGCACATGCATACCAATCCCGTACACAGTATCTACAACTACGCGAAGACAATGTCCACAAAAAAAATGTACATGTTCGTACGGAAAACAATTAAACAGTATATGCATGTGGACACATGCTCACAGCCCCCAAATGGAATCAAATGATATCACATGAGCATAAAGGAACCTAACTTGTTGCTATGTACATGAATACTTACAAAACAAATGTTGTGTTTAATAGTTACATATATCATTTATCTATATTTATATATTTGAATATTTATATATGTACACAACTATGCATTTATATTCAAATTTATGTATTATATATATTTTACTATTTATCTGTTTATATATTATGTATTTTATTTTCCTCTCTCTACTGCCTTCCTACCTCGTACGTTTCACCAAGCTCGACACCACGAGGGTCGGAGCATCTCCGTGGTTCGGCTTGGCAGGACTGGGCTCAAGGCAGCTACCCTACCCTGTACCCTTCCACTTACCTTTCTAGGTAACCAGCTGGTTTCTACCATGGTTGCAACTAGGGTTGGTTACCTACTCCCTTATGGTAACATGACTGGATGCATAGGATGTGTCATTGTCATTGTGTTTGATTAGTAGACGGTGGCAGAATTCAATTTTCGGATGGGTTTTAGGATGCATTTAGTGTCACTTTTGGTGGTCTGATGAATGATGGTTCATAACGGTGGTTAATGCTTACAAGAACAAGCCATGCGTGTTCCAACACCTTTGCGATAATGAGCTGGCCATTGGTGAGTATAATGAACGAACAGGCCATTAACAAATGATTACTAGTGGTTTGTCAAACTTACCTACTTAGTTTGTTCCATAGTTGAAATACAAAGTTGAAGAAACCAGGAAGCAACAGTGTAGTTTGTTTCGACAGTGAAGCAACTTGTTGTTTTATATTGAGTTTGATCATCCAGATGTAGTTTAAAAAATGCCACAATCCTAAGTAGACCTCTTGCTTTTTGATTCATATTCCTGCTTAGCTATATCCAACTGATGAGGATGGCGATTTTGGAAACGACCAACTCAACTGCAGTCCAATCAATTAATTTCTGCAAGCAATGTTAAAGGGAATGTGGCGTACTGGGTCAACACGAACCAACCAAGACTAGTGACCGGTCATTTATGGTATGTTCACGAGTGGTACAGGGGTTTGACACCATCTCTTTTCGCTGTGCATTTTCTAATTTGCTCGGAGAAGGTGATTTGAGCGCATGAGAGCCCCTCGATTGATCAGCTAGGGCCTTTCGCGAGGATTCATGCAATTTCAAGCATTCTCATTCATGAACTGGGAACATAGCCGCTCCAAGCAAGAGATTCTTCAGTTCGCTTGGGTATCAGCCATGACCAAGTCCACCACTATCAACCTGGATTAACCATGAATCATGATGCATGATGAATGGCTCCCATATCCTTAACCATATTCACCACTCGCCAGATTTCGGAGGCGTTGTAGTGAGTCGCCACCATTTGGGCAAATGTGGTTTGTGATTATTCGACTTAGATGGTTACGGGTTAGCATTCTTGTGACACCCACATGTCATTGCCAAGTGACCGATCTATTCCAATAGAGGCATTGCCATTGCAAACTCAACCATCCAGCTTTGACGACAGGCCGATAAGGCTTCCCTACCGTTGATCACTGAAGGATTGTATGAATCCACAGTGCAAACTTTTTATAACACTCATGGAACAGATGAACCTTTCATCCGATTGCTTCAGAATGAGCCAGCTTCAGGGTTCACGATCAGAGTGCGTTTCTAGAGTAATAAGTCATGCTCTCAAAGTTGGTGCTTGACAATGATACTGAATGGTTGGTTGGTTAACAATTATTTTTCACAGTTGTCGAAACCACCAACCAGATGATTATTGTTCTGGACGTGCAACCATTGATGTTGCTGAATGAGTGTTCATTAATGCTAATTTACGATGGGTCACGTGAAATGATGACTGTTGATGGTCAATGTGTATGCATGATGGTAAATTTTCATTAATGATGGCTACTGTGATTTTATGATTAATGACGATGAATCATAGTTAATGACCTAATCATCGTTGATTCATGACGCTTAATGTGGGTTGCCAATGTTGGTTGCCAATGTTGGTTGCCAATGGTCAACGTTCTCCTTGTGCAGGATATATCATAGGCTTATGGCCTTGGGGAAGCAATTTCTATGCCAGCGCCTGGGCGGTGCGGTGAAGTTGTTTCACTGAAGGCCCAGGCCGGCCTTGCTCGTCCAGGTCGAGGTGAGGAAGCGGTATGTTTCTGTGTGAATCCTGGTGATAGATTGACAGATGTATGGCAACATATCAACATATACGCAATCTATCTAGACGCATCTATGTGTGTTTTCTTATCAATGTGCTATTCATCAAAGTGTATAACTGAAGTAAAAATCATATGTCGTTGCTATGTCATAGGTCATATTTGTAGTGAAAACATATGGGATCCCACATGGGATCCTCCAGTGAGTTGGCACGGCCACCAGGGAGGAAGTGGTGCCCGAGATCCAGGATGACATGTTCAAGCTAGTGGTTTGATTTGACATGGTTTTGATTCAAGCTAAAGGTTTGATGACATGTTCAAGCTAGTGGTTTAATCATTTGGTTTGTTTTTTATTTTTCTGTACACTCCGGTAATCTAACACTTCGCAATCGAACATCACCATATTCTACTACGAGAACCCCTGGGAAAGCATCAATCACTGGTGGACTATCCATTGCTATGTTAGATTACCAAAGGGTATGTGTTTGGGATTGGATGGGATTGGATGGGATTGGTTGGGATTGGTTGGGATAAGTTGGGCTTAATTGGTTGAATTGTTCCAAACAGATTTTTTCATGGAAAGTTCTTTAGCAACTGGTTGGTTGATTTTGTTCCAAGCATATTTTTACATGGGGGTTGTAACATGTTATAACCACCAGCCAGTGCTATTTCGAGATGGTTTCCCGTGAGAAGAATCACACTATCCTGTAAGTATTGAAGGCGACCCAGGCCAGGAGCCCCCAGGAGTGCCCGTTCACCGCATGGCAGGTGATTAATGACCAATCTACCATGGTAAACCAACCTGTTGTTTTCCCTATGATTTGGTCATTATAAGCCATTGTTGACGATTAATATTGACCCATGGCCACCTATCACCAACGATGATCACCAGAAACTCTCCTCGCTATGGCAGCTGAGGTAAGCTTTTGCGGGCGAGCAATCGGATCTTCTTCACCAATAGCAACCTCAGGACCCGCAATGGGAGCCGGGAACACCGCCCGGCTGCGCTGGCAGCACAACAGTTGTGCAACTGAGTTGACCCATGAACGCCACTGGATTTGTTTGTGCATTCATTTGTTTGATCTATGACAAGTGTGCCCCATTATCATGATATATATATATGTGTGTGTAATTGTGTTGGATGTTGTTTTAACACAACTTTCTCACTATCGATCTATTTGCCTACTTATTTATCGATTGATCTATCTATCTAACTAATCTATCTAACTAACATATCTAACTAATATATCTAACCAATCTATCTAAGTAATATATTGCCCTTTTTTCTATCTATCTTTCCATGTATGTATCTGTATTTGTTTTACCTATCCATCAATTTGCCTGTCTATCTATCTATCTCTCTATCTATCTCTCTATCTATCTATCTATCTATCTATCTATCTATCTATCTATCTATCTAACTATTGATCTATCCATCTATTTATCTATTTATGTATCTCTCTATCTATCTCTCTCTCTCTATCTATCTATCTATCTATCTATCTATCTATCTATCTATCTATCTATCTATCTATCTATTGATCTATCCATCTATTTATCTATTTATGTATCTATCTATCTATCTATCTATTTATCTATCTATCTATCTGTTTATCTATCCATCACTCTATCTATTTATCTATCCATCTATCTATTTTTGCATCTACCTATTTGTCCATCCATCTATCTATCAGCCTATCCATCTATCCTGTATAATTATCTATATATATCTTCATTATTTTTCTTTACATATATATTTATTTGCCTATATATATATATATATATATATATATGTATATATTTCTTATTTAAATATATATATATATATATATACATACATTTATCTCATCGTTCTATAGTTCGTGTCTATGTCTCCTTTCTTCTCTGTTTGTTCATTGTTCCTCCTTTTTTCATCTCTGCATCGATCTAGCCACCGTGACCCAAGAACCTGCATACTTTGAGATTCCACCCATGTTCCTGTGTTGGGGATTTCCCTGATTCCGCAGGATATGTTTTATGAGCTTCATGTACGAGTTCGACTTGGAATTCCGTGTCCTATTCTTACAGGCAAGCTGAGTGAGCAGCTTTTCTTTGGCATTAAACTACCCCAGAAACGGCTTGTCCAACTCATTGAAAGGACCATTTGTTTGCAGTATCCAAAATACATATATGTACATATGCGCATGTCCATATGTAGGATCATTTTGTCTTTTGAAGTACAGGTACAGGTACATGTAGGGCCAGATGTGTGTGTGTGTGTGCCTGTAGTGTGTGTATTGCTTGTGTGCATCGATATGCATGAACGTTTGTATGGTGATTACTTGTGTGTTTACATTGTGTTTACCAGGTTCGTTCATGTTTGTTTTCATGCATGCACACATACATATGTGGATTCATTCAAAGATAGACAGACGGACGGGCACACATGTAGACGTACCGATGTGCAGACATGAAGACATACATGGAATATGTAGACATGAATTAACTTGTGTACATAAAATTACATAAACGCTTATGCACACAATATGGATCGTGTTCATAAAGTAGCTCATTCATTTCTCTCAAGGTGATTACAGCACAATGCGATAATATTTTGCCGAACATGTGCAGAACCATTGCGGCCTTACACTGTAAGTACAGTGAAACAGCCTGAGAAACCAAATTATGACTAGCGGACCCACATTGCATGTGTAAATGAAACAAATATTGTAGTTTCTCAAAAATAGGGGTACCCAAATCATCCATTGTTAATCATTTATGGCTTGAGAAACACCCATATGTAGGTCAATATCATGTTCTCCCATCATGACTATTGGGGAAGGCTCGCAGATGTCAGAATTCATGACCCATATTGCTGTGCGGCAATACATTGCACCCCTCATGCACATGCCTAGCATGGTCTTTGTTGGGATGCTCATCTTTCCAGGTCTTGGGACTGTGATAATGATTTTTTCAAACATATGATTATACCTGTAATATAGGTGTTACATGGGTAGAATACCTGTAATTTATACTTTTCTTCTTTATCTATTATACATGCCTATATACACATGAAAAAATGGAGGTGCAAGAAACCAGTTGCTGCATAGAAGCAATCCACCAGAGAATATGGTTGTGGGTCTAATTTGAGTACTCCAAAAACCAAAACCCATTGGTTTATTGATTTTATAGATTTCCACATGGATTTTATAATTGTTTTTTTGATGAAAAGGAATCAGTGTACAATAGATTTCTGTTATAGAAAATATCAAACCCTTGATTTATAAATGGCCACTTCGGGGGATTAAGAACCTTGACCCATAGCCAGGCATAGCCAGGCATTTCTTGGGCCCAGCCGAGCGCTGCTGCAAGGCCACCCCGATGACTTTCTTCGTCGCCTTGACCATTTTGGGAGTCACTGGGCGGTGCTGCAACGGTAGCCATTCGCTCAGCTCGTGGTGAAGCTGGTCCACAAGCAGGGAAGTTGGTTGGATAATTCTGCTGTTTAAGCTGCTTGACGACCTTGTTTTGTGTACATTGCGTATATCACCAGTAATGGCTGTAGGCAATAGGGTTTGAAATGCCAAGTTGATGATACCCAGGAAATATATGTAGATATGTATATATATTTATATATCATTATTGTATAGATGGAATGGGTCAGGATGGAACCAACAACAGCAAGGATATCGCTGCCCAACAATGGAAGGGAGATATAGCAATGATCAAATGATTCAATGCCAAGGGCCGGACGATCTACAACCAGGATATCAATAGTGGTAGAGACGGAACAAAAAGAGGTATAATATGATTACTCAACAATAGGACAGGTGCAGTGAAAAGCAACATTTTACGGATATCAGCCATATCACCATGAACCGTTCGCTGAAACAGAGCACTCGACTTGCCAAGCATTGAAATACGTCGCTCTGATTTCTTCCCAGCCGTAGTTGGCTTCCCAGCCCGAGAGTGGCTGCTGGCTTTTCGCTGTTGAGTTCATCAATGAATAAAGGCAAGGCTCAAGAGCCTGTGTCCGTGTTGCAGTTTTGATTACCCTCCGGTAAACTAACCTGGCAATGGATTTTCACCATATCTTATAGTGAAACCCTAGGAAAACACCAAAAAATGGTGGATTTTCCATTGCCATGTTAGGGACTACCAGAGGGTACTTCTCGTGGCTTGCCTTGATTGCAACCGGTACTTGGTGCAGGCTCTCGGTGGAGGGTTCTGGCCATTTTGTACACGTATCATTTTGTTGGGACTGCATTTTGCTGCACTCCCTCGCTGTAGACATGGACAAACCAAGAACCAGTTGCAGATATCAAGCAATTGATTCATGTAGCCTTGTTGATGTCAAATAACATCTATCAAAGTGTGATGGTTTGTAAGCAAGCGTCCTTCCTCTGACGGAATGTTTCTTCATTCATATATGGTGCTTTCTCAAAGTACGGGTACCCCCAGTTATCATCCACTTTATTAACCATTTACAGTATACTAAACCAACAATTTTTGGGGTACGCCTGTGGCTTGAGAACCCCTCATATATTCATCATGTATTTGTTTCTTCCTTCGTTTCAGATGTGGATGACATGTCGCAGAGGTGCAGCCGCGCCAGGTGAATAGCATGGGCTACATGGCCGACGTGGTGAGACTCTTCAGCGGCGTGTGACGGGTGGCCACTTCGCATCGCCGTGAAGCGCAAAGCTCAAGATCTGAACTGCGAGGCGTGGCGGACCACGAAATCGTACCACATCAACAGCAACATTGGTCATCGCCTTTTCACTAGATTGGCGATCAATGATGTTGATGATGATGATGACGAAGATGAAAGTGATGAAGATGATGATGCTGAATATGAATATGAATGTGAATGTGAATATGAATATGATGATGATGATGATGATGATGATGATGATGATGATGATGATGATGATGATGATGATGATGATGATGATGATGATACGCCGTGTCATTCTGGCACGGGACTTCCAGCTGTTCGCAAACTGCCCTTGGCATGGACGGTTTCTTACTGTGAGTCATCCATTCTGATTCGTGAGCACCTGTTCTTTTTTTGGTGGATTGGTGATTGGTTCCCGTGGTGCAGCAATTGATTCTTATCAAAGGTATCTCGACGTATGTATACTTACTTACATATATTTACATGTATATTGATAAATCTATCTATCTCTCTATATATATATATACATGTAGTTGTTTTATGTATATAGATGTAAGTATTTAGATATGTATATATTAGTGTATACATTTATACATGCATATATATGTATATTATAGATGTTTATATTTATTGACATATCAACCAATATGTTGCCTATAGGATAGTGGTGCATAAGAACCCCGAAGCGAAACCTATGGAATTTTGATGCTTTCCAGGTATGTTTGCACGAAATGAAGGCACCCAAAGGCACCGACTAAACATCGCATCCCCTCGCGTCACGGATCTCAGGTGTTGATCGTTGGTCGTCAGGGCGACCTTTGATGAGGCCACGATTCACAGCTGGAAGCGAAAGATCCGTCACTTCCTGCAAGGTGGGCCCCCGAAACGTTAGCTAACTGGGGTTATAACTAGGGTAACTACCAGTTATGGTTTTTATAGCTATAGTTAAATGGCTTATTAATCAACTTATAACGTTTGGGGGGCCCGGTCCCTTGTGTGTTGCCTTTCGTATCATGGAACTTGGATCAGTCACTGCAGCTGTTGGTTCTTCATGAGCCCCTGGAATCCCACTGATGAATAGCATTCAGCAATACCCCTTGGAATTTCTTCCAAAAAACGGACACGTTATGTAGTCCGATAAACTGTTGCTTATGTGATTTTCAAGACTTCTTAAGGAGGTACTGAGGTACGCTGTGTAGTCACCATATCTTAGTGACTAGAATCTCGCATGTTTCTTGACTGTTTTGTGGTCATGTACATAATACTGAAGTCGATCTCGCAGAACAGCTAATCCATGTTCCTTCTAGCCCTTGCAATCACCATGCTTTGTTTCTGTAAAATTGCTGTGCATGAGATAGAAATGAGGGGGTATTCTGGTTCGCATTTAAATTTAGAGCCTTGGGTTTGAATTTTATAGAGATTCATTCGGTTTTTTGTGGCAATGCAGTCTTATTTATTAGAGCAACAAATGTTGGGAAGGTCATGCAGTTTCATTATGTAGAGGCCATTTTGTTAGAGGGGCTGTGCAGTCCCGTGTTATATCCACGAAATTGGCCCACATGATGAGGCGATCAAAGGGGGATATGCAGTAGCTGAATTTATTTCCTACGGAAGGTCGTTGGAGTGGTCAAAAACTGATTTCAACAAGGTATTGTGCATGCAATTAAGAAATAAATGAGCAATATCGCCCGCTAGCAGAAGTGAAGCATGGATCAGATCAATGACTCACCTCAGGTTGTTGTATCTCCATATGCATTTTTCCGTGATCATTTGTCCAGTTTGCCATGTCCAGGACTGTCCAAGCCGTAGCTGAAAAAGGACCTAGTGGTTAAGGGGCCCTGTTGATCAAGCGTGACCCACTTGTCCTATGGGAGCTGGACTAAGTTGTCGGTTATTGTATTCTTCCGTATTAATTCCTAATGCAGCACTTGTTTAATGAAAAGTCATTTCTTTCGCATCCAGTCTGTTGAATTGTTTCTGCAAATCCCAATGTGCCTTTGCCAGTCTGCAACTGCTACTCCGGCAGAGAGGTTGGTTTGGCGAGACGGTGCCAAACCTGAAATCGTTTGAGCACTGGTCCAGTTGGAGCCAACTTAATGATAGTTCAAATAGACGATGTTATTTTAGAAACATTAACATGCCAAATTTGCCAAGTTTATAGGCATTGAATATTGTAGACGATGTAAACGTACACGTGCTGGCTGGGACTGGCACGAGCACTGGCTTCAGGGGATGAAGCTTGCAGCACCGATCGGAGCTGGAAGACTGCTACCTGGTGCAGCAACAGCACTAGTGAGAGGATGATATATGGCCATGGGTCAATATTAACCAACCAACCAACCAACCAACCAACCAACCAACCAATGGTTAATGGTTAATAGTAGGGGATAACAACTAGCAACTATAGAGAGATATACCAGCTATATATGGCTATGGGTCAATATTAACCAACCAATTTCATGGGGGTTTATAACCAACAATTGTATAGGGAAAACAATGGTTAATGATAGGGGAACCAGGGGTACGGGGTTTTGACCCACAGCCATATGTGATGCGTCACCTACAAGTGTAAGCCATACATGGCAGGACATGGCCTGTTTGATCAGCAACTCTCTTCGTTTCGATGGTTGATGATAGTTGGTGTTGCCTATTAATATTGGATGATTGTAGTGCTGTATTGGTTTGTGATGGTTGACCATGACAAATATGATCAATGAATACTCCTATATTGATGGTTCTAGACTGTCAATGATATTAGCTCATCATCATTAAGAATGGCTAATGCTTGATGATAACGGATATTGAAGACCAAGAACCATGTTTGATCTCAATGACGCTTTTGTTGTATGTCGACTAGCAAACAGGTGCGGATAGTTTGTTTTGCGAGGATTGTGCCTGAAAATGATGGAAGCCTTCAGCCACAAGAATTCTGCCCTGAGAGTGTACTTCCAGTGGCAGTGGCTCCAGGGTAGTCAACATCAGCGAGGATCTAGCAACGTTCCATGCTAATCATATGCCAAAAAATAGAAAACTCTTTCAATAACAAAGAAACGGTTGTGCCTTCAGGTAGATGTTCGAACCATTCATGGCTCCCCAGCTCCAATCTGGACCAATCCCATTGTGAAACAGTTCTGAAATTCTGAAAGGCCAAGGATGCTTCCTGCGCGGCTGCCGTTATCGCTTGGTGGTGGATCAGCAATGATGACTGCTCGACTCGTGGATCTCAGCTTTTGAGGATATCATCCATTTTGATAGCACAATGGCTTGACATCCTTTGTGTTTTTTTGAAATGATACTGACGATAGCACAATTGTTGATTTCATGATTTTTTGTTCGTAGAGTTGCTTGCCATGGGTTGATACCATTGATACCCACAGTTGTTTGATGTGAACACCGTCAGATGGACCATGAAAGGATCGACCCATCTGCCACCACCCACGGCAGTCGGGCTGCTCTGAACAGGGCTCACCATGAGGTGACGACCTGTTGCGGATGCCGCTAAAGGTGGCTGCGAGGTTGTCCATAGCACCCAGGGCTCGGTGGTTTTGAATATGTTTAATGGTTCGTGATAGGAGGGAATCACCAACAAGAGGGTATATAGTGGTTCTTGATGATGATGATGATGATGATGATGATGATGATGATGATGCTGGTGGTGGTGGTGGTGGTGATGATTATTATTATCATTACTATCATCATGGTTATTATTATATCATTGTTTTTTTATTAGATATTTTTTATCACTATTATGATTTTATTTTGTTGGCATATTATAGATTATGTACATTTTCACTCACACCTGGTTTGATCATTCAATTTAATTAGTGGGCTTCTTGGGATGTGTTGTAACCACCAAACAGACGATTTTGTTGACTTGGGACCCCACCAATGTTGACAGCGGGCAGCGGCCACAGCGATGGACAACCCCAAGTAGAACAAAGGCACTGTAGGCATTTCTCGGAAACACAACGACGTGGAGATCTAGCTAAACCGGGACTAGCCTCAGTTGCATAGCAATGACTCCAAGTGATTGAACCAGGTTTCCTGATGAAACCCATCAATAGGTGACTCTGAGGCGTTGTGCTTGGTTTGTTGGAGGCACAGCCAGCTCAGTTGATAGCTTTGACAGCACACTTCTTCTGTGGCCCCGAAGGATTGTGAACTGCCACCTGCTGGCTAAAAGCGCGAGGAAAAGACAATTTGTGTGATGGAGCATCTAAGAATGCCATCCTCACAGCAAGAAATAGTGATATCAGTGAGTATAAGCTACTTATAGCTGTTGAATTATGGAGTTTCCTTGCTTCTGAATGCATTTTTTCTTGCCTTGCCTAGACAGACGCCGCGGCAAGCTGGTACTGAAGGACGTTGGGTTTGTAACCATCTCCCCTCCTCCCACCGTGGAGGACAGCAGTACGTATGATATCATGCACATAGAACCATAGATACATGGCTAGATACATGGCTAGGTAAGTAGACAAATAGATGGATAGATTGGTGTTTTGTGTATAGTTGGCAAGACAGACTGGACTTGATACATGTATCTATATATATATGTATGTGTATGAGCAACATACATTACATGTGTAATTGTGCACCTGAGAAAACTTGCCAGAAAACATATGTTTTTGCCTGATGTGGTGCCAACTAAACATAAACCTCACATGTCATGGCACTGTTTTTTTTTGCACTTGGATCAAGCTTGGTCACCCCCTGGTAAACTAACCTGGCAATGGAAAATCCACCATTGATAGGTGATTTCCGCTGATAATCAATTTCCAGCTTAGTTTACCAGAGGGTATGTCCTGTCACACCAGTAGCATCTACTGGTCGCTTGGTGCAACGATCCAATCGGACAGCTCTGCTAGGATTGACTCAGTGAACCGAAGAACTGAAATTCGCTATGCCATCGACCATTCACTGGTTAAGCAGCTGCTTAAGGACAGTTCATTCGTCTTGATTGCTGAAGTCAAAAGTGTGACAGCAGAAACATGACTCTTATGTAACAGCCATGGCTGAAGTAATTTAAAGGCTGCTAATGTCAAATGTATTAGGCTAGGAACAGTTCATCCAGTGTTTCCAGAGAAGTTTCCATCCCAAGCGGATGAATATTCGATTCTGTCTCACGCCACGAGTCACGGCACAAGAGGGTCCATGGTAGCGCGGGTGGAAAGTGAAGTCATCCAAAAAAGGTTCAAAAATCACTGTGTGTTACAGCTTTACGTAGGTCTATGTGGGTTTACAGTTGTCCTGTTCCTGATTACTTCAACAAATCTTGTGCTTATGTCAAGATCATGTTTGTACACTTCTGCAGATCTTTGATGGTCTCTTTGATCATGCTGATGACATGTTGTATCATCATTTACCCACCATCAATCATCATAAAGCATCTCGACAAATTACTGGGCATCATTGCTCAATCCCTTATCATCAGTAGCCACTTGTCATCACTCATCTTTTTTCCCAATCATTATTCATCAACCATCACTGGTTGGTTGTTTCAAACATCTGTTATTTTCCCTAGTGATTATAAACAAATAGTTGGTTGACTAACATTTTTCATGGGGGTTGAAACCAGCAACCAGATCATCATTTATGACCCAACCATCACTTCTCATCGAGGACGTGTTTTTTGGGGGATCCTGGATCATCCTTGACCTGTGGTGCGATCGAGTGTGGAGGCAGTTGGTCCCACTTGGAACCATTTGGAACCCTGTTTGGAGCTTGCCGTAAAAAAGTGGGCCTCACATCCCCCCTGGGGCACGAAGCAATGGCAGAAGGATGGATGGTCAGCAGTTGGAGACCAGCAATTATGGTAAATAAGAGGGGAAAAACACCAACAAAAATAGTCAAACAATTACTACAAGGGTGGTTCTGAAAATAGGGAACCCAAAAACGATCGGTGTGCTATAAATGGTTTATACTGGGTGATTTGGGGGTGATCCCCACTGTAAGAAACCATGTATCACATAGCCATTTTGTCATCATGGTAAAATAACATATGGTGGCACATTTTTGTAATTGTGACCAGCAATTAGCTACACTGGTCCACACTGATTGTGCACATGGTATATATGATATACATGATATAATCTATCAATTGTGCTGACGAACAGTTGAATCAAGCGATAGGAGCTAGCAATCAGCAGCAATTCTGGTGACACGCCGTTGGTGAACTTGACCGAGTCCTCCGACGTCACAGCTAACAGCAGTTGGATAGTGAACAAAATTGCTGGATTATTTGTTGGACAATCATTTTTGGGATCATCAGGAAGGCATCATATACCAGATAAGCTTCAGTTGCGTGCTTGATAAACCCAACAAAAACGACTGTTGACCACAAGCACCAATTGCTTTCCAGATGGTGCCCGTAAGAAGTAATTAGGGTGGCTGACAATGATATCAACCATGAGAGTAGTTAACACTACTAAGACTATCAACCCAAATGCTCCCTTTACTACACGTCGAATCGTAGCTAAACGTAGCTTTGGGTGATATTCACTAATTAGACAGGCTTCTGCTCCAGCACTAATGATTGGTTTGATCATCGGGTGATATCATTATTATGTTGTATCAGTTTTGGTTTGTCGCATCATGGTAGAGAGGGCTCGTACCACCAACAAATTGCAGAAGTTTCACAGAATACCTGAATCGGAATATGGGTGTTTCTCAAAATAGGGCTACCCTCGAATCATGCATGATTAATCATGATTGAGCAATAACCAACCACTTTTAGGGGGTCCCTATTTTAAGAAACCACTTTTGTACTCATAGCTGACACTGTTTCCCACTTGCACTGCATCCGCTCTCATAACAAACCTGGAAGTGTGGCCGAAACAGCCATTGTGAGCCAGTAGGCATTGGGGCCCTTGCACAGCAATCAAACTGGAGCATAGTATGTCCAAGATCTTCCTGGAAACAGCAGTTGCTTAAGTGTACAGATTTGCGGATGTTTGTCAGATGTGTAGATAAATATGCACGGTTCTTTCTCAAAATAGGGGACCCCAAAAAATCGTTGGTTTATTACTGTAGATGATTAATCTACTGGATGACTTGGGGGGTACCCCTATTTTGAGAAACTCCCATATATATATATATACATATATATATGTATGTCTTGTTTGTGTACACATTTGCTTCCTCAAGTACTTAATTACACAAATATTGCCATCATTTCTGGTTTTGTTCCTTCGCCATAGTGATTGCGAGCATGGCTATCGTTGATAACAAACAATGTTGTTTTGTATACAGCAAAATCAATCGGAATTTACCTTTCCTCGTCTATTTTCCTTGACTAACATACAGAATCCGAACCAATTTTTAGCTAATGGTAGCAAAATGGTTCGAAAGTATTGAGTATCTAGGGTATTAGGTAAAGTGAAGTACCGCATGCGTATCAACTAATACTGGTTGCACTTGCCATACTAAGAACTCGATATTATAGCATGATTGTTAACTAATCATCAACAAATGGTTATTAATGGTCAACAATCATTCATGTTTGTTCACTATCAGTATTCATTATCAACTCATGGTTATTTACTCATCATTCATCACGGTAATTGGTAGTTCGTTTTTGTTTTCTACTTTGATGTCCTGGCTCAGCCCGCCACAGGTCACTCTTCAACCTGCCAGAAACGCAGTCAGGGCCGCCCAGTGGGGGAGTATGCCCAGGGACGCCCAGCGCGAATGCTTGGTAGATGATGGGACCACAAGTGATGGACACATCATGTGTGTAGATTTATTGATCGATAGCGCATTATAATGAAAACAAACAAATTTGTATGTAAATATAATTACGTATAGATAGATATGTTGTTCAAACAAATATGAACATTGATTTAGTTTCAATTGATGCAAATGCATGTGTATCAAATGAAGGATGTATGTGTTGCATTGTTTCATACATTATGCACATTATAGCATGGATTCAAAGATTGACCTAATGTACATTTGTTTCTTTTTCTATGTACGCAGCGACCACCAGCCCTGGGCACAACTCCAATCACAACTATCCAAGATAAAGCTATGCAAGTTGCCCTTTCGCCTCAAGAGCTAATCCTTGTTTGGTCAATGCTAGTGGACCAAAGAAGCATTCAAGTAACAAAAAAAAGAAAATTGTTATTGAGAACTGATAGCGTTCAATTTGTTGCGCGTGGAATGGGTCATTTCTTCTCCGTCATGTCCATGTTTTTTTCTCAAGATCAAGAGTTCCTTTTGCCAATGTTGTTGGCTTGGTTGCCCGTCAATGGGGATTTGACTACATGCAGACACCTACCCCCAACATGCCCTTTAATTCGTTCATTCTTGTGTTTCTTAACATTAGACGCAACGTTTTTTGATGATGCCATTGCAAGCCAGAGTCATACATAAAGACCTTGGAAACCATATTCAATATGTTAATCATAAATGTTGCCAACTAACTGTATTTGTTGATATTATTTACAACCGTTGATGCTTCACATTCGCTGACCATCTTAACAGGATATGAATGGTCAATGGTACAAGTGATGGCTACAACCATTGGTAAGCCATCTTTGAACAAATTGTATGGTTCACATGTAGAAACGCTCACGAGAAGCCGCGTTTCAGGTCTTGCATCATGCCAGGCCCAGAGCGGATGGTAGGTGAATGGGATTGGTGATGATTAAGAATGATTGCTGGTTGGTGGTTTGATATGGTTTTTATAGGGGTCATAACCATCAATCCTGGTTAATACTAGGGGACGATAAGCAACAATAGTGGTTGAACAACTGCTGGTTGGTGGTTTGATTATCATTTTTTTGTATTTTCCCTAGTCTTAACCGATGGTTGGGTGGTTGGCAAGCTACTTTTCACCGGAATGGTTCAAGCACAAGGTCAACGATGCTTCTACAGGTAGTTGGCGAGCTGTGTCAAGCAGTTAACCAACCAATTTCATGCGGGATAATGACCCACAATAATAAGGGAAACAATGGTTAGTGATAGGGCAACCAGGGGTACAGGGTTTTGACCCACAGACATGTGTTGTCACATGGGGGCCGTTCTAAACCCCCAGTCTTGAGATTTGAGCCAAACGTGACTTTGGTATATTTGAGGGTAAAATATTGGTCGTTTTTATGTGGGAGGCGCAAGAAGGCGCAAGGGCGAGCGCAAGACTAAAGGTACTACAAGGTACTACAAGGTACTACAAAGTACTACAAGGTACTACAAAGTACTACAAGGTACTACAAGGTATTACAAGGTACTACAAGGTATTACAAGGTACGACAAGGTATGACAAGGTACTACAAGGTACTACAAGGTATGACAAGGTACTACAAGGTAGTACAAGTTATTACAAGGTACGACAAGGTATTACAAAGAACTACAAGGTATTACAAGGTAATACAGGGTACTACAAGGTAGCACAAGGTATTGCAAGGTAATACAGGGTATTACAAGGTAGTACAAGGTACTACAAGGCTGCCGCTTGGTCTGAGACAGGTCTGAAACAAGTCTGAAACAAGTCTGCAACAGTTTTTATTATCATTATTACCACTAATTCCATTACTATTATTACTACCTCTTTTACTATTATTGTTTTTTTTTTAATATTACTACTACTACTACTACTACTACTACTACTACTACTATTACTACTATACTAATTCCATTACTATTATTACTACCTCTTTTACTATTATTGTTTTTTTTTTAATATTACTACTACTACTACTACTACTACTACTACTATTATTACTATTACTACTAATATTACTAGCACTACTACTATTATTATTATTACTACTAATATTACTATTATTACTACTACTACTACTATTACTACTACTACTACTACTATTATTTCTATTACTACTACTACTACTACTACTACTACTACTACTGCTGATACTACTATCACTACTACTCTTACTTCTATTACTACTACTACTATTACTTCTACTACTACTACTACTACTACTATTATTACTACTACTACTATTACTACTACTACTACTACTACTACTACTACTATTACTACTTCTATTATTACTACTACTACTACTATTATTATTATTATTATTGCTACTACTACTACTACTATTATTATTACTATTATTACTACTATCACTATTATTACTATCACTACTATTACTATTACTACTACTACTATTACTACTACTACTACTACTTTTACTACTACTACTACCACTACTACTACTACTATTATTATTACTACTACTACTACTACTGATACTACTATCACTACTATCATTACTTCTATTACTACTACTACTATTACTACTACTACTACTACTACTACTATTATTACTACTACTACTATTTCTACTACTACTACTACTACTACTACTATTACTACTTCTACTACTATTACTACTACTACTACTACTACTACTACTACTACTACTACTATTACTACTACTACTACTACTACTACTACTACTACTACTACTACTACTACTACTACTACTACTACTACTACTACGGGAGACTTGCACTTGCAAATGTGCATGTGGTGTTTTTTCGGCTATTTGCTGTGCAGCCGGGGGGCCGGCCGGACGGGCCGTATGCTAGAAGAGGTTTCGCAGCAGTTTGGTGCTTTTGGTGTCTTGTTGTTTGGGCAGCTTGCATGTGTGCGTGATGCGGCTGCCGCTTGGTTTGAAACAGGTCTGAAACATGTTTGAAACAAGTCTGAAACAGTTATTGCCATTATTATTACCACTACTTTTATTTTTAATATTATTTCTATTAATATTATTGCTACTATTACCATTATTGTTGCTATTATTATTAATATTATTACCATTACTAATATTATTTCCATTACTACTACTATTGTTATTTTTACTATTATTATTATTATTATCATTTTGATTTTTATTATTATTACCACAACAACAACTACCACTATTATTTTTATTATTATTTTTATTATTATTATTATTACTACTATTATCATTATTACCACTACTACTATTATTATTATTAATATTATTGCTTTTATTACTACTACTACTACTACTACTACTACTACTATTATTACTATTACTATTACTATTACTACTACTACTATTATCATTACTACTACTACTACTACTACTACTACTACTACTACTACTACTATTACTACTATTACTACTACTATTACTACTACTACTACTATTATTACTACTACTACTAATATTACTAGCACTACTACTACTATTATTATTACTACTACTAATATTACTATTATTATTACTACTACTACTATTACTACTACTACTACTACTACTATTATTTCTATTACTACTACTACTACTACTACTACTACTACTATTACTACTACTACTACTACTACTACTACTACTACTACTACTATTACTACTACTACTACTACTACTACTATTACTACTACTACTACTACTATTACTACTACTACTACTACTACTATTACTACTACTACTACTACTACTACTACTACTACACTACTACTACTACTAATATTACTACTACTACTTTTTTTCCAAACATGCGTGAGCCTAATTTTTTGTTAAACGCATTTCTTATTGTATTTCACACATTGACTAAAATGTGTCATAAACGCAGGGAGGCGCAAGAAGGCGCAAGGGCGAGCGCAAGAGAACGTAAGTAACGCAGTGTGAAAAAGAAATTTAGAACAGCCCCCACATCACTAGTCTTTTGGCTCATTACCTTCTCGTTGGGTTCTTGTGTACTTGGGCCAAACTCCCAATATCACAATCTCAACACACGCGTGCCTATTGAGAAGCTGCTTTCTTTTAACAGTACATGCTGTTGATGCTATAGTGATTCGACAATTGTTTGACATTTTGGTTCTAGGTTTAGTCTTACTTTGTGGATACAGAAAATTGGTTAAAGAAAATTTCTCCTCCGTTTGCTGTGTTTGCCCTGCAATTCTTTCTGGCTGTTTGCTTCTGCTTTTGTGCCGATCAGTGAATCCAAGAACCTTCTGCGTTTGGATGCTTGAGAGTGTAGCCATGGCATGGCTAACCTCGGCGAGAAAGAGATATTGTAGCTGCGTGGATTACAGCTATTGCCTCAGCTTTTGAGGCCTTTTTGGGATATGATTGATTTACCATTTTTCGCCACTAAAGCCTTTTGGCTTGTGCTCGGGATCCAAAGGCCACCAAGGTATCCTAGAAAAGAGAGCTTAGCCTATCCAGGTCATGACCGGCTTGAGAATGGTGCTGTGAGGTGAATGGTTGATGTGCGAACTTCTTGCACGCTTTCACAACAGATTGTTCCATGATGTTCCTTGGTTCCCCAGGCATCACAATCATGCTGTCCAGTGTAGGATACGGAAGGTGCATGAAGGGCAAGTGAACAACTCGTTGTTGGTGATTCTTGGTTGCTATTAACCATGACCAGCTATTTCACGATGGCAATATACAGTTGTTAGCCATTCAGAACTAGAATTAAACACTATCAGCCACAAATATAGCTAACCATTCTGAAGCATCATGAATTGTGCCCCATGATATTATATAATCAACCACTATTAGCCATCATCATGAACGATCATTGGCGATAATCAGCCATAAAATGATCAATTACTGTATTAGCCAGCTCACTAGCCATCAAGATCGATCCACCACCTGATTAAGCAGTATCAACCGGTAATTGCGGGGTATTCGTGGCTTTCTATCCACAATAAATCATCAATTAACCATCAAACAACCGTTTGAACACCCATCAAACCCTTCAAATTACCATTGGAAAACCCATAAAACCATCCAAATCTACCATCCAAACACCCATCCAACACCCACCAACCACCATCCAACAAGGCCATGAATTCAACACACGGCCATTGCCTGCCGTGGGTGCGCCCCTTGGGCAGGTCTCCAATCCTTCGGCACCAGCCGTGGGCTGTGCGGCCTCCTGGTGGCCATGGCGCAGCAGATGCCCGAGGCGCACTGGGCTTTTTCTTTTGATTTTTGCTATTGGCTTTATTTGTTTTTTGTTTTTTGATTTGTGTGCTTTATCTTGTTTTTTATTTTTTTTATTGTTTGTTTGGATTCTGTTGTTTTTTCGTGAATCCTTACTTTTTGTTGCTTCCCGCCTTCGGTTTGTTTGGCCGCCTTCGAGTATTTTGCTTGACATCATGACCAGCAGCAGTGATGGGATATTTGCTTTGTCTTTTTTTCTTCTGTTTTTTGTTTTTGGTTATCCTTACGTTTTTGGTGTTTGTTTCCTTTATTTTTACCTCTATTTTCAATATATTTATATATTGAATATACATGTTTTGTTCAATATATATATATATATATTTGCATTTTCAATGTATGAAATCATTTTCAATAGTCAGGGAAGCTATATCATACCCGAGGCGCCTCAGGTACAATATTTTCGTATTTTATACCCCAAGAAGCTATACAATCATAATTTTCCAAGCACTGTATAGTTCTATATAGTCAGTAAGTTATCTGTGTTTTTTCGTTGTTGTTTTCTTCTTTTTTATCCTTACTTGTTTTGTTTGTTTCCTTCATTTTTACCTTTATTTGTTCTTTATTTTGTTCTTTATTTTTCTTTATCCCTTCCTATATGTTTTTTTTACCTTTTCCTTTTTCTTATTTTATCCTTTATGTGTTTGTTTTTTTTTTTCCATTATTATTTGTGATGTTTTAGTTTACTTTATTTTTATTGGTTTTGTCCTTATCGATATCACTATATTTTATTGTTTCGTTCTTTCATTCTTATTGTTTATTTAATTTAATTCATTTAAGTTTCATTCTTTAGATATACAGATATATATATATATTCATATTTACTTATTTTTTACTGTGTCTTTTTTATGTGTTTTTTTCATTTTATATATGTTTTTTAATCATTATTATTGTCCTTATATTTTATTTGTCTTTATGTTTTTTGTATAAAAAACTGTTTTAGTTCTCTTTTGGTTTCAATATATACCTATATGTACATATATCTATATAGTTATTGTTTTACCTGGTTGTTTATTTGTTTGTTTAAGAAGTTTAAATATATGTATATATATATGTAGATATATTTAGATATCTTTTTAGTAATTTAGTTCTTATCATTTCAATTTATATATATATCTTATTGGCTTCGTCAAAACTTTAATTTGTTTTTTATTGTTATTTTTTTGTTGATATTTTTTGCTGTTTACTATATACATATTACTTTTTCTTCTTTATAGCTATATGTACATATATAAACATGTTTTTTTGTCAAATTTCTTTTATTGTCAAGACTAGATTAGACTAGATTAGATCAGATAAGTTCAAAGCACATGATTTGGGATGAACAGAAATTTAGAGAGGGATGAAGAGTGATGAAGAACAATGAAAAGAGATGAAACGGGGGATGAAAAGAGATGAACAGATATGAAAAGAGATGAACAGAGATGAGAGGAGATGAAGAGAGAGATGAATAGGGATGAAAAGAAATCAACAGGGGTGGGCAGAGGTGAACAAAAATGAATGAGCTGAAAAGGGATGAAAAGAATTTCATGGGGGTGAACAGGGATGAATAGAGATGAATAGGAATGAAAAGATATGAATAGGGGGGTAGAGGAGATCAGTAAAGATGAACTGAGATGAATAGGGATAAATGAGTAGAGATGGGTAGAGATGAACATAGATGAACAGCGATGAATAGGGGTGGAGAAAGGTGAATCAAGATAAAAGGAAATGGATAGAGATGAAAAGAAATAAAGAGATGAAGAGGGGGAGGAATAGAGATGAATGGAGATGAACAAGGATGAAACAAATGAAAAGGGGGATGAATAGAGATTTAGTAGAAATGAATAGGGGTGAACAAAGATGAAAAAGAGATGAATAGGCATCCCAAAATTGTGAAGAGGTTCGAAGCTGTTTCATCCCCCTGCCTTTGACGACCAGTATGACACCAATGATGATTGCGTGACGCAGATTGGGAATGTGCCGGCAGAAGCTGGAAAGAACCGAACGCTTCCAGTTTACATCAACGCAGGGTCCACGGTGGCTCTGGCGCACATTGGACTCTGCGAAACAGTGCAGACCATTGTGTCGCAGGTTTTGCCATACAATGGGCATGTTTGCGGTGCTTTCACGTCCTTCGACCACATTTTCGGACCGACATGGCAGTCTCGCATGTGTGGCTACATCTACGCTGTGCATGGGGCTGGGATCCCGAATCAACCCGGGATCCGTGTGTTGAACATCACGGAAGCAGAGCATGATCAGCTGATTGCTTACTTCTACGGGAATGGAGTCTTCACGCTGCCAGCGGCGGTCGAAGCGGCGATGGACGCCGGCGGTATCGTGAAAGAAAAGTTTGTTTTTGATGGTTAAATGATATTGGGTATGGATATTAATGATGGTATTTTGAATTAATATTATTGTGGATGGTTCAAGGATATTAGTTGTATACATGTTAATTATGGTAAAATCCTTGGTTGGTTAAATGGATGGTTTTTGACGCATAAGAAGCGTTTAATCATGGTTATTTGATGGTTATTTGGAGGGGTGTTTGGATGATAATGTGTTTTTTTATGTTTAGATCGTGGTTTGTATTGTTATTTGATGGTTACTTGATCGTTATTTGATCGTTACGTGATGGGTATTTGCTGCTTTTTTGACTTGTTTTTGCTTAATGATCAAATGTTGGCTAGAGATGGCTTTTGGATAGTGATTTCGAGGGGTCAGCCGTGATGGCTCAATGGTGACGATGGTTTCCTCCCATCACAGCCTGCCTCCTTTCCGGGGCGAACGTGCGGAGCTGCGGCTCGAAGCTGCAGGATATGGGTGTTTCTTACCATAACTGTTTGGTGGTTTCAAACTTTTCTTATTTTCCCTAATGATTTTTAAGAAATGGTTGGCTGAAAATTGTATTCTTCATGGGGCTTGAAACCACCAACCAGATAAGATAACCCCAAATCATGGAATATTCGCCATTTATAATGATAAACCAACCGCTTTTGGAAGATTTCCCTCTTTGAGAAACCACCGTATTTTGTTTTGGTCCGGCCTTTGTCGTTGTTGTTTTGAAGTTTTCAGAACCTTTAGCTTGTTGTCGGACGACACAATGGAAGAATTGGTGCCCTCAAGCCACTGGACCTTAACACAAGTGTTGTTGGGAGTTCAATTACAATAATCAATACAGAAATCGTTTTTATAGTAATTACATGTTATGACAGTGTAGCATTTCGAAACCAACCAGTAGCTCATTCACCGGGCGCTTACTGGTTACGAACGAGATTTTTAGAGAGTTCATTGCATATATTGACTTATTCCATCGTGTTTCCTCAAGCGGGCGTTTCTCAAAACAGCGGGAGCCGCAAAATTGGCTGGTTTGATTTTGTTTGTTACTGTAGCTGGTTAGGTGATTTGGGGGGCCCCCTATGACTTGAGAAACCAACAGGCAGTATACTGGTCGGTGTTTGAAAACATGTTTTAGTTGCCTTATGAATTATCAACAACTGGTTGGCGGACTCATATTTTGCACAGGGGTTGAAACCACCAAGCAGATAATAATCATTTGTAAACATACGAACCAGTATTAACCACTAGATAACCATGAGTTGAAACCACCAAGCAGCATAGGTGGCACCCGGTACCCCTTGATGCAACCACTGGTCTCCTAGTGCTTGGGAGACCAGGATGCCTTGAAGAGCCGCCGTGGAGGCAGTGTCAAGATTCAGGTGGGGCCCGTTGCACATCTCACAGGTGCCCGTAGAACATGGAACGCTGCAGGAAATCCATGGGGAAATCCTCCATGATCCAAGCAAGTGCTGCTTCAAGCACTGCTTCCTTCCTATTGCATGGCGGTTTCAAGTGTTTCAAGTCTTTCAGGTGTAACGTGTCAAGGCTGTCAGTTTTGAGGAACGTCCCGGTTTGTGGTCACCTTTGAACATGTTTGGGCCCATGGTTTGGGGAACAACAACACAGTCCAGTCGACACCTCTTTCAAAGCAGGAGAGGTCAAATACCGCAAGGGCCCTGGGGACGCCAAGAATGGTCAGCGATCAGCAGGAAGGTTATTCCTTGATGAGTAAATCTGGTTGGGGGATGGTTGATTGGTTGATTGGTTGATTGGTTGATTGGTTGATTGGTTGATTGGTTGATTGGTTGATTGGTTGATTGGTTGATTGGTTGATTGGTTGGTGTGTTTTGCTTACATCATTTTGTCAGCTATCGCCTTCAAGGTTGCAATGTTGAATCCAATTCCCGCAGAGATAAGATTCTAACCAAGTGTTTGCACAAGTAGGGATGACTGTGAAAATATCATCTCTGGTATTCTTGATGAGTCATTCACCATTCATAGAAATAGCATTTGGCATTCCAAGCATTTGTTTGCACAATCATTGAGGTTAATTAATGCACTCAAAGGACCAGTGCCTTGGAAGTAAAGAAGTGAATTCAGGATTCAGGACTTAAATTACTTAGATAGGTACTAAGTAGTAGGGACTCTAAAGCCTAGAAGCGGATCGCGAAAGATTGTAGTAAAGTAGGAGAGCTGGTGGTTGGGATGGAGGGGTTGGGAGCCAGGGGTATCCCTAGATCCCTTCGAACAGGGAGCGGTTGGGAGGTCCCGGCTAACCGCTTTGATGACTTTGGTGGGGAGGGCTCAAAAAGAAACTAAGCGAATCTGATTGATGAATCACCCATTACTCCTGAGAAAGCCCAACAATTACAAGAAGCACTGCCAAAAGTTCGAAACCAATCGCTGAGTGGTTTCTGACAGCTATGGTGGTGAACGACCATCAACATGGTGTGACCAAGGACCAGCACTGGCGATCAACGCGCAACAATACTTGATAGTTCATACCCAACAGCTGGTGAGTCACCATCGTGTTCGGCAGTTCATCAAACAATCATGGTAGTCATCCCATCGCCAAAAGAAAACAAGTACATGATTGTTTCTCAAAATAGGGGTCCCCTAAATCATCCAATATTGGTCATTCATCGTACTAAACCAACCTTTTTGGGGGGTTCCAGATTTTGAGAAACCACCATAGTTCAGACGCATGGATATTAGCATCCAGCAATGGTGTTGGTGAACCGGCGAGATCACAGATTGGTCCCTCCAGTTTTAGGTTGGTTAAGATTTGTCGCTTAACCAGCATATATCAGGTGGTTTCTCAAGTCGTAGGGGTATCCCCAGTTATTATCCTTTAGCCATTTGAGTCGTAACAAACCATCCATCACTTTGGGGTCCCCAGTCACTGGCTTGAGAAAGCACAACATTACCAGTACGAATCATGAGAGTTGATCATTATCCTCTATGAATTGGAGTCAAAATCCCCTATTCCTTAGCATTACCGTGTTTGAGAAGCCACTCAACCAAGGCAACTACTCCAGTAGTAGCCATCTTCGAGAAACCATATACCATATCTCCCATCAGCAACTGGAGTACCCAGCCGTTCGGAACTAACGAATCATAGCTAAGCCCCGGCGCCGGTGACAGGACTTGGCGGAAGAATTGAAGCCGCTGTTGTCCTTGGAGGCGTGTGGCGTGGGAAAGTGCCCAGCATTATTTTGTTGAATGAATCAAATGCAGTATAGTAAAGATGATATTGGACTTGTTTTGATTTGTTATGAGTTTGATTGTTTATAAGAGTTTGTATATTAATGTATATTGTGTAAGGATTTATCATATGTACAAAAACTGTATGGTTTTACATGCATAGCATGGTGGATACACTTATCATCAGATTTGTCTGCTTTTGATCTCAAAAGTCATCGCATCGAGAAACGGAAGTATAATGTGTAGACATTCAAGAAAGACCATTAAGTGATTTTGAGGTACACCGGCTTGGGGATGTTCCGAGCCAATCGCTGACTGAGAACAAATAATTGTTTTGTTGCTTGGCGAACGTGCCCAACGTATTGGTGACTTCTCCCAAACAGTCATTGCTTGCTAATGAAATTGGCAAAAAGAACACTGAATCATGGGTTGCTTATATCCAAACTATTCCGAACTAGTGGTCTCTTATTACCCAACCTGTTGCAATAGCGAAAGTATTGGTGAAGTAGCAATGTCACAACCATCCATTACCTCGAGCCTGGCCTGGTTTACGACCAGGGCTGTGTCCGACTAAGCTGCTGTTGGTTGATAAGAACTGGGGGGAGCCAATGCTACGAGAAGTAGGAAATTCATGTCCGAAGCCTTTTCTGAATCAATCATGAAATCCAAAGATTAGATAGCACTGCTTGAAGACTCAGTCAGAGGTTTCCGACTGGCGCGAGGTGCTGGTCATGGCGGAGTCACAGATCATGCGAATTGGTGGGAGCAAGTGCTGAGGAAAAGCCTCGCTGCAAAGCCTACTGCTTCGCAAACTGCAGTCCCTTCTGGATGGCTTGGATATGCGCACCTCATTGCAGACTCTTGAGGGCTGGCAGTATCCTAGAGTGCTGCAATCATCTATGAGCGAATGGCGAGCAGGCCAAAGTGAGGGTTCACAACCATCTTAAAGATAGAACTTGTCACTTTGTGAATGTGAGACTTTGCCGCATTTGTTTCTGACGTTTCGGCATTCTGGGACGACGAACACCAGCTGGCAGTTCAGCTTTGGCAATTGCACATGCCTTCTTGGCAATTCTATGTAGGGTCATCACCAATTTACATGCATTCCTCTAACCCGCAGCCCAGAGATCGGATATAGACCCCCTGGTTCCCATGGCCTAGTTTTCAGGGTAGCGGTGCATCACTCTTGACAAATACTGGTTGTATCCAAAACTTGCCCTCTCGCAAACGAACATATAGTGGAACATCCACTATTTTGACAGAATAACCCTAGGAAATAGTAATTTTTTTCCCCTATTACTAAACCCTCCCCCCCCTCCCCAAATACTAAGCGCCCCCAGGGGTTTTTTACATTAGGGGGGACTTAATATTGGGGGACCCTAATATTAAATTTAGGACCCTAATGATAAAACCAATTTTGGCGTTTAATGTTTGCTTTATTAAATTCTTTATTAAAACCAATTCAAAAATTGCAAAAACCAACTGCACGAAGGGGACCCTAATATTAAATTTAGGACCCTACTGATAAAAACCATTTTGGTGTTTAATGTTTGCTTTATGAAATTCTTTATTAAAACCTATTCACCAGTTGCAAAAACCAACTGCACGAAGGGGACCCTAATATTAGATTTAGGACCCTAAGGATAAAAACCACTTGGGTGTTTAGGACCCTAATATTAAACATCCCCCAAGCCAAAGGTTTTTAATAATAGGGGGCGGAATGGTTGCTTGGGGAATGGTTGCTTGGGGAATGGGGTTTCCCTTTTACTTTTCAATTGCTACAATTAAAAATACAATTGGCCAGAACCAAAGTGCACCCCCAAGGTGGTTTTTTGTACTAGTGGGGGTTTAGTAATAGTAGGAAGCGATTATATTGAATTGGATTTTTCACTACCATGTCAGTTTACCAGAACTTATCCAGACTCTCAGGCTGTTGGTTTGATTGACATGTTTTAGTTTCCCAGTATTTATAAATGGTTGGCTGACTTGCACAGATGCTTCACAAGGGTAGTTTAACCACCGACCAGTCATCATTCACCCCTATGAACATTACTCATTATCAACCATTATCGACCAGAACCATAGGCCACAGGCCATCCATAGCCCAAAATCATTAACCAGCTCATCTTCCGTTGTTGACCAGCATGAATCATATATCAACACTATTAGCGACCAACCACCAGTCATAATCATTACCAATTATAATCATCAAGTAAGTAACCCTATGGAAGATTTACTTATATGACTTATTTGGATTATAATCATTACTTAATCCAACCAGTCATAATCATTACCAATTAAGTAACCCTATGGAAGAAACCCCTGTGGTTGGTTTGGATTAACCATCCTTAACCATGAGGGGACCAACCTCGCAGAGGTTCCATGCGCAGTCGCTCCAGGCCTTCGATGACTTCGCCTTGGGCGTGCAACTGGCGCCACGGCACGGGAGGGTTGGTGTCGGGGTTGGAAGCATGGCTGCCATGAACCAACGTGACCCAATTCAGAGACAGGTTGGTGGTTAGTAATACGGGATTATGGTGGTTTGATAAGAGGAGATTATGGTGGTTAATGACCATTATTGGTTGAAAGGGGGGTGATGGTGGCTAACAAGAGGAGATTGAGGTGGTTAGTAATGGGGGATTGTGGTGCTTGATAATCGGGAATCATTAACCATCATTAGCCACGGTGGTGAAATAATTCATGGTTGGTTAATCAATGGATGAACCATTCATGTTGGTTATTGATGGTGAATTCATTAACCACCCTGAATTTCATGGATTTCACCATGGGGACGTTTGATCAACCATTTGCTGTAGCTTTGCGGAAGAAACCACGCGACACGTGAGGTCCATAGCAGCTTTTGGGAGGACCGGAAAGCTGCGGGGCACAGGGGAACCAACAGCAGTCGACCGGCAGGATGGAAGATTGATTTGCAGGGTTCTCTAGACTTTTCCTTGTGAACCTCGGCTTTTGTAACATATTTTCCCTATGGTTTTCTGGACTTTTCCTTGTGAACTTTGGCTTTTGTAACAAGTTTTCCCTATGGTTTGCTAGACTTTTCCTTGTGAACCTCGGCTTTTGTAACACATTTTCCCTATGGTTTTCTGGACTTTTCCTTGTGAACTTTGGCTTTTGTAACAAGTTTTCCCTATGGTTTTCTGGACTTTTGCTTGTGAACTTTGGCTTTTGTAACACATGTTCCCCATGGTTTGCTAGACTTTTCCTTGTGAACCTCCGCTTTTGTAACAAATTTTCCCTATGGTTTTCTGGACTTTTGCTTGTGAACTTTGGCTTTTGTAACACATTTTCCCTATGGTTTTCTGGACTTTTCCTTGTGAACCTCGGCTTTTGTTAATATTTTCCCTATGGTTTTCTGGACTTTTCTTTGTGAACTTTGGCTTTTGTAACAAGTTTTCCCTGTGGTTTTCTGGACTTTTCCTTGTGAACTTTGGCTTTTGTAACAAGTTTTCCCTATGACATTGGGTTCATTTTCGATTGTGACCAGAAACTCTTGGGCGGTTTCAAGCTTCACAAGTTGCCTTCCGTCAATTGATGCTACCACAGCGAGGCCGTTTTGTTGCGCACCCACATGGGTGACTGGGATCTCTGTCTCGATAATTGGACTAGTGGCTGGTTGTGGGATTGCTGAAAGAACCTTTGCTTGTACATATGGGAAATTTTATGGTGCCCGAGGGGACCCTAAGTGCCATATGGTGTTTTTTTTGACATAACAAGGGTAGCCCCATATCATCCTTTTTGTACTGTAAACCCATAGCTCCATTCATAGCAATAAACTACCCATAACTTTGGGGCTTCCCAAGCTGGCTTGAGAAGCGCCCGTTCTTGGATGTGGTCGACAACTCGGGAGGTTTATCATCTCCCAACAGTGGAGCATAGGCTTCGGAACTCGTCTGAGGTACCTCGATGGATGTGGGCACACATGGGGATGGGTTAAGCAGTTCATCAACCAACGTTCATGGGGATAATCTCCAAGAATTTCATAGGGAAACCTTGCTGGTTAATGAAAGGGGAACCAGGGGGACTAGCCGGGTGAAGTGACCCACAGACACATGATTATTGATTAAGTATTGCTCTATGTCATGTAAATCTTAGAGGCGCAGATCATGGAGGATCATATTATAGATTATAGATGTATAGATCCAACTTGCTTTCTTTACTTGGTTATGTGTTGAGATATTTCCAGAGGTACATCAATATATACCTTGTATAGAATGTATGTTTCCTTTTGTACACTTCCCACTTCATTTATGTACACAATTGCCCAGATGCAAATAATTACATGCGCATTTTTATGTATTTACTGTATATATGCATTTATTTTTTTGCATTTATATGCACATATTGCAAGTATTTAGATAAGTATTTGACCAGTATACATGAAGGAACAAACCCAAACATATGTATTTATAGAGCTATATGTCTTTTGATATTTATATTTAATACATACCTTAACCTTCCATAACCTTAATTTTTCATGGGTGTGAACAACAAACCCGGGGTTCTTGACCAACTTGAGCCCAAACCCTGGGTTCTGGATGGAAACCCGGGGTTTCCCCAAAAACAGGGGTGTGATCATAATGTATAGCTGAATCTTAATGTTCACTTGGGATTATGTAAGAATCATGTCGGCCATTAAACAATCCAAGACCGTGGTTGGGGTTCCGTTTGCACAGGTGCGCCTGCTCAAGATCTCTTGGCTGGCAGTTTGGGGTACGGCGCGTCTCGTGTGATGGTTTCAGATGGCATCCACTAAGATCGATCTCCTTTTAACTATACTTGGGGCCTAGTTAGGTGGAACCCGCTGATCTTCTATATACATCCTACAGATCATAATGATTTTCATCCTATAGATCAATTAAATCTTTGATCGTTAAAGACTGATGGGTGAAGGATCTATCATTTGGCTTTGTCTATATGTGTTGTCATTCTATCACCGCACAGGGCAAATGCCACGATAGTATAGTAATCATGTTTAGAGTTGACAGGGGCTTATGGAGTGTGATTGCCAGGCATTCATCAAGGATGCCTCTCAAGCAAACATGTCAATGGACTATATAGGAATCTGTCAAGTTCCATCCACCCACAGAATTCCACAATCGAGTAGCAACGCCAACACCGTCAGTAGATTTCATACTGATGGACAAAATTATTCTGATGTCGATAATTTATGGAGCATAATTCTGATGACGATGATAAATATACTTCTATAGGGACGACCCTAATGACTCCTTTAGACAGGAGCTAATTGAAGCCACAATCACTCTCCATCCACGCTCTGACGCAATGGCTTTTCTCATCGACTGCGAATCCAAATCAGTCCGGGTTCCCGGAACAGCACAACGCAGATTGCACTCACGATGTCCATCCGATAGATCCTGACAGCCCACCAAGCTCAGCATGACCATTCAATGCTAGTCAACGGCCGCAGTGTTTTCAGCTCAAGATGCCTTTCAAAAAAAAGGGGGCAGAGACCTCCTCCCTTCCTGAAGGGGGGAAGAAACCTAAAGCTGAGTCCAAGGCCTGTGATCTGAAAGGTGTTGGACAGGAATGGGACACGATCATGGAGGTGAGGGACCGGGTGAGAGATGGCGGACCTATCTTGCATCCGGAAACGACACCGAAGCATGTGGACATCCAACAGTGTAAATTGAACCACCAGTTGTTAGAGGTACTGGCATCCAGGATGTGCCAGGCTGAGAGGAAACTCCCCAGCATCGATGATGTTCGGGACGAGGTGGTTGCATTTTTGACTTTGAACAAACGTCAGGGTGAGGATCTACTCGTATTGGTTGAGGACACAGCTAAGGCTTTGAAAAGTTTCTGTCAATTTGTGAAGACCAAAGCTAGACGTGCAGAAGTCAGCACTGTAACTTGGACTCAACGAGACATTTTTTCAAGGGAACTGACCAGTTGTTGACACTAGTTTTTCTATAATTGAATATTGCTGTGTTTCCTTTCTTGGCAGTAGGGCTTGAGGGTTAAAACTAATAGTGGCTGCGTATGTCATTGAAAACTTTTTGGGAACAAGTCCTACGATGTTAGTGCCATAGATCAGCATGCCTCCCTTCCAGAATGCTTTCCCGGTAAATCAAGTCATCTAAGGTACCGGAATTCCAGAACCTGTGCTTACTCGTGGACCCAATGCTTCAGGCTGACCTTTGATCCATCCAGGTATTCAACAATCTTTACACATGTGGAGTGAAACCCATAACAACATTCCAATTGCCATGGTTCTTCCATGTGCAGGCCACAGTGGATGAGGTGAACGCAAAGAGAAAGGCCAAGGCTCAATTTGGGATCGGAGCGACTGATCTTGATAACATATGGGTTTTCTTTTCCTTCACAAAAATAGTAAGTCTTGGCCAATCAATTTTGTACTCAAGTGTTTCTTATATTTTCATTTTTTCCTCCATTGTTCAAACTTCCCCATTCTCCAAGCAGTCCACTGACCACGCAGGGCTTGAATGACCCTTCAGATTCTGAAGATGCTTGTGAAGCAGAGGAGGGGGCAGAGGAGGGGGAAGAAGAAGACGAGAAAGCGACCGATCCCTGTGTGGATGCCCCACCAGCCAAGAGTGAATCATGTGGCAAGAAACAGAGTAAAGAAGAGAAAGAGCAGAAGCACCCAGAAGACAAAAAGGCTGAACCTGAAGCAAGCAAAACAGACAGCATGACCAACACAGGAACACAGCAACATTCCGACAAAAAGGCAGGTAACGATGGAGAAGATAAAGCTAAATCGACTTCACCAAGACCAAGTGGTGACAAGCAAAAACCAAAGCATGGACTTGCTGCACTTCCAACCACTGCTGATGAGAAACAAGCAGATAAGAAGACTTGTTTCTTGCTAGCACCGTTTGCAAGTTTAAACGTCAATGTTCTACTCATCAACTTTACTGCATTCACCAGTTGAATCAATTATCCAATATTCTCATTTTGTGGTTTCCTGAGGCTTGCATTCTGAAAAAAAAACATTCATTCGGATTCACAGCTTTCTTCATTGTTCTTAATTCTCTCTTCGTTCCAACTTGGAGCTGAGGTTCCAAAGAAGATCTGCAAAAACAACGGGATGCGCTGCTGGCAAAACTGAAGCAGTTTTCCTGTGGCATTAGTTCAGATTTTCTGCGACCAGGTATTGACTTTTGTAGTGAAAGATGCACAACAAATGCTCTTTGTTTTACATAAACTAAGGTTGGTGTAAATGTAAGTTGAATGTTTGAAACATTGCTAAATTGGTTTGAACTTAATTGTTCAATGAAAATATCTATCGAGCGAGGAAAGCAAACAAATGTGCTTGAGTGAATTCACTTCAATTTCATGATCGCCCCTGAGGCTACAAGAAAAAACGAAAACGAAAATGATGTCACCGCCGGTGTCGGGGAGTGCAGGAGTTAACATCAGCTATAACGCACATCGTGAAACATTGATTTTCCAAACAGTAATGGTTATGAAATTCATCCTTTGAACAGAATGTTTGAACTTTTGTTGTTGGGTCTCGAATTCAAACTATATGCAGCTTTCTGTTGTTTCCAGGACAGCCTGAGACAACCTCGGTGGCTACAGACAACCAAGAGACCCAACCGTTGCAAAACATCCAGGAAGCGAATGTCCCTCATGGAGAATCACACCCTTTGTCACCTCCAGTTCCAAGTGAGGAGAAACGTGAGCAATTTCAGAGACTGAGAAGGAAAACGCCTCCACATGAAGCGAACCTGCCACCTGAGGCTGAGAACACCTCCCCAGTCGATTCTTCCAAAGGTGCCAAGACGAAGCGAAAGGCAAAGCAGGACCATGAGCAAGAGGAGGATGGTGAGGCTTGGAGAGAGCTGGGGATCGAGGTTTTCATCATTGACTCTAAGACATTTTCCAACAAATGATTTGCAATCTTTTGTCAAACAAAACGTTTTTGCTGATGTCTTTGTTGATGCGCTAGGCAGAGACGCAGAACTATGTCACAAGGCAAGATCAACTCGATATGAAACCTGAAAAGACCAAAGGGAGAGGAAGAGGTAGAGGCCAGGGCAAAGGCAGGGGCAGAGGCAGAGGATCTGAAAAGGATGCAGGCAAGAAGGCAAAGGTTGTGAAAGAAAATGAAGGTGAGAAGAAGAAACCCAGAAAGGGCAAAGGCAACAAGGAAGACAACAACCAGGATGGTCAGGAGTGGTATGACGAGACTTGGTCTCAGGGGTGGGGCCATCCAGACGAGGAATGGGGGACCGAAGGCTATGGCACATCAAGCTACCATTGGGACCTCTACGCATATGAGTGTGGCAAAGCAGATTTACAGCAATTGAAGTCTAGTGGCAAGCATGACGACAAGGATGTCAAAGGAGACAAAAAAAGAGCCAAGGAGCAGGAGCACAAGGAGCAGCCACTTGAAGCAAAGAAAGCAAAGAAAGCAAAGAAACAACAGAACGGCCAGCCATCAGGAGCTTCAATTGACAAATCCAGCTCGCCCAAGAAGAAACGGAAGCAAAACAACACTCAAACCAAGGCAAAGAAACAGAAGACACCGGCAGTGGCCCAGCCCGAAGCTGTGCAACAAACCGAAGTACCCTCAAAGAAGGTGCAAAAGATTCAGAAGTATGTGGCCCTCTACATGGATGATAATGAAACCACCAGAGTGACTGACGACGACCAAAAGGAGGAAATGAAGTCCCATCTCAAAACTGCAGACATGAAAGAATGCCGGCTCAACGTCTATTGGAAAAACCCCGCTTGTGGCTGCACATCCTATTCCAAGAAAGGAGACATAGCCCATTTCTTTTTCCCTGCCAATTCTGGACTAAACTACATGACTCGGCTGGCGATGGCTTTGAAGTGTGCAGAAATGTTTGCAACTTGGGTGCATAAAGTATTTACCATCAAACATGTGCAGTATATTCGTTGAAAACATCAATTGAACTTGGCATGCAAATTGCAACCTCGAGGTGTGTGAGTAAATACACCCAGGATTGTTCCACTTCTGTTTCCCACTTTCGTGTCTACGAGCGGCTTAGGTACTTCGACTGGACAAAGCTCTTGACATTGGAGAGGTGGACTTGAAAGACATAGGGCGTGAAGACTCTTTTTGTGTGAACGTAGCTGATCAGTTGCGAAGAGCTGCTGAGAAAGCTGTTGAATCTATGTAGGCATTTGTGCTTGCGTATTTGGTAGCAATGTCTCGAGGGTGCAAACGCCCAGATTCCTTGCTGATGCTTTCAATGCTTAGTGGGTGCCACTTCAATTCAAGTGGCGTTTGCATTGTATAGCTGTCAGCTTAAGAGTTTGGGGATGTTGATGGGGGGCCCATAGGAAAGCCAAGGATGGTCACGTACAATTGCCATCTAAAGCCATTTAAAGGCCTGTATGAACAACCTGTACTGCTCATATCTCACTTTGCTTCGATCCTGTATTTGTGTTGCTTCTGATTTATCCGTCCTGACTGCATCGGGCCCCCAAAAGTTTAGGAGACAACTGCCAAGCCAAGCCATGCCCTTCAAAGGGTCTCTGGAACCCTTCTATCGGCCTGCTGGATTTGAACCGATGATCTGAGTATATGGCAAAAGTTGTTCAAAGATATCCCCAATCATTGATGTGTGCATTGGACTTCAAAAATGTTGATGTTAATTCATTGTTTCTACAATGTTGGTCTTTGTTTTTATGTGGTACTATAGCCTTCTATCAACGAGTGTGTACCTGTGTGTTCTGCATGGCCGCAATCACTCCTCGACGTTCTCAAAGGTAAGGCTGAGATCTCAATGGTCAATGCCTGAAGTGGGCGAAGTCTTGACTTTTACCTGGCGGGAAAAATATGTTAGCCGTTTCAAACTGATCATGGACACATGTGTCTCACTTTCAATGCTGCTTTCATTGACCACCATCCATGGCATACCAGGCAAAAGGTAACCCCTCGATATGTAGACCAGATGGAATTGAATCTCCAAAGAAACAGTTTTGGATTACTCGCATTTGCTTTGTCACACTGACGATCGATCATACTTCAGCTTCTTACTTGATCAATCAAATCTTTCTATGTTCTCTTATAATGCCATTATGATTCCATCCTTGAAATCCATCCTTATAATGTTCCCAAATCGGAGCCCTTGTCGGAATTCCTCCACCCTGGTTCTGAAGCTATCTTGCTCCGAGGCCGCCGCATGTCGGCCTTGACATCTCTTCCACAGAAGAGGAAAAGGCACCTGTGGCAGAAACAGGTTGCCAAAGCCAGACAGATCGGTGCGCCCTTGCTCGCTTGGGTCTGGGATCATAGCTGGCCTCTTACTTTGACAATCCCATTTACAACCAGCATAAAACATCAAGTGCTTTCTGGATCACGGCTCATTGAAAACATATGTGAATGCGGGCGCAAGCACTGAGAAACACATGGGTGAACTTCATTTCAGGAGCGTCGAAACTGTCATTGTGTTCTTCAGAGTATTTGACATCAGCTTGGAGCGGACAGTGAAACACAATCCAACATCCGTCGCAGCACCCTTTGTCCAGCCACTCGTTTCAAGGGTTGGTGCAGATCCGCTGTGGAAGAAACTAAACTAAATTGAGGTTTGACATACTTGGCACCGCACAGGGAGGCTATAAGTAAACAAAACAAATCGGAGATGCATTGAAGAAAGGTCACCACTTGTCATCAGCAGGGACCTGTTCCCAATGAGCAGCAGCACTTGTTCTCAACGAACCAACAAACACTGTATTTCGGTGTGAGGGGTTGCATCCACTGCAGCCATGGTTTGGATTGATGACTTGATTTGGCGCCTTCGCGCCTTGCAATGCCCAAAGGAAAGATCACACGAACCAGTTCATATTAGATATCATTGCGAGCAACAGTGTGCAGTACTATTACGTCACTTAAACTTTCACACCCATTATTGTTTCAAAAGTTTTGCGCAAACAAACAAACAATGCTGTGTTTGAGCGGCTGGGTTCCAAACCTTTCATCGTTCACATGGGTCCATTCCCATTGGACGCTGTACCAAGCTGTGCCTGGATCCAGGAGTTTGCCCTTTGCGTTCTCCTGATCACGTGGATGGGATTTGATCTGACTCAGGTCCTTTGGGGTCGGTGATGGGTGGCGATGGTCGTGTGTGCACACATGTATACATGCTTCTATATGTGCACCAGAGCATATGAATGTTGAGGGATGATGTTGTTGCAGTTTTGCTTTGTCTCAACTGAATTGTTGTTTTCGGGCATGAGTTTTCATAAAACGAAATGCATGCTTCCGTTTTCATGATGATTAGTATTCTTACACATATTGCATTCACCATCATCGTTGTTGAACTCCCGGCGCATGCAGGAAGTCGAATGGATGGAGTTCTTTGCAGGAGTCGGAAACCTGACCCGTCAAATGAGAGCCTGTAACTACAAGGTGGTTCGCTTTGACATCAAAGACCACACGCCTAGCTCACCTAAGAAGTCTAACTTTATGGACATGAACGCTGCTTCAGGATACGCGTTTCTGGGGCTGATGTTTGTAGAACCGAAAGAATTACATTCAACGATGCCTGAACTTGTAATTTGGTTTCAATGGGAAACCCATCCAAATCACTATCAGTACACTAATGTTGGTTGAAACATTAACATCTATGAGAGATTAAAGTCATCGAGGAACAGCTCTAAAGAACAAATGGAGCGACCAAAGCTTGAATATGACAGTAACTATACTGAAAATCATGCCCTGCTGCTCGACCTCAACCTCATCTCAGGCTGTGCATCCTGATGATGCTTCGTGCCATCCCTGGAGCGTTCGGGGCACACTTCGGGATCAAGTGCAGTTCATTTTGCAAAGTCAACGTGGGCACCTCTATGCGGTCAGCATGTACTGCAATCGGGCTGGTGGCTCATGAGTCAGTACGTTCTTCCAACAAACTTTTGGAAAGGACCCATCAATTTCGGAATAAATAGCGGGGGTTGCATCCACGTTGGTTTCCTTTTTCATCTTGTGTGGTACATAAATTTTATAGAAATGATATGTTATACACAGTGTATGTATTGACTGCGAACAAACATTAGACAGCTGATAGCTATAATATGTGAACAATACCAATGGAGCATTAACGCAAAAAATGGGAAACATGGCTATAGAGGTATTACAAGTGTTTCTCTCCAGCCGTACTCCAGGACTTGTTTGCTCATCATGCTATGCTGCTCCCTTGGTGGGACCTGGTCTTTGGAACAGCCATCTGGGTCATTGCTGGAGTTCTACCCGACATGGAGGTTTCTGTTGGCGGCCATATGCAAATGCTTGGGTCATCATTCAGTCAGGGCCTTATTTATCGTTGGCTTTTTGATGAACTATATAGTTAGCATCAACTTATAGAATTATATGGTTGCAACCAAGTTCATACTACTGATGGGGTTTCATGAATCGATGAGAGGCATATAGGTATATACAAAGGTAATGAAACTGTGCAATGGAAAATCTTTTCTGACTTGTTCCATTCGTTCATGTACCTCTCTGGTTTATGTCTCAGATCATGCATGGCAAATGGGTTCTTAGTTCTATAGATGTTGCCATCAACTTAGGTCCATGTGGTGAAATGGTGGATGGCCCACTATGATGCGGCCACAGCAAAACGCCACATTGGCTTTGCAAACAGTCCTATCATTCGTCAACTCGATCGGGGCCGTTTACAGAAGAGCGGGGGTAGGACATCCAAAGTGAAGACCTGTGAAAAGTACCGTGACTCCTCAGGGATCCTACGCTATAAGGGCACTGCTCATTTGAAGGGTACTGAGTTTCTTGGATTCCATGTCCAGTAGAGTTGTTGATATTTTGTTTGAATCAGTTTTACTTGATGGTGGTTTATCATGGTTCAGTTCTGGTTTTGAATTGATCATCTGTTTGGGCACCACCGGGTATAACAAATATTGGTTCTTATCAAAGTGTTTGGACCACAAATGTGATGCAGTATGTACTGAAAGTAGAATGATTTGACCACACTGTATAGGAATACTTTGGAGATGAACATGCCATGTACTGTCGAACAATGGTATATTTATCCATGAAATGCATCATGTGTATAATCCTTCCATCCGCCGCTCCCCAGGGTATATCCCATGGCATTCGCCAGAGCCTTCTCTGATCTCTTCGAGAAGCTGAAAGAGCACAGCGCTGGCCAACCTCAGTTGCCGGAAGAGGGAACTCCTTCGGCTTTGGAGACCCTTCAAATGGAGTGGCACGATGGTGAAGATCTTTGGGCGTTTGCAGACCTGAGCCAGCTTTTCACTTATCTCCGGGGATCCAGAAAGCTGAAGATCCCAGATCAATTTAAATCCATCATTCCTAGAAGGGTTGGATAAAGGGATTTTTCACGATTACAACTGGGGTTTACGACCTGCCCATGGGTTCTGAAATAATCATACAATACATTTGTTGATTTTTTTCGACTTTTGATGGGAAAAACAAGGGTATGAGTTCAAACCCGTGACAAACCCATGATTTCCAAAACGAAACCCTGGGTTTCATGACAAATACCCTGGGTTTCAGGTCGAATACCCTGGGTTTAGTAGAAACCCTGGTTTTCCCCAAACCCGTGACCAACCCGTGACAAACCCATGATTTACCCGTGATAACCCATGATTTAAAACATGGGTTTGGGGGTCCCCGAAGCACTTCAAATTTGATTGGTTTTAACCATTTTTTTTTAGCCTAATTTTACACTCGGAAATGGGAAAACCAGGGTTTTATCTTAGAAATCTCAATTCGGAAGAGTTTTTTCTCTTGAACATCATAAATTCGGAGTACCATTCCGATGCTGAAATTCGCGGCATGAAAACAACAAAGGTGCGACTGCAAAGAACAAAACCGAAAGATTGTGTACAATCAAGCTGGTACCATTGTTTTCTTTCTTTGAGCAATTTGGAGATCAAACACAACCTACATACTTAGCGGAGTCTTGCTCGAGCTTTCCCTTTGTAGGAACCTCCCGCCCTTTACCAGGATTCCAGGTTTGATCATGGCGAACGGGATGTCGCCACCTGTGTCAAACTTGTGGAGTTGTGATACTTTGGAACAGGGTGTTGATTACATCGACTACCATGCAGCAGAAGAAGCACGCCTGCTCAAAGAGTTGCAGGACCCCTGAATCTTTGAGAATTCTGTGTCACCTGTTGTAAGAATTTCATTTTGGAATAGTTATGATGGTATTCCCCAACTTGCTACTGGTCTATTCATGGGGTTGTCCATTCTTGACAGGTCCCACCACATCTATGAGTCTATGATGGTCATTATGAACCGTTTCAAGTTGAATATGACACATGTTGACACACTATGAAGACAACCGAACACCACGTTCACCCAGGAGGTTGAGCTGCAGCTGAAAGCGGGGGAATCTCCCAGTGCCACGCTCTCAACCATGTCGAGGAATGCTGGTGTTATCTTGGCTGCGGGGAAATGTCATTTGTTGATCAGGTATATAGGTCATCCAAGGAATCCCACCAAAACATTAACATCAACCATCATGGTGCTCCCATTCTCTGAGGCCTCTGCGCCCTCACCATTCGATGCTGAGACTTTGCCGGCTTCAACCTCAAGATTATGGATCGGTGGAGTGAAAGTACATCAGCTGCTAAATACCCTTCTTTAGATCACCCCCACTTAACAATTGACACGGCGTTCTGAGGCAAGCGAAGATGATCTACGAGCAGCAGGAGCTGCTGCTGAAACGAAGAGGGATGTGTTCAAGCTGCAAAATCAGACTTCATCAAATATGGTGAACCTTGAGCCATGTGATTTGCAAATCGGTCTTTGGTATATCGATTGTATATTCTATAGTTTATGCAAGGTATATTTCTTCCATATATAGCCTGGATGGTTCGTGATTCTGAGGACCTTCAGATGGTACCGGTAGTTCCATCGCCGTCTTTTGAGACACACGCTCAGCCTCCAGCGTCTTCAGAGAAGTTGGTTCCATCTCCAACGGAACCTGCTGCTGACAGCGCGATGGAAACCCCAGCTACAAGCCCTGCATCATCACCGAAAGCATCTGATACCAGCGGGCAACCTTCAGATGGTAATCAGACCCCTCAAGCGACTACCACAGGGGCCAAACCCATCCTTCTTCTGGGAGGCATGACTCACCGCCAGGCACCGAACAACTTCCAAATCCCAGCTGCTTTTCACACGGGTAATCTTTTGTTTATAGTGTCAACGGGTATGGAAGATATATTTGACATCGTTAGGATCTCTCGAAAATGTTCTGGTGCATTTGACCCAAGATGACTTTGTGCACTAAAGCTGATCCTATACAGGGTGTAATTGATATCAGGTTGGGGTTACCTCGAACATCTATATATGAACATTTGAACAAACACCCAAGGGCATATATACACAAAAGGTTTTCATTGATTCCCACTGCCCCTGCAGATGTTGCTGCGCAGAGCAGCGAAAGCACGCATCGACCGGATGTGCAAACCGCATTCGAAGAGAGTTGGTCTTAATGTCCCAGAGTGGCTAGTAAATGAATGGAAATCGGGAAAGAAGGACGACATAGCCGACGTACTTCGGGCATCCAACTTCGACAAGGATCCCTGTGTTTGATGCGCATTGCAAAAACATTTAATCCATGGCATGCATGCATGTACAAACATTTTTGACCCAGGTCATCTCAGCTAAAGTGCTGTATATTATTTACGTTCTTTTTGAATTTCTGATGATAGAAATGATGTTGAACCATCCATCCAAACATGGAATCAAAGAATGGAGAAGGTATAGATAAGAACCCTTTTTCAACATATGCCTTACTTGTTTTCCCTTACTCCTTTTGTTGTTATGTTTGTTTCCCATCAGGAGGCGTTCATGTCCACCATGCAAACGCTTATCCGGAAGAAGCAATCCTTCAAGGTCAAGAAGGAGGAAGGCTGGTACAGCGAAGAAGAAATGCGTGGGGAGCTAGGATGGTCGCAGTGGGAGCCTCATTTGATTCTCACTCTTGTCGAATTTCCATCCACTTTAGTGACTTATCTCTCTTGATTTGTATTTCTTCCGAACATGTTGTTCAAAACAATTTTCATTGCAACATTTGTTTCCAGGAGCAAAATTGATGGGGCGAAGACACGATGCCTGGCCATCCCAGAGACACATGTGAGGCTATGGTGGCCATCCTTCAAACCTGCTTGATACTGTATATCATGACATCTCAACCGGCGTTTATTGTACAAACTCTTCTTGCAGTGCTCAAAGACATGATTTTGACCAAGCTACCGGCCCTCATAACACCAGGGTTTCTGGGCAGGAACAACGCCTACGACGGCGTTCAAGAATTTTGGATCACGATTCGAGAAAAGGGTGAGCGCACCACGGAAACCTCCTACGAGGAAGAGCACAAGAAGAATGCTAAGGCACACCACATTCATAATCCTATATTGTATATAGTAGCTTAGATTTACACTCATATCTTTGTTGCCCAAATTATTTGCCAGCGCTTCATACCAGGCAAAGGAAGATCCAGTCTTCCATATGGGTGGAACCAAGTTTGAAGCCTTGGAGGGGATGGAGAAACGTGACCAAAAGGAGAAGGAGTTGGTTGACAATGACCCGAAGCAAGACCGCTATGCCCAGGACAGTCCGGGGCAATTGGACATGAATGTGTTCATGGGGCAAAATATATCAATGAGATAGAACGGAGATATGTAATGTATATAGCTCATCGTTGCTTAAACACAATCACCCTTTCAATATGGGACTTGTCAAATCACACTGTGGAGTCGCTAAAGTTTTTAGTTCATCATAGCTTCCATCCATGTTTCATTGTTTTGCCCTTGTTTCATAAACGTTTCACCTCCCAGGTCCGTGATGATCTGAAACGATTCCTCGACTCTATGATGTCCAAGTCTGGGAAGCTTCGGAGTTTGATTCGAGAACTCCGCAAGTCATATTCCAACGACCCTGCAGCCATGCAGTTCCTCATCTTGATTTGTTTAATAAAACGTCTTGGCACAGGTTAAGCAAACATAAAGGAAGCCATGTTGAAGTTCAATTTACGGAACAAATTCAAGACATGGAACCTCGATGGGTTGAAGATGGTTGAAGTGGGTTGGCTTAAGCTGTATCTCGCTAGAATCTCCACTTGTTGCTCCCAGGTGCATCCCATCTTTGGAGGCCTCAATCAAAGAAGTCGACGCGGCATTCGATGCCTGCAACGAAGCGTGGGCTCGGGGAGAGGCTGACAAGTTTAGGTCGACGCAGTTTCTAGGAGGAATTAAAGATTGCCATTTGTGGTTCAACTCATGACGCGATCAGTGTAAAGCAAAACCACACGTTTGAGTTCAACTCCGCTATGATTCATTTTTCCAAACATGGCTAGCATGGTTTTCCCAAAATCCAAGGATGAGCGATTGGTCAAGTAAATCCTTATGTGGTCACATCTGATGTTGTTGTTGTTGTTGTTGTTGTTGTTGTTCTCATTCTTCTTCCACTAGAATTTTCTTGGAGCTGTCCTTCATCAAAGTTGAGGTTCGTAGACATGGCAGAGGACAAGATGAAAAGAGCTACTTTCACGTCCATTCCTCAATTGTGAACACCGATGGATGCCAACGTCACCTATCAATTCAAGTTTGTCCCCCTGTAGAACTGTACCCTTCTGGTTCATGTGGCTCAGCAATCAGGTGCAGCAGGGCTTTGGCGGTTGAGAGCAAAGTAAAGACCGAGGGCGGGATGAACGGGTCACTGAGAATGTGATGGCTTTGATTTTTAACTTCCATTTTGCTGGGAGATCCATAGGATTCGTTTTCTCAACTTTTGAATCGTCTAGTTGTTTCGCTTAAATGAATTCCATCTTACATGCAGGGCATGCATATAGTTGTGAGCCTTACATGCTTCCAATCAAGAATGGATCATTACGAATCATACTAGCGCACATGTATTCAAGCATGCAGTGTTATAGGTACGACCTCCCTCATAGACCCCATACACTCATCCAGTGGATCACGGTGATCCAAATGCCAAGAAGTACTACACCAGGGACAGCAAAGCCACCGCCACTCCGAAGAGCAGTGCGAGCAAGCCTAATAAAACCAAGAAGAAAGGCAAAAATGCCAAATGAACAGATCATTTAGATCTCTGATTTTCATTTTGGGCCTTGAACACTTTGCAGACCTGCGCCACTGACGTGCATGATTGTTGACAACATTTCTTGATGTCAATGATTTTTCATTTCTGTTGTTTCTTGGGTTCGGTCTCCAACAAACCAATCATATGGTCCCTGGATATGTTGATGATAGTGCGACAAGTGTATATAACTATATAACTTCTTCTTCGTATGTTTCAACTGTATGGGTCCAACAATAGTATCGATGCATCAATGCATGTGTGTGTGATACATGCAGGAGCTCTGTGTTGACTGGCCCCTCAATTTGGGGATTTCATTCTTAGTGGGTCAAAGCCTGCAGCACCGCTGCGGGAGATCCAAGCAGCCTCTGCGACGATGCTGTGAACTCTCGGCTAGCACAGATCCTGTGCGCTTCAAGGGTCTCATGTTGGAAAAACCGAGTGGCTTGGGACAAGGGTTCAGAGCGGGTGAAGCTCTTCCGAGTTGAATGGTTCGCCTAATATGGGTTTAACCTACTAGCGTATATATATCATATATCTTTAGAACCGTACCTTTGCACAAACCCGTAGGGTGGAATTGTAACCCCATTTTCTTTGACCTTTAAATAAAAGTCACCTCAATGTGATTCAATAAAGTATGTCGTTCGTTTTTGAGTGCACATGCTTTCTTGTTCAAACTTAATCAATTATATGCCTTTTGAATCCCCAACTTCTCGATTGACCGACTGCTTGCTCCAGCCATTGCCAGGCCGACCTGTTGGCAATGCTTTGCGAAACTTCAGCGAAGACATTGGGCTCGGAGCTAGCACCTCAGGGCTGAGGAGTGGGGTGACTCATGCGTGTCTCAAACCATGAAATTTCCCACTTCGACCGGATCACCGCAGCTGAAGTGGCTAGAGCGATTGCGAACCTTCCATGTTATTTCACATGCTGCAATGGAGTGATGGCCCAACCATCCAAAGAGGATGATGATGATGCTACTGCATGGTTGAATGAATTATTGTCTTGTCACAGGTCAGAAACTTGACTGCAGTTTCAGATTTCCGAGATTGCAACAGTTCTGTGAAAACACGTTTCCGCAACATGTGGTACATGCATAAGATGTGAGGGTGGAACATACATGCCTTTACATGCATGCTATATGACTAAGGATTCCACATGTTCATCACGACCAGATGCGTTGACAACTGGAGATTCTGGTAGCGGTACGTCGTCAGGTGTACCAGAAACTGAGAAGCGGAAAAGGATTGAAATCCCAGCCCGGCACACAAAACAAAGGGTTCAATTTTGGGATCAACGTTTGCAAGATCACCTGGATGAGTACCCTGAACTCAAGATCATCCATCAACAATTAGAGGAGAAGTTCCCTGGACAAGTGAGCTTCAAATTGCCACGTGTGGGTGCTTTGTCTGGATCCATTTTGCAGCACTCCTCCGAAGTGTTGGAACGAACTTGGTCTTCTGAACGTCCATTGATTTTCAAAATTGGTTTCACTCACAACGCGTTCTGGCGATGGGGGAACCGTTTGTACGGTTACGTTAATTCACGTGACAAATGGTCCCATATGATTGTTCTCTATGTCAGCAGCGAATGTCACAGCGTATCTATGTTGGAAGCAGCTTTGATCGACAAATTCCGAAGTACCTCAGTTTGGTTAAATGCAACATTTTTGGGAACCATGCTGCAACATGTTGGGGAATACTATGCCGCCATTATAGCCTTCATCAAAATATTTTGATATGGCATATGATGCCCCAATCTCTTCGGTTGGTTTCCTTCTTGGGGTTTGTTTAATGTAAACCTTTGGCCCTCACAACCACTGCGTTCATCTGAGGCACAGAGGGGTGCCAAAACATCAAGCTTGGCGGCGACACAGTCCATGGGGATTCACCCGCCTCAGGGCGGGACCAGGTGTACATGACATACTTCGTGTACAGATCGTTCAAATTCCCTCCACCGATACCGTCGCGATCATAATGTTCAGTTCTTTGCATCTCGCACAAACGTGCACGCAAGTGTAAAATAGGTTGCTTGTCAAGAACTATCGTGCCAGAATCCTATCAACCCAACAGTGGTTGGCACCTCAAGGAAAAATGTGATGCATGCATTGCGTGTGGAAGTTGGCCAGCTTTTGCATTTCAGAGTGCTATTGTTGTGCAAAACGTGAAAGGAATCAAAGCACACATCACTGATGCCACGGCGGATTTCCAGCACCAACACAGCCCAACTGATTTCAATGATCATATACATTCAATATTTTATCATTTCCCGACCGAGGTATGTATATATCAAAAATGTTTTCCCCATGGTGATATGTATATTTACCGTATATTTTGCATATACATTGTCACACAACGTGCTACGCGGCCTGAGGCCTCTTGCGCGGGCGTGGTGAGAGCAGCGAAAGGTTTTGTTCATGATGTGGGGAGCCAGGCTGCTTCCTCCTCAACAGGACTCCTAGACTTAGCCCGGATGACCGAGAATAATGCAGAGAGAGATTGTCAGCGACTGATGGTCAACAAATTGCAGTTAGCGCTTCCAATTCATCAGAGCGAGCTGGAAACGGCTGATGGTCCTTCAGTGCCCATTTTGAAGCTGCGAACTTGGTTGGATTATTTCTTGCAGGGCAACCATACGCATTTGCTGGTGGGCCTGAAAAGTCCTGACTGGTCCAGAGAAGCTGCGGTGTTGAAAGCTTTTTGGGCAAACTTTGAGAAGCAAGAGCCGTCCCACCCAATATTTCAGAAAGCTCGTGATGGACAGCTCCATCTCCAGCGCACCTTCCCCATGCTGATGCATGGGGATGAGGGCCGTGGGCGGAAGAGAACCGCCTTTTTAGTGCTCAATTTTCATAGTCTGCTTGGCCGTGGAATCAAGACCCAGAGAAAAGGAAAAAAAACAGAAAAGAAGAAGAACCGCAAGCAACGTTGGCTTCGCATGAGGCCAAACTACCAAGGACATACATTCACTTCAAGGTATTTGTTTGCAGCGCTGCCAAAAGCGCTATACACTGGAGAGAACGGCCACGTGTGGGATGCACTGATGCTTGCTGCGGCAGAAGAGGCAAAGTTCGTGTTCGAAACTGGCGTGGCAGATTCGCACCATGGCCGGGGTCAGTTTCACATGGCGATTATTCGCATTTGTGGAGACTGGCCTTTCCTCACAGACAGCGGGTGCTTTGCCCGCAGCTTTCGCAATGTTCAAAAGCACAAGACACGCAGCAAGCCACCTGGTGGCATTTGCCACCAATGTGCTGCAGGCCAAATAGGTTATGATTTCGAAGAGCTGAATACATTGCGCCCGAAATGGCTTTCAACCATGTTCACTCAGCCTTTGGTCAACGCTGGTGACGTTGCATCCCCTTTGTCTGAAATTCCCCATCCACCTGGGCAGGTTGCTTCGCTATGGACGTATGATATATTCCACACATGGCACATCGGCATTGGGCGCTGCTACTTGGCCTCAATGTTGGTGTTGCTTGCAGAGCTAGAAGCTCAGACCAACATTGACGACAGGTTTCAATCCTTGACTGTTGACTTCTTCGCCTTCTGCAAGCGAACTTCTCGCCGGAAACATGTGTTGAAGATCACCAAGGATCTGGTGGGATATCCCACTAGCAATCATTACCCTAATGCCACTTGGCATAAAGGTGATCTGACAACCGTGCTCATGGCATACGTGGAGCACCGTTTTGAGCAAGATGGTGCCACTTGGGATCCAATGCTGCAGCTTTCCGGAAGAGCTGCAGTCTACATCAACACTTGTTTCAGAGCGATGTACAAGTCTGATGCATGGTTGAGCCCGCCGCAAGCCAGGAAGATCGGGAACGATGGATTGAAATTTCTGAAGGCATATGCAACGTTGGCCCGCATGGCACATGATCGGGGACGGATGCTATGGATCCTGCAACCGAAACATCATGCGCTCCACCATATCTTTGTCAACATGGTCCTTTCCGCTGACAACGGGCCGGTGTTGAATGCGGTGTGCTTCGGGACCCAGCCCGATGAAGATTTCATAGGAAGACCCAGCAGGTTGAGCCGCAGGGTCACAGCAATTCCAGAGCAATGCTGCAAGCGTGTTGTTTCTAGATACCTTCAGAATTGCTACAGCCAGTGGTTGAAAGTTGGCTTAATTGTCAGGCCACAAGCTGAGGCAAAAGAGTGACCAGCCATGAAACAATGTTTGTTATATAACAATATAGGTCGGGATGTACAAATGTTATGGTCATATATGTAAGGAACAACCAGGCCTAGGATACTTTTTATTGGGCTGTGTTGGCCTGATTGTGGCCAGTCGCTCCAAGTACAGGCTGAGGATCTCACGCGGATAGGCATGGATGCGTTCTGCTAACTTTGAGCTGGAAAATGACAGATGGGCGATGATCAGCAAACCCTTGTTTTTCGAGAAACCCTGGTTTCTGAATCGAAAACCGGGGTATTGCACTGGACCCTGGAAAAATCAAGGGTTCGGATGTATAAGGTATTTATATGTATACAAAAATATATATATATATATATATATATATATATATATATGTATATGTATATATACATGCATGTTTGATTTTATATCTGTTTGTTTGATGTTCGAATTTTTGCTTCTTGCCTTGTTCCCATCACGGTAGCGAGGAGCCCAACGCACCGCGAGAGCCGCGAGAGCCGGACGCCAGCCCCGGCTTGGAGTCTCTGGAGAGCTTCCTTGGGACCAGCGACGTTGAGGACCGCGGATGGCTGGAAAACTGCCAGGTAGATGGGGGTTTCTTAAGCCATGCCCCTTAAAAATGGTTGGAATACATGGGATTTACTACTAATAAGGATGAATCAAGTGGATGATTGACGGGTTCCCTTATTTTGAGAAACTGCAAGATCGTGAGTAGCCAATGCGTTGCGGGGGAATTTGATGATCCTTGGCCGAACTGAGAATCTGTTCATTTTATATGGTTATTTCTTTTGGAAAATTGTCTGCACCAATGCAAACCAAAAGTTCTAGGCACATGTGTTATGCAGCGTTGGGCATCTTCAAACTTTGCAACCACTAGGGTTGGATAAGCAATTGTGGTATACAACGATTGCCAACCTATCTATACAAAGAACAGCCGGCAAATTTGGCAGGATATGCTCACATCCAGTCACAACACATGCACGCATATGGATGTAGTTTTGCACGATCGATGACCACATAATATATATATTATATAGCATTGTTGAGCGAAACGCATTTTGCCGGATCAAGAACACCATGTATTACGTTGTTGAGAATACCAAGCCACGTACCACTCTTAGATTAGAATTGGATCATGTCATGATCAACAATCAATATCCCACCATTAGCAAACGTTATCGGCTTGAATACCTTTGATATGAACAATCAAAACATCAAACACGCTCCAATGTTAACGATCAAGAGCAGCACTGCTCGTAACTGATGACATTCACCGCATCGGTGTTCGTGCACCCACCTAAGAAAGGTCTCTGGGTAGCTAATGTAGCTCATAAGTGCTCATAATCGCTCGGTGTAAATTCGCCATGGCTCATACTCAATCACCCCCGTCCGTCCTAAGCTGCACAAGCTGTTTACCCCACTGAGGTGGTTAGGATCATGACCTGCCATAGATCTTCATGCTGGTCCCCCGAGGGCACCCGTGGTGAAACCCGTGGATCCGTGAGGCGCAGGCATCGTCTCCGCCGGCCTGGGGCCATCTGTCGCAGAACGGGTCCTTCGCCCTGGTGTTGCCAACCCAGGAGCTGCGCTCGGGAGACATGACAAGCTATGGCAAGGTGGGTCAATATTAACCAACCAATTTCATGGTGGTTGTTACCCAGCCAACTATAGGAAAAACGAGCTGGTTAATGATAGGGGAATCAGGGGGACTAAGGGTGAACTGACCCACTGCCCTATAGCAAGCTGACATTTTTTTGAGATGTTTTTTTGTAGCTGTGAATCTAGTAATCTAATCGCCGTTGTAATCTTTTTGGCAGCTGTGAATTGAATAATCTGACAATTGTAGCAGCTGATAAGGATTCATATCACAAGCTGACAATGAATTATGAGCTGTGAATCTAATAATGAGAATATATGAGAATGATAGCAACAATATTAGTAACAATAATAGGATAATAAACGAAGACATATAGGATTGGGGGAGAATGAGGGTGAGGATGAGGATGTAATTTTGTTGAAAATCTACTTGTGTGATGTTTTCTCTTTTTGTTGACTGTTGATGTGACGTACTCCTGAAGCATTACAAACTGATGTCATTTGCAAACCGCCGAGGGCTGACAGTACACCTTGGCCGCGCAAACAATTGGTCAAGACCGGCGTGGTTCCACGCTACCAATTCCAACCAGTGCCCAAGAGGGGGAGCCTGTAGCACGTGATGGTGGTTTGAAAGGGTTGCCACGAATTTGATTGTAATGGCAATGGTGCAAAACAGGTGAACAAAAAACACCAAAAATTGTCTAATGTTCCTGCTTCAATGTCTAAAACCAGTTGTGACTAGAATTAGACATTTGAGAATCCAAGCCAAGAGATATAAACATAGATTCTATGGCGATGTTTGGGATGTGAACAGAAGGGTTTGCTGGGGAATGGCATTAGCTGTCAATCGTTGGTCAATAATCATCCCACCATGACCATTTGGCTTGGATTCGTTCTTGATGTCTTGGCCTCATGAAGCAAAAATGATCACGAACAAGCGTGCCACACCGCTCCAGGCGAACCCACGAGTCGTTCTTAAAAGCCATTGATCAACAGATCTGCCTTTTCAACAGGGTTCTTTTTTTTGCAGCGCTCAGTTTTCTTCATGTTTTGTTGCTTTTTTGTCCGCATCATTTTTGTTCCAAGGCAGGCGAAAAAGTATGAAGAAATGATGCGACCAGGGCTGGATGGGCTGGCACAGATCCAGCTGCGTTCCCCAATCCATCGCTCCATCGGTCGCAGGAGCCTCTGGTGGTGTCCCTCCTGTTGAACAAGTGCGGCCGCAAGCAGAGTGGGCACAAGGCGCAGCTCGGTGAGTCGTGGTGATCGTTCAAGGGTCGCCCGCGAGTCGGGTCGCCCGGATGGTCGACCAGGATGGTTCATGGTGGGTGGTATATGATTAAGAATGGTTGATTATTATGGTTGATCTGGATTTGATGATGGTGATGGTTGATGATGATTGGCACGAAGGCTTGATCATGATGAATACTGGTCAATGTTGATGAATGGGGGATTGATCATCATTGATGCTTGATGGTCAAGGAACATGGTCAATAAGAATGGTTGATAAAAATGGTTAGACATGTTTTCTCATGGTTGATAATAGTCAATCAAACAGTTTTGCAAAGGTTAATGATGGCTAGTCAATGATGGTTAATGATGGTGAATACTGAATACATGCTTGATAATGGCTTATCATGGTGTTTCATTTGTACTTAATGATCAATAAAACATTGTTAATCATGACGATCAATGATCCTCACCTGTTAGGCGCACGATCCGCTCCGGCACATTACCATTCCTGACACCAATGGCGGGAACATGATGGTGAATTCCAATAGTCGTTAATCATGATGCTTGAGTTTTACTTAATGATAGAAACTGGTTGATAATGCTGGTTGATGCGATCTATATAGTTATACAGTAATGATGGTGAATGATCGCTACAGGTAGAATGACAGTCATTCTCAAGCTGCAACTTTTCTTCCTGGACGGCCTGGTACTCAGTAAGTTATATCAGTTTCTCCTGGTAATTTGCTGTCGCTAATCCTAGGCCCTGCAACTTCAATTGTGCACTATTTTTTGCTCGATTAAAGAACGCTCGTTTACATAATTAATGCTCGTTTTAAAGGGTGCAGAAGAAAGTGAGCAATTCAAGTTCCAGCTTACTCACTTAAGGGACCTGAGGGGGAACAACAGCATACACAAAGCAAGTTGGATGCAACATCCCGAAGTGAAATGCACACTTTTTAGATTTGCGCGCGTTTGCGCATATTTTCTCGCGTTTGCGCATATTTGCGCGCGTTGTTGCGCGTTTTTTCGCCCCTTAAGTCTAACAAGTTGCATTCAAATTTGTACCAGTGCGTAGATGATAGCATGAAGAGCCAAAATGGCTCTAGGCACGAGCATGCTCAAGTGCTCACATCCCATTTATGCACGTTTTTGACATTTCTGCTCGTTTTGTCAAATAGCGTTAGTTTTGGTTAGATAACGCTCGTTTGTATAGGAAATCTTGCTTTGTACACATAATAGTGCTCGTTTGAAGTTCCAGGGCACTAATGGTTGTGATTTTCCGACAGGCGATGGTGGGACTTTGCTGGTCGGATGACTCGGGGGTTCCAACTGACCGTGAGACTAATCTGGTGATATCTCCCAACAAACTGGAGAACAGGCAGGATAACCCAGGAATACCTCATGAACAAAATTCGTTGCTCGGGGAAGCCGGGCGCACTGGGCACTCGTGGCATCCCAGCCCTTCACCGTTCATTGAAACCAGTGAGGTTCTCGAGGTCCCAACAGCCGCCACGCCAGGTTGCAAAGTCAGTTCTGCGAGCCATCCACAAGGATGTGGCCGCCCGATGAAGAGAAGCGAAGTTGGAACTGCAGATCCCGAAAGCCACTCTGGAAGCCAATGGAAGCCAGAAACTGCGAGTTTCAATAGGAAGGCTGGCAATTTATATGGCAATTTCTATGGTTGAATTTCTGGATTCCGGGTTTTGCCAGAGAGTCAGTTGTGAAACTTCAGTCGACACAAGACCCTTATTTGAGTGTCACGGTGATTGTCCAAGGTGTTTTTGGCCAGAACTGTGTCACGATCAGCCGATGTTTCTGTTTTGGGATATGCTGAAGTCCAAGCTTTGCTCTACGGCACCCTGCTGTGCTGCGACGCTGCAATGGCAGCCATTCACTGGTTGGTGGTTTTAAACATTTTAATACATTTTAAATCATGAAAAACAATTTGATTGGTTGATTCGATTGTGTAGATTTTCCATGATTTTCCGGTATAATGCTTAGGTTGGTTGGTTGATTCAGATTGTTTACAGCGGTGCTTCAACCACCAAGCAGTTGCCATCGTTTTACCTGTCAGCTGCAGAGTGAAACTGGCTGCGGGCACCTGGAAGAGACGGCTGCCTGCGCCGACAGCGTCGCAAGGGTAGTGTGGTGTCGACTGGTGATCGCAACGGTGGATTCGTCGTGTTGAATCCAAGTCCGGTGAAACAATGGTGGTTTCTCAAGTCATAGGGGACCCCCTGAATCATCCAATAGTAGTCATTTACTAGTAATAAACCCCTCCATTTTGGGGGTCCCCCAGTTTGAGAAACAACCAATGGATGCTTTAGGAAGAGAACATGGTCACCACAGGGGGACCACATCAGCAACTCTGGGGAATCCAGAACTCATGGGGAGATTCCCAACCTTTCGCAGGTCTGATCCTGCCCTTTCGCAGGTTTGGTCCAACGGCCTCAACTTCGAATGGTTTGGGAGCACAGCGCCACAGCGAAGTGTCCCTGGCATTTGGCATTGATCCGACCGTATCGTGGGTAGGTGATGGGTGAAATTGTTGCTGGTATGATATGCTATGGTAAACCCTGGTGTCTTCTGGTGCTATGTTTTGCATATGCCACTGTGCCAGTTTATCTGCGAAAAATGTTCTGGTCAAGGCCAAGAATGGCAGCTATCTATTGAGTACATAGTTTGAACACTGAAATGTGCATCTCCCATGGCAAGCCTTGTGGAAGCTAACATCTGCATGGAAAAGTTTCACATTGAAACACACTGGGGCATGTGACTAAGAAGGTGAGAATATAGCTGGCAAACACAAAGGCCATGGTTTTGACTGCTACTAGGACCAGGCTGGCATTGGCTGGATAGGACAAGCAGGACAAGCAGCCTAGACTTGTTTGCGTGCCTGCTGATACATTCCAATTCTGGATGTTTTTTTTTGTTTTCCGCGTGTTCCTTCAAAAAACAACTTTAACATAGATTAATGTATAAATGAATAAGTCTCTCTCTCTCTCTCTAGTAATATATATATATATTTATATATTCATATATATTCATATATATTCATATATATTCATATATACACATGTATGTATATATTATTTCTATGTTTATGTAAATATATCTATTCATTGTTACATGTATGCATATACAGTACATGCAGATTTCGGATTCTTACTAAAGCTAAAAAGCAAGGCGCCACTATGGAGTTGTACCCATCCGTTTCGTGGAGATCAAGGCGCCACAAGGGTAGCCATTCTTGGGATGGTTGAGGTACTGTGTAGCTGTGCTCCTCATGAATCTGGATTGCTATAAACTCAACAAACGACTGGCTCAAGGCATTGGATTACTTATCGATGGGGAGATGTGAGCCATGACCATAGTGAATAGAGTCAACAACAACAACAACAACAACAACAACAACAACAGCATGCTGTGCATGCTGGCGAGTTGTCCACCGTAGTTGACGGTAGGTGACGATGGCTCATGGTTGATCATGCTTGATGGTCGTGATGAACTGTGATATAAAAAATACTCAATTATATACTCAGAACATGCTATAAATTGGAACATATGGTCGATAGTGAGCAATCTGAATAATATCGGGATGATATGAATATTGCATGACTACATATGGCTCCACCATGGTATGGCCCAAGCCATTGGATGCCCCACAGATTTCCCTGGTGACATCCCTAGGCCCGCGCACTCCTTCGACATTTTCTCCTTTGGGGTGCTATGGTGCCTAACCCGGCGGCTGGGTGGCGAGGGTCCAGACGACCAATCAAGCAGCAAAGCTAGGATAATTACTTACCATCTGGCAGTCACTAAGCTGGTTGCGCTGAAAATCAATACATTTGTAGGTAAAACCCACTATAAATCGTGTCTACTTCCAGGTTAGTTTGCCGGAGTGCAGTGGCATCACTATTGTTGACTATTGACATCAGGACCTATTGATATCCTATTGATGTTTTTTTTCATATCTTTTATTGGCTCACCCCAACCATAGGGACGATTACCACCAATGATAGTTGGATGTCAAGCCCAAGCCCGTTGTTTTTTTCACGCAAGAATGTTGTAAGCTGACGAATGATATAACATATCAAGGTGTTTCTCAAAATAGGGTTACCCCCAAATCATCTAGTAATTAAGCATTTATGTTCATGAACCAACCATTTTTAGGGTTCCCAATTTTGAGAAACCACCATGTTCATCATTCACCAGTGATCACTTGATCCTCATGATCCACCAGCTGCATCCACGACCAGTGACGCAACCGAACCAACCGCCGCGCAGCGACGCGGCGCAAGCGATGCCAGGCTGAACCTTCTGTTGGGCACCGAGGGAACGAAGGAGGTGCCGCTAAAGAGTTGGCGCTCTGGGGATACGCGTACGTCGACTCCTAGATTTCGGGTGTCGTGGTTCGAACCAAGCCATGGCGAGCTGGGTCAAGCAGTTCACCAACCAATGGTTAGCTGGTTTAGCTGGTTAATGATGGGGGATGACAACTAGCAACTAGCTTGGGGATATACCAGCTATATATGGCGAGCTGGGTCAATATTAACCAACCAACTAATGGAGGATTTACCAACAATGATAAAAGAAATCATGGGGGAAGCAGGGGTACAGGGTTTTGACCCACAGCCAAATAGGGAACCGAAAAGGTATGGTAGGTTTACTACTGTACGTGGTTAATAGAGGACAATTTAGGGGTCCCGTATTTTGAGAAACCATCATATGTATTTTGTTTTTCTGTGTGTATTTACGTATCATAGGGTATAGATCTATATGTCTGGTTTGTTTTGATTGCTTGCTTCATTTTGTCTCTTTGTTAGCATCCAAGCAGTCTGTTGCTCAATGAACTTGTGAACCAGGAAAAGATTGTAGTATCTCTTGGGCTTAAACCACAACCAATCTTAGTCTGTGAAACGACACCTAGAGACTGGATCATGATTAGAGGCTCCACCATTGCTGTGGACAACCACAATTTCAGATGTGCTTGGCGGCTCGAATGTGGAACATCCATTTGGGTGTTTCTCAAAACAGGGGGCCTCAAAAAGGGTTGGTTTATTACTACAAATGACTATTAATGGATGATTTGGGAGGTCCCCTTTTGAGAAACCATCATTTCACCCCTCCATATTCAATGACTTCAGGAGCGGCATGTCAGTACTGAACGAGAAATTACCTGTCCATTGAACAGCCGGCTGCTATTTGACCAACACAGACATTACTTCTTACTGCAATCAACAAAAAGCGTTGGTGACAAGAAGATCCAATTATGCTCTTTGTCATGACTGCTTCGGCAATGAAAAATGACGGCAGAAACCGGTCGTAGTCTTCAACAAGTGGCACCATCCAATCACCATTAGTTCACCATCACTCAACTCCGACTGAACCAATTCAACTACTGCTAAGCATCAAGTTACTCATCAACTAGTCACTCATTTATTTATTCAGCTACTGGTTTCTTGGTCAACTTGTCACTCGTCAAGTCACGAACCAATCAACCACTCATCCTGTCAGAGGTTTGCCCTGTCAGTTGCCCATGATCAAGGGCAGGTGACAGCGTTCCCAGGTGATGCTGCAAGTTGCTCGCCGAGTACCCTGGGCTTCCGATGATGCAGCCGCCGGCAGGCCAGGGCGCGCTGAATGCTGAGGGATTGGTTGGTTGGTATATAATGTTTATATATATATATGTGTATATGTATGTATTTTTATTTATAATCTTATATATATTCATATTTATGTATATCAGCTTAGCTTCGCTTAGATTCATAGATGCATCAGACGTATAATCGCTTCCTGCTATTACTAAACCCCCCCTAATACAAAAAACCACCTTGGGGGTGCACTTCTGTTTTTTTTGGTTCTGGCCAATTGTACTTTTAATTGTAGCAATTGAAAAGTAAAAGGGAAACCCCATTCCCCAAGCAACCATTCCCCCCTATTATTAAAAACCTTTGGCTTGGGGGATGTTTAATATTCGGGTCCTAAACACCCAAGTGGTTTTTATCCTTAGGGTCCTAAATTTAATATTAGGGTCCCCTTCGCGCAATTGGTTTTTGCAATTTTTGAATAGGTTTTAATAAAGAATCTAAAAAGGCAAATATTCAACGCTCAAATGGTTTTTATCATTAGGGTCCTGAATTTAATATTAGGGTCCCCTTCGTGCAGTTGGCTTTTGCAATTTTTGAATAGGTTTTAATAAAGAATTTAAAAAAGCAAATATTCAACGCTCAAAATGGTTTTTATCATTAGGGTCCTAAATTTAATATTAGGGTCCCCTAATATTAAATCCCCCCCTAATATAAAAAAACCCTGGGGGCGCTTAGTATTTGGGGAGCGGGGGGGGGGGAAGGGTTTAGTAATAGGGGGAAAAGATTACTTGTTGTTCATAGAGTTCTCCTTATTTGACCATATGTATTTGGGCCTATCAGCTATGTCACACGGCTAGGAGATCTCTTCATGCGTGTTTCTTGGTACACAACCTTCGACAAAGTTTTTAGCAACGACCAGAGGGGCAGTCCTGATGCTTGAAGTACCTGTGCAGCGGAAGAATTCCAAGAACAAGTGAGCATAACCAACGAACTTTCACCAACTACACTGTCAAGGTTGATTAGATATACGGTGGTTCCTCAAAATATGTAACCAATTGAATGGTTGGTTTATTACTCTAAATGGTGAATAAATTGAAGGATAACTGGGGGTATCCCAAACTGGCTTGAGAAACCAGCAGAAAAGGCTAGCAACTAAGGTAGCCTTGAGGTAGTTCAATAAGGTAAATAGCCTTGATTCACCATGTTCACCAAGGTAAGGTTGAGTGATTCACCAAGGTTACCTTGAGGTAGTTAGCCCAGCAGATCCAAGGCTCTTGGCTCATCATGGTGGGATCATGACTGGTCACCAGGGGACCGTGTCAATCGTCCTGCTGGTTGAACCATTGTTGCAAGGTGGGGCCCGGATGAGTCATAAATGGATGAACTAGCCACTTTCCTACAGTTATATGGTGGATTCTTACAATAGGGACCCCACAGAATAGTTGGTTTATTGCTAGACAGATGGTTAATACTGGATGATTTGGTGCTACCCCAAGCTGGCTTGAGAAACCAGCACAAACTGGTAGTTAGACTGGTTATGACCCAACTCATGGCTGGTTGGGCGAGTTCTATGTACCAGAACTGACACTTGCCGTAGCTCTCAACCCTTGTAATGCGCGCCATGGTGCTGTCCGCAGGTGGAAGAAGATCCCAAAGGAGGTGCAGCCGAGCCCGTGAAACACTGGGGCTGCGATCAGTGGGTGCTGATCCACGGCTCACGAATCATCTCACGACTATAACCTATAGCAGTGGGAGGTGTCCATAGCCTCCTCCATAGCCTCCTCCATAGCCTCCATCATGGCCTCCTCCACCATAGCCTCGGCCATGGCATCCACTGCTGGAGGTGGCTCATCAGCTGGAGAAGTTGTTGTCCAGTGCCCCTTCGGATCGCCCGAAGCCAGTGGAGGCGCGCAAGCCGGGAGCTAAGGATGGTGCTGTCTGGGTTGGTTGGTTGATTGTTGGTTGATGGTTGGTTGATGGCTGGTGGTTGATGGTTAATGATGGTTGGTAGATTGCTGGTTGATGGTTGGTTGATGTTTGATGATAGCTTGGTAAGATAATGTTTGGTTGGTTCATGGTAATGATTTTTGCACAGGGGTTTATCACCAACGATTGCAGGAAATATGTTGCGTGGTAAACGTTGATGATGGGTGATGGTAGTTGATAATAGTTGATTGATTCGTAAGATGATGATAGTTGTCAGACAACCAATCAATGAATCAGTGACAACAGTGACAACGGTTGCTGCATTTGATTAATATCATTAACTTAACTTGATTCACATTAAGTGTCATTTTTCATCAATATGAATCATCTCATGAACCACACCATGACAAGTAAAATGCAAGACTGGATGGCTTATACCCACTAACTTAGGTTTTTAGTGTTTTTGGGATATGATTTATTTACCATATAACCACTAAAAATATATGTTTAGCAAGGGATCTATAAGCCACCAAGGGAACCATGACAAGTAAAATGCGAGATATTCATGGTTGATTTGTTCGTTGATCCTTGATTGGTGATGACTCAGCCATCGTCGCGCCTGCCACCGCGGCTCAACCAGGGATGTGGAAACGGGGATGGGATCCAACTGCAGCCCATGCCACAGTTTCTTTGCCCAATGGACATGGTTGTTTCTCAAAATAGGGATACCATTCCATTTGACTATAGGGGGGACCCATTTTGACTATTTAGGGGACCCTATACAAAATAGTCATTTGACTAATGGATTTAGGGGGGACCCAACAAATCATCCATTTATAGTCATTTATACTGATAAGCCAACCATTTTGAGGGGTCCCCTATTTTGAGAAAGCACCACATGGAGAAACTAAGCATCCAATAGCAAGCTAGAAACCACCAGCCAGTTGGGCTTGGAGAATCAACTATTAGCAAAATTGGAGGGATATAACCTGTCGACAAGGGTACTACAATGTTGAGCCACCAAAGCGAGATGATGATTGCGATGCTAGTAACCCTCTTTGAGCGTATGTGGATTTTGCTACCTGGACTAGTCATACATGATTGTGACTTACTAATATTGATGATGGTCATTTGAAGTCATTCGATTTGAGAACTGAGGTTGTTGGTTGTCATCGATGACATCATTGAATATATTTGAACTGCTGAGATTCTTACTTTTGAAGGGATATTATTTTTGGTGAGTTGATGTTTGATGAACTGTAAGTTTTTTTTGTATTGTCTTGTCCGACCATTGAATCATGCTGCCTGAGGGATGGCAAAACAATGAGGTTTGCGTGTTAGTTGTATCGTATTCTGTCCTGACGATCTTGTTTGTAAGTTCTTTTTGTGCACCCAAACTTATGTGTGCATCGACACTGTTAACAAATGTAATTTGGTGATTAGCCTAGTACAGTGTGGGGTACCAGAGTAGACGTGACCCTACTCAAAGGTATGTTCCTCTACATGTTGTTTGTGTATATAAGTGATAGTTTTCAAAGTATAAATCTGTTTTCCTCAACGAAATGTGGTTTTATCCTTTGATTGACCATAATTTTAATGAGTGTTTTCAGAACAATAATAATAACAAGATGAATGCTAGTTTTCCTACATGTTTGTTTTTGTCCATGTCACCATATGGGTGTTTCCCAAAATAGGGGACCCCCAAATCATCCTAATCATCCTATTTATGATTTTTAGTAATAAACCAACCACTTTTTGGATACCCCCTTTTTGAGAAACCACCATATCAGCACCACAGAATCACATCGATCAACAATCACAAGGGCCCCCACCAGGTGTTGGCCTGCCTGACAGGTCTGGAGCTTAGTTGGGAGTCGGCGATGGAGGGTAGCCTTAATCGCCAAGGCTTGGAATGATATGATGGTTTCTCAAGTCATAGGGAGCCCCAAAGTTATGGATGGTTCATTACTTGAAACGCCTTAGAAAGGATGATTTTGGGGTAGCCCTATTTTGAGAAACCAGCATATGGCTAAGTCGTTTTGGCTGGCTAATCATGCTTGATGATGCTTGACATTGGTTAATCAATGTCACTCCTGGACTGAAATGGCTAACACAATGGTTGATTATGAAACCAGCCACAAGAAAACCATCTACGTTTAGAGCTTGTGCACTTGGAGCTTTTTGACAGAGCTGGATCACTCACGGCAGGTAGAAACCTGCGCAGAGGATGTCAATCATCGAACACCCCCCCCCAAAAAAAAAAAAAAACGGAAAAAATACAAGTTTAGTTGTACTGAATTCCCTGACCAACACTTAATGTCGCTGACCCCACCAAGATGTACCCCGAGGATATTTTCATCTTTGTAAATCACACGCTGGATGGAGGATATCCACTTTACTCGTTGACTTGTTCAACTGGTGAACAGCTGAAGGCACTTGTTCAAGTGCCAGCTGGAACACATCCATCTTTGCTTGTTCAACTGATCAATGCTTCCAGCTGTGTTCCAGCACGCACCCTTGTCTTCAAAGAGGCTTTGACATTGGTTGCCTTTCAGGACTCTTAAGTCATTTTTGATAATCAACCAGATGGATATGGTGGTTTCTCAAGCCACAGGGGTACCCCTGGCCCTAAACCAATATTTCTCAACCATTTGTATAGTAATAAACCATCCAAAACTTTGGGGTTCCCTATGACTTGAGAATGCCCCATCTTAGTTCCAGCTACAACCTACTTATGACAAGGTACATTTGACTTACCCAAATTACTTGGTGATCACCCACCAGGTCGGAGCCCTGCGAAACCTGAAGCAGGCAGCAAATTTCGGGGTTTTGGTACCTTGAGGAGATGTGACTAGCATATGATGAATCGTGATTATCATGGTCCATCACAGTATGATATCAATGATATCTGTATTCTGGTTGCATACTCATGATTATTAACCGCTGTGACAAAATGATGATATTACAGTGTGGCTGATACAATAGCATGATGAACCATGAATTTCTGGTTTGGTGTAGCATTCAGCTTGGGAGTTGTAACAGCAGCCATTGGGGTGCGGATTTGATCAATGATTACTTTCTGGTTGTTTCTACGATCCGGAGACCCACAAACCACAAACCCAAGGCTCCTGGGGCTGATGTTGATGTTGGATCCTGACTAATCATGACGGTTACTTGGGCCATGATGGGCCATCATGGGCCTGAGATCAAACGAGTCAACTTCATCATCGCTCAACTGCGTTCAGGTGAGAGACCGATGGTGTCCTCAGTCAGGCGAACGCGGGCATGGGCAGCTCGCTTGCTTGGTGTCCTAGGATGAACAGATCGATGATGCAAACCTGCGCTTGTTGGAAATAACAGAGAAGCTATATCATATACCGTTGTACAATTATGCAGAGCATGGGAAAATCAAAGGTTATATATCAAAACCTACAACCTTGGCTACTCTTACAACCTCCATATCCAGAGGTTATACCTGATCATATGTTTATACTAACTGCCAAAATCCTTTCACACTTCATCATGTTCTCATAATGATGTTTGATTGCCGAGTGTTCTTCAACTTGTAACCACTATCCATCATTGCAACTTGGTGAAAATCAACTGACATGTTTTCAGCAATAATCTATGATCCCTGCAATTCATGGTCTTTGGCGGAGTTTTCTTATCAATAATCATATTTGCGACACGTTCATCAGGAGTGCAAAGTTGTTCGTGACGCGTTGGCCGTTGGTAGCATTAGCTGCTGTTTGTGGAGCTGGCTGGGGTTTTTGAGCTGGCTAACCAACCTCGATATGTTTCTGAGCTGGTTTGTACAGCACGATCCATATTATGTAGATCATTGCTACTCCAATACTTATGGTGAAACTCAATTGAATCAATTCAGTATCCCTCATCGTTCAACACTGTCAAACCGACGAGTCACACATCATGACCCAGATAATCCATGCATCATCTATGCTTTGAAGAAAACATATGTATCTATATATTTATACCTATATGTATATTTATTTATTTATTTATATATATATATATTTATATATTTATACACCTACATATTTGAATTATTTATACATACATATTTATGTATAAGTTCGTTTAGTTACCTTTGGGATATTTTTCAGGTCAATGTTGATGCCATACATGGAGCTGGGTGTTGATGCGGTCCCTCAGCTGGTCCACCTCGTTGGAGGCCCATGAAGATGGAGGTCAAGGAGGTGGCCTGGGGTGGTGGTTGCCGGGCTGGGTGCAGGGTCGCTGGAGACATGGGCTAAGGATGGGTTTATGATGACTAATGGTGACGAATGATGGACTTAGCTGACTTAGATCTACATGATTTATCCAGCGAGACATGGGCGAATAATGGTCGATTGAAACCTGAGAATCATGCTTGAATCATGCTGGACAAAAAATGGTTTAAACATTATGAGATAAAACAAATGAATAAACAAATGCGAGACATTAAACGACCATTAGCCACCACGAATCATAACCATCCTGCGCCAGGTCGTTTCATCCAGGCAGGAATTGTTTCTTAACAGCACTGGTATGACCGTGGTCTCCTTACCCACGTTGCAGTGGCAGCCCGTGGCTGCGCTGGTATCCCTGGCCAAGCTGGGGAGGCTTGCTGTGATGGGGCGATGTTCACGAGCTGTGTATACCTTTGATGCTTCGTACAGGATTATTTGTCGAAACAATCACCAACATTAACCAACAAGTATATCAATCAACTAGTGATTGATTCAAGCCTTTATCGAAATGCGAAATGCTGGTAGAATCTGATGGAAGTAATCTATTGATCGTGTCTTAGCAATGATGGGTCCAAAAAATGGACCGAAATCAGACATGCGTCAACCAATGCCAGTACAGCTATTGACAAGGATGAATTGTTGACTGCTTGGTGGTTTTAATTAAGCAGCTTTAATTTCCCCCAATGTTTGGGATGGTTCGTTCATTCACTAATATGTTTCATCGGAGTTAAAACCATCAACCACGTAACATTTGCTGGGTTTCCATTGTCTCCAGCAACATGAAATGCCTCGCACTGCTCTGGTGATTTGAATCCCTAACCGCTCTGCTGGTGCTATGGGACCCATGTGACCCGTGCAGGGTTCAACTGCCTGTTGTGCATAGCTGAAGCGCTTGTACTCAGCAGGGTTTTGTGTAAACTTTATACCTGGAACCAAGCTGAATGACCGGACCTCATCACACTAATGATTTGGGAGTGCCTATGTCAGACCCTCGTAGATCCAGGCAAGGAGTCAGAGCAATCTCATTTGTTTTTTCTTCTTTTTCTTCTTCTTCTTCTTCTTCTTGTTCTTGTTGTTCTTGTTGTTCTTCTTCTTCTTTTTCTTCTTCTTGTTCTTGTTGTTCTTGTTCTTCTTGTTGTTGTCGTTGTTGTTGTTGGTGGTGCTACTGTTGTGGTCATTGGTGTTGCTTGTTTGGTTTTCCTCAGCCTTGTACTGTGTTTCTTTCAAAGCATCATCTAGATGCGAATCTCGCTTTGCAGGCGAAGAGTGACGTCAAGGCGTGACTGCTCCGGGTGTCAAAGCCATGAGCCGGTAACGAGTTGAAGGGAATTGCGGCACCACCATGGGAAGCTTCAGGTGCGGATATGAGTCATCAACTAAAGATGCTGGTTAGCGCTGTGATTTCGTTCACTCAGAAGAACATCTAGGCCTAGCGAAAAGTTTCTGATGGTAGAAACATGTATGTTAACATCCTGGTACCGAGGTGCAGAATGGATGGGAAAGTACCCTGAAACGCCCAACCTGGACTTGGAATCTTCCCGACCTGTGGGCTCTAAGTTCGCTCAGTATGCTGAGTGTCCAGCGTCAGGAAAGAATCAGGGCCGCAAGATGCATGCAGAGTATAAATGGAATGCACAATCAATAGTCTTGGCTACTGATCTCACTGATTGCCTTGCATCTATAACTGCTTGGGAAACACCCGCTGATTCCCCGCTGTTTGGGATCTTAGGCGTGTGAATCTTTTGGCTTTCCAGTTTCACATGCCAAGTCCACGCGCTTGTGATGCGGTTTATTTCAAAGCCATCTACGGTGGTTTCTCAAGCAATTTTGGGACCCCAAAGTTGTGGTGGATGATTTTCGGGGTCCCCCCTATTGTGAGAAACAACACCCATTTAAAATATATCCCTAAATCAAAAACATTCAAACATTGAATCGTCACTTGATAATTTCTGCGGGTATCCCTAGACCATTGCTCCAACAGTCATTCCCAACTTAGCAACGACACGTGGCGGTTCTGCTGTGACGAAGCTGCAGGTGGAGCCTTCATCTCCTGCGACGTACCTTGCGGCAGAGGTCGTGGCTGACAGCACCGCGAACTGTACGGGGCTCCCAGCAGCGCGGTTCGCGACTGAAACACCAGCCGCATCACCTGGCTGGTGGTTTCATTCACATGGGTTATGACCATTGCTAATGGGGAATAATAGGGATTCATAAGCAACTATAGTGGTTAAACAACTAGTGGTTGGTAGTTTGATTCACATTTTTTATTTTCCCTAGTAGTTATATTAACAATTGTTTGGTTGACTAATATTTTTCATAAGGGTGAAACCACCAGCCAGTCAACCATGACTAGGGTTTGTTTTAGGGTTAATGGTTTTATACATGACCACATGTAATGACTACTTTTGGGTTTCATAGGGTTATAGCAAATACTATGTAGTAATTGTCAGAGGATAGCAACTCCAACAATAATGGTTCAACAACTACAATTTGTTTTTGGTTTGAGTGACATTTCTTGTTTTTGCCAGTACTTGGAGATGTTGGTTGAATGTCTAATATTTTTTTTGGATGGCAAAACTGTGACCATTTGAAATGGGTCAAAAGGAACACCCTTGAAGAATGTCTGACTGTCCATTGCAATGTCAGATCACCGGAAGATAACCATGAACTTATGGTTGGCTCGTGATTGCGTGATTCTTGTTGGCTTACAATCCATCATAATTAAAAAGGGTCTCACCATGTAGTCAAATAAAGCTGGTTCGTTGTTGGGTTCATGAGAACAAGATATAGCTTGGCGATGCAGCCATATGTTCCTGGCGGCTAGCCTGGACTCTCCCCATGTTGTCAGGTATTGGCTGCCAATTTTCCAGTTTTAGTTGCTCCTTTTCAGGCAGTGTATGTTGGGGAGGATCCATGTCAAGGGCCCAAGCTGAAGCGATCCATCTCAGGGAAACAACAACTGTGCCACACTTTACCGTATCAGGGAAGGGGGTGGAATGTAGGGGACTGGATTGGGTTTTCTGGTTTTTGGTGCGTACAATCAACCATGACCTTGGCTATGATATACAGCCCTTCAACGACAAGGAAGTATGGATTCGTGTGTTGAAGGGATAGCGTTTCAGTTTTTTTTCATAATTTCTCGTTGATTGCGGGCCATTATTTGCCACTAATCAACCATCATTGACCATGCATCAACCATCATCAACCCGTAACGAACTATCATTAACGATTAATCAATCATCATGAGCCACCAACAATAGGCACTGAACCATCAATAAGCACTACTATACCAACCGTTGACCACCAGTAATCACCATCCACCACGATTAACCACTATGAACCATCAATAACCACCATCAACAAGCACCATCAATAACCACCATCAATAAGCACATCAAGAACCACCATCAATAAGCACCATCAAGAACCACCATCAATAAGCACCATCAATCACTGACCACCAGCCATTAGCAGCATTCTATCCATTAATGAATGAACCATCAATAATCACCATTGATTAATCATTAATTAACCATTCTATCCGTTAATCATTGATGGTGGTTATTAATGATTCATCAATGGTTATTGATCCATTAATCATTAATCAACAGTGAATGGTGGTTAATGATTGATCAGCACCATTCACCTTCACCACTTTTCACCACGTCGCTCAGGTGTTCCATCCGTGGACTTGACGCCTCCGCCGAAACCCGTCCTCGTTGAGGCGCAGTTCCCGCGGGGTCCTGTAGCAGCGAAGCAGCCTGGTAGCGAAGCAGCCGGGTGAAGGCTACGACTGGGGTAGAAGTGTAGCTGGTTTGGCCCAAGTTTGGTGATAACCCTTGTGGTTGATAGTTGAACTGTAGCTGGTTTGTAGTGGCCTAAATTTGGCGATCATAATCTGTCAGTTTTTTGAGTGTACTGGTGTACGTAGTGGGATTTGTTGGTTGGTTCATAGCATGAATTCCCTGTAGTATGTTCATTGAAGGGTGCAGAGCCAAGTTAGGTGGCTTCATTTTTCAGGGACAAGCCACATCAACGTCGTGTGTTCGTCATTTCCACATGCCACTGCGAAGCCCATCCTGAGGATGGGACTGGTCTGCCATTGAACATATCCAAGCAATACAGGTGAGTGATGCTTGTTGGCTGGTAGTCCTTACCAAGTTGTAATTATCTTTTCATTCAAGCATGATTTGCATTGATTTGCGGTTTGATCAGTACTTAGCCACCTTTTGCCATCAACCTATGCTTGACCAGTCCTTAGCCATCATGTACAATCCATGTGCCCATTTTGGACCGACCTTTGGTCAGCATTTGACTGTTATTTTGAGCAAAACATGACAGAAGTAATCCACGACTCACATTGGTTTTGGCTATGGGATCCCCATGGCTAGACGTCACTGTCACAGGTGGACACACCGCCACCTCCCTTCAAGACCTTGTCTGGGGCCGAGGCGAGAAAAGCTGATCATTGAATGCGAAGTTGATGATAAGGATGATGATCATCATGAGTCGGAGTGAGGATGAGGATGAGGATGATGAGGATGATGATCAGGATGAGTTTGTGAAAAAAGACAGTGTGAAACAAACTGTTTTGTCTGCACATGTCAAGATCATCGTTTGTTTATGTAATCGTTACTTCTCCTAGTACGGGATCATTGTGGGTGATGTTGATGACAACCTTGACAACCTTTTTTTGGGTCACTGGTTGTATTCATGAAAATCCACGCAATGCTGCAAAACCAAATGTCAACAGACTGTCAACAGACATAAGAACACACTATATTTGTTGCAGCAACACATGGATATACGTGCAACAAAGAACAATCCAAACAGTGCCTTGTGCAAAATTTGCAGCCACAACAGAGGTGTGTTGCGGAAAGAAAGTTGTTCCATGTATTTTTGATTTGTCACAGGTTTTGTTCTGCAAGGTTGATGGCCAGATTAGTTTTGGTTTTATGTGCTGTTGATCCTTCCTGCAAAACAAACACGGCAAAAAAACAGCGTTTGTTGAATCTTGGAGAATTAATGGGAAAGTGCTCACAAGAGAAAAATCCTACGGCAAGCTATACCATTTAGGTGTAACATGGCGACATCTCCGAATCTAAAACCAGCATGATGTTCCTTTGCTCAACTCATGTTTTTCTAGGAAAACACTTTTTGGAGCAAACTGGTCCAATAAAATCTTACTCAAAAAATCCCAACCAGGGAATGTTCTGTAACTGGTTGAAGCGAACAAACATCAAGAGTTAGCGGAGCTTGCTGGCCTATTTCATCATTTGTCATGCAGTTTTGCAGTCACCTTCAGTCGGCCAAGAGCTTCCTTGGATGGCATGCTCGATTGAACATGCTAGGAGCATATCTGGCTATGGGTCAATATTAACCAACCAATAGTGGAGGATAATCACCAGTAACAATAGGGAAAACAATGGTTAATGATAGGGGAACCAGGGGTACGGGGTTTTGACCCACTGCCATCTAGGTATTGAAGGCATTGATGATTCATCATGTCAATATGTGTGTTGCTCAAGTCATAGGGGCACCCCCCCCAAATCACCCTTCATCCTAGCCCTTCACAGTAATCAGTCATAACTTGGGGTTCTCCTAGGGCTTGAGAAACATCTATACAGTAGCTGTTTGACCATAAGTTTGTTGGTCAGCAACCCCTATTAAACCCTATTACTAACCATATAAAAACCCTTAGAAACCACCTTATTTGTTGTCTACTCGCCATGGGCATAGCTGGCGCCCTAGCCGTACGAGTTCCTCGGACCAGTCCAAGCAACCAATGAGCTCCGCTGATGCGACCGGTTTTTTTTGCATCCACCGCACTGGCGATGCTGCAATAAACAATCCAGGACAAGTGGATCACATGCATAGATGTGCATATTACACATTCATATTATTTATATTTACATATATTCAGATAACTATATATATATACACATATATACGTATACCAAGCTCAAGAGCTTTATCCTGCCAGTAAGGCTCATCCATTTCACATGTTTTGATGTCCTCGTTCTGCAAGCGTCGTTTCACATGGCGGCATCCATCCCTTCGAAGCGTCGCACGTTGGCCACCCGTTGGAAGTGAACCCCCATTGGCAAGGCCGCATTGGAGCAGATGGCCTCCCAGGCAGGGCTGCGTCGACCTGCCGAATTCATGGCCTGTTTGACAGGGGAAAAGACTGGATCTTCCTAAGAAGTTTCTGCTTTTCTGGAAAATTGCCTGGCAAAACAAGGATTTTCAGGGGAAATGATGAAGCTTGGACATTTTTGGAAGCTGTGCTTTTGGTTTGTTCTTTTCGGTGGGTGATATGGTGATACCTCAGATTTCTGATTGACAAATGACTTGTTGATGCGGAGGATCAAGACGTTCGACACCCCAAGGAATGGCAGATCCAAAGCTAGAAGCGACGGGCTGTGATGGTTAAATGTTATAGCACTGCTGGTGAATCAACTTGTCGGTTCAAAACCTAGTTTCCTAGCTCGTCGTTTCATGGGCATGCCCGGCTTATCAAAGATGCAGTGCGTTTATCTACCCAGATAAACCAGGGAGGGTTGGTCACCAGTATGTTTGAGGTAGATTGTTTCCTTGCTTTCTGGTACCTTTCCCGGAGAATCATCCCCTCTAAGTTTGGCTCTTCCACAGCCACCACGAGACTGGATACTGCATATCAATTCTGCAAAATGCTACAGGTAGATGCGCAGGTTCATTCACATTTGTTGACGTGCATAAACAATTTGTTTTTCCGGTGTTTTGTTTGTTGAGCTATTGTTTGACTAATCAATGAGGTTGTTCATATTATTTTCATCATTATTGTCATTTGGTATGCTGCCATATTCAACCATATCAACCAGGCACAATTCACCATCCCTGTAGGGATGGTTTAATGTCCACTGATTCTGAGATCGCCAGCGCCCTGTGATTGAGTTTGGCTGCCAGGGCTAATCCGATCGTAAGGATAACATGTAAATTAATACATATCAAAAACAAGCAATCTATATTTATGTATGTACATAAGATATATAGATATGAGAAGGTAGGACATGATACATGGGTCGCCATAGACAGACATACATTCCTGCCTTATTGTATTTTTAGAAAAAATGCATATGCAATATACATATTTCAATTCAATCAATCTGCACAAATTATTGTGACCTAGTTCATATGTGTACGATTATATAGTGTTGTCTTTGAAAACTAAATGATAACGAGACCGTTCGCAACGGTGCCGCAAAAAATCCACCGTTCTGCTGCCATGGCGACGGTGCTTGTATGCAGCATCACGGGAGAAGATGTCCTGGGACCTGTGGAGGTTGAAGGTGCGCCAAGAGTGGGAGAACATGGGGCCTGTAACAAGGATGGGATGGCTCTACGAAGTGAGACGCGCTGATGGCTATGATTGTTGTGTTTACAGTAAATCAATCAATATGTTTTCAGATGTTGAAACACGGCTTTGTTGATTCTGTTTGAATATGTTTACATTGGCCATTTATAGAAAACATGGCCACAAACCTTTACTGCCTCCTTAACTAACCGTTATGAACCGTTACTTAAGCCATTAGCATAGCCATTCACATTGGCTTTGTCGGCTGACGACAATCCGTGCCCCGCAGATGTCATGGAGCTGAAGCTCCAGTTGAAGTCCTTACCCGCATGGTCCACAGGTGCCATGAGTCCCGTGGTGGCCGGGGGTAGGGCAACGTGTCATCGGTACCCGGTGCTAGTCCCGGAAATGGAAAATCCTCATTTTTTTGTTGGTCAAGCCCTGGGAAAGCAGCCATTTCTATGGCGGATTTTCCGTTGCCAGGTGAGTTTGCCGAAGGGTCACTAACAAGCATGGGTTCATGATAAAATGCTATCAAATGGCATGAGAATTGAACATTGTAAGTGCTCAAAAAAACAATCAAATTAGTGGTGGTTTATGACTTGATTGTTGATAACAAGTGGTTGGTGATGATTAAGCCTGAGAATGATTGACGATTTACTGTCATGAACCATGATGCAGCCTTGGTTTATGAAGCAAGCCTTGCTTTTTTTAGTAAAAAGACTGTTAGCAAACCATGATTGATACTACCAACAATGGTTAAGTATTACAAACCAAGCATACAACCAGAATAGCGACCAACAATAGTCGAACAGAACGACGGCTTATAGACCATCACAGCCCAAAAGTTGTTCGGTAAATAACCAAGCATGGTTTTATTATGGTTTCTTGTGGCGAACAACAACAACAACAACAACAACAACAACAACAACAACAACAACAACAACACCCAGCTGTTGGGATTTTAGGCTCCAAAAAGTTCTGGTCATTATTCTTGAGGGAAACCAACTCATTGGCGTCATGGATAATGCCGTCGTAAAAAATGTATCACTTAAGCCTTTGCACTAGTGTGGCTAGTCGTTCATCACTCAGGCTTTACAAATACAACCTGGTGCATTCTCCACAATAATCAACTACGTTTGTGGGTTGGATATAGCCTCTCAGGTTGGTTGTGCAGCCTCCACGAAACACAAAGCAAGCGTGCAAAAAGTAGCAACCTTCTCGGAAAGTTGTTGGGTAATGCTCAACAATGTCCTACTGCTCACTTTCCCACCGCACAGAGCATTCTGATACATGTAGGGTTTTTCAATGTCCCAGCATCCTGGCCAGGTTTGTCCCAGTATGGGGCACATGTATGTGTCTAATATGCTTAAGTATTCTTGTGCATGTGCATGCGTACATGGTGGTTTCTCAAAATGGGGGTACCTCCAAATCATCCATTGATAGTTATTTAATAGTGATAAACCAACCATTTTGGGGGCTCTCTATGTTAAGAAACCACCACATCTACCTAGATTTCTTGCATGTATAATTAATGTGATGCATAATACTTGGCCCGCTCCACAGGCTGCCAGCAACCTTCGCCATGATGTTTCGGTGGCACTGCCGCTGGTCATCCAACCTGTTCATATGAGCTCCAGCCATTCACAACCCCCTATACTTGATGATCAATTGGTTGTATATGTGTACAAATACCAAACTGAGTCACATAAACTGCTGGGCGAACTTTGTTGAGACGTGAGCAGGATTTTTTTGGAACATGAGCAGAAATTAGATGTGTGATTTGTTGACTTGAAGTAAGTAGATATCGATAGGGAGAGAAAACAATGATAGGATCACTGAACTTCGCAAATTGAATGTGTAAACTTTTAGACCGTTTATTGTTATTATTGATGAATGTTGTTTATATGTTTAGATACAAGTTGGACGATGGATGTATATATCTTTTGATAAATGAATATATATATATATATTTATATCTATTTATTTATATTTATTTATATATTTACATTTGTACCTGCATTTGAATAAATACATACATATACATATTCATATCTATGCGTATATATAAATATAACTATCTATATTTATATATATATACATACATGGATGTTATGTGTATACAACACATAAATACATTCTATATACATATCGACCTTGCATAGCAGCTATGCCAACGGTGAGGAGACCTCACTCTGACCTCCGAGGGTCAGATTTTGACCCTGGACTCGGAGTTGACAGGTCGGGTGGGGTGACCGGTGGAGTACCTGTGCAGTGTCCATGACTCGTGTTCCACATTGGTTGAATGGGCTATGGGTCAATATTAACCAACCAACTAACGGGACATCATGACCAACATTAATAAGGAAAACAATGGCTAATGATAGGGGAACCAGGGGTACGGGGTTTTGACCCACTGCCAATGGTCAAACAAATCGGTTTGATAGGAGTTCATGGCGGAGAACGCCTTAAAATCGATCAAAGCTGATGACGATCGATGAATAACGACTAAGACTGGTCGAGAATGACTGGTGCTGGTTGTATATTTGTTTGATAGCACGGTGAACCAACTTGATCAAGGCATCTTTGGGATATGGATCAGGATTAAGGAAGTGCTGCCAGATGCTTTGTCATTGGCGCTGCAAAGACCATCAACAGTTGGTTCACGATATTTCACTATCAATTGGTACTTGTACCCTGTATATATTGATTGTTTCATGTATTTGTTTATTTATTTACTTGTTCATTTGTTTATTTAGTTATTGTTTTTTGCTTTATATGTATATATATATATATTTATTCATTTACTGTTGCCACGTTTATTTGTTGTTTTTATTGGATTATGTGTCTATTTGTTTATTGATTTGTTTATGAATTGTAATTGATTAATTAGTCTATTTATTTACGTTTTTTATGTAGTCCTTGACTTATGTATTTATCATTTAATTTATTTCGTTACTTGTTTATTTGTTTACGTATCTATTTATTTATGAACTTCTTGATATATTTATTTACTTGTGTATTTTTTTTTGTTACTTATCTATCGAACAATTGATCTATTTGTTGGTGTATTTATTTGTTTGTTTGTTCATTTATTTGATAGCCTCCGGCCATTCCGCCGGCCCCATTATGGGTGGACGGCGGGGTGCCGAAATGCTTTGGGCCCTAGTTGCAGGATGTATTGTATCAAAGTTGCCGTTCAAGCATGTCAGTGCGGTAAAAGGTTGTTGGTGAAAAAACTGGTTGGTGTAAAAAGATGTTGGTGTAAACACTTGTTGGTGCAAAAAGATGTTGGTGTAAAAACTTGCTGGTGCAAAAACTGGTTGGTGTAAAAAGATGTTGGTGTAAACACTTGTTGGTGTAAACATATGTTGGTGTAAAATCTTGTTGGTGTAAAAAGATGTTGGTGTAAACAGATGCTGGTGTAAAAAAATGTTGGTGCAAAAACTTGTTGGTGTAAAACCGTGCCGGTGTAAAAGCGCGGCAAGGCAATGGCGAAGTCAAAAGCTGCAATGCATTGGAAAACATGTCAAAACATCATGGAAATGAATGTACAACACATGAGAAAATGCATGCAAAACACAGTGGAATGTGATGGAAAATATGCATTTCCCCTGCGTTTAGGTGGTGCAAATGCCAATGGCAGCGCTCATCCTTGTGCATGGGCAAGGACATGCAAGGACGATGAAGAAAGTATCGTGGTGGGAGTTGAGCCTTTGACTCACGTCAATTCCAAGTCACGCACGAGCATCATTGACGTGAGGAAGAAAATGAAGGATGAGACATGAACGAAACAGAAGCAAAGCAAACATAAGAAGACACAAATAAAGAAGACGTTGACAAGTGGGGGGGGGGGGGGGGGGGGGGGGGCCGTGAAAAATCCGCGCGGAGGAACATTTAGGCTTGAAGATAAAACTAAGACTCGGACAAATCAACAAACTGAGACGGACTACCTAAAACACGCCGCGCCCAAGGGCCGGCGGAATGCGCCCAAGGGCCGGCGGATTTACAATATGTTTTACGCTTGTATATATATATATACATATAAAAGGTGGTTTTCCGGTTTGTCGATCATTGATCGCAATAAACCAACCACAACTTTGGGGTTCCCAAACTGACCTGAGAAACACCCACACACTGTATATACATACATATATTTATTTTTCCATTTATCACATTTGATAGATATTTTAACGTCCAGGATTTTTACACATCCAAAACTGCGACTTTTGAGATATTTTAAACACATATCTTTTCAAATATATTTTTTTTGAGATATGGCTGTGGGTCAAAACCCTGTACCCCTGGTTCCCCTATCATTAATCATTGTTTTCCCTCCTATTGTTGGTGATTATTCCCCATCCTACAGGAGGTACCTCGACAGATCCCTTGGTCCTCACTGTGGTCATGTCCGAGCCCACGCTGCGCGTCATGCTGTGGGGCAACTGCGAGCGTTCATCCGCGTGGAGGCGCCACCGGAGATGGGTTGAGCCGTGTGATCACCACCCCCATGTATGGTTTTTGGATGGTTTTAATAGGGGAGTATAAATGATTCTATTGGTACATGATTACCAGCCATGTATGGTTTTTTGATGGTTTTGATCAGGTTTTTTCAACAATTATATATGGTAAATGCTTACCAGGCATCTGTGATCACTAGCTATCTATGGTCAAATTAGGAGGTGATCAATTATTAATGTTGATCGCCTTTATGATCAATGTTGATGAATGTGTTTTTACCTTCAGGCATTCCTGAGGATGATGGCTTTCAGTTCACAAATGTCAGAAGACATGTTAGAACCGGAACAATTATGGACACTATTACTTGGGATGATTGGTTCATGGTTCAAATGGTTGATGATGGTCAATTGGCGGTAAATCATGGTTCATTGTGAATAACCTGGGAGAGCATATTGCTGGAAGATCCCCATCATTCAACTCCCTCAATTTGATTATCGCCAGCTATCTATGGTTAAACTGGAGGGGGGGGGTGGTCTATGAAAATAGATATACCAATTTGCGTGGTATATTCTTGTTTTTTTTCCTTCCTGACTGGTACAGTTGGAATAAATAAAGAGACCATAGGGATGACAGGTATCTATAGTAGGATAATACCAACTAATAGGGATGTAATGGGGCATCCCCCGTCACATCGCCAGCACTAAAAAGTAGGTGACAATAACTCGATTTCTAAACTGGCTTGGAACGGTCAGAAATGGTCAATGATGGTCTTACCTCTGGACTATTTCCTGTCTATAGCAACGAGAATTGGGAAACTACCAAGGATATCTCCCTCTCCATATAGAATATCTATCTATCTATCAATCTATCAATCTATTTATCTATTTATCTATTTATCTATCTATCTATCTATCTATCTATCTATCTATCTGTCTATCTATCTATCTATCTATCTATCTATCTATCTATCTATCTATCTATCTATCTATCTATCTATCTCTCTATCTACAAGTATATATCTATCTATCTACAAGCATATATATATCTATTTATCTACAAGTATATATCTATTTATCTACAAGTATATATCTATCTATCTATCTATCTATCTATCTATCTATCTATCTATCTATCTGTCTATCGATCTATCTATCTATCTATCTATCTATCTATCTCTATTTAAATACATACATATATATAGGCTTATGCCATGGGTGGGTGGTGATAAGAGGGATGTAAACAACAAGAACAAGAATAGAAACAATAACAAGAAGTAGAACAAGAACAAGAACAACAACAACAATAACAACAGCAACAGCAACAACAACAGCAACAACAACCACCACGATAACAGGTTGATATAAATAGGCATAGATATCAGCCACTGGCATGACAACAAGAATAGGATACAACATATGGAAGTAAGATCCAACAATGATTGGTTGCTTCTTAAGAGAGGATAATGACCAACAATAATACGGATCTACGATCAATGCAGGTGTGTGTTAACAGCTCAGGAAGGGCCAGATGGGAAATGCCGGTAAGCGCCATCGCTGATTGTTGCTTTTGTTCCTAGCTCCCCTGATATTCGCTGAGATATTTGTAATCGTCCTGCTTTTCAGCATTGCTGATGATGATGCAAATTATTTTTGATTGATACTACTGTATCCCATTCTGCGCTGTTTAAGCATCATTTTTGACAGCTTGATGAAGCAATTATTATCAACCATTGATGATGAAGAGTTAGCTCTTGCCATGACAAGCGGTATTCTTACCTCAGTGATTATGATTTTTCAATCCATGACGTGTTCTCCTGAATCAAATGCAGGTACCTTGACAAAGAAGAGCTTTTCAGGGAGCAGATTATGTTTTCACACGGTGACTCCCTGCAGTTGTATTGGTTCCACTGGTTGAGATGTTTCCGTAGTGATTGCAACTAGATGGTAAATTTGAGGAGTTGTTGCAACTACTCATAGATGGATCTAGATAATGATTATTGCAACTAGAGGGTAGTTATTGCAACTAGCGAGTTATTGCAACTAGCCAGGGTATTGCAAACGGTCCCTTTAGAGGAGCAAGGCCAGGAGCTACCAGCGAGTGTCCCGGGAGACCAATATGCTCAGCATCACCAGTTGTTACGCACTACCAATACACCAATATTGGTTGAATCACCAGAAGCAGTGACTCAGGGAGTTATTATTGGTCATTGACACTTTCTTCAAAAAGACTCTGCAAGTTCATCAAATTTTGTTCATCGGTTATATCACCATGTACCAGGCATCAACCATAACTATATAACAATTGTTCGCCTCAATACTAGTATCCTCAATCTTGGAGGTTGTCCCATACATCCTGTTGTCCTGGCGATCATCATCAATGGACCTAAATCACCCATTAAATCAACCATCCAAACATCCCTTGCCAATCAATCAACCGTCACTTCACCACCATCAATCAGCCATCATCAATCAGCTACTATCAATCAACCGTCACTTCACCACCATCAATCAGCCACCATCACTTCACAATCAGTATTCAGCCAAGCATCAAGTCACACCCCGCTTTACCATCGATCCAATCACCAACTAACCACACCCACTTACCCTCAGCCATCATATAGTCACCATCAATCCAACGATTAACCGCCAACCCAGGTACCAACAAATCACCAATCAACCCAGGTACCAACCAACCCCCACCAATCAACCACCAACTAACCCCCCCCAACCAGAACCTTCCAACCCTAACCCCCCCCCAACCCTCATGGAACCACCACATCTCCCCGTTCTCCACCAGGTCCGTGTCCCCGGAGCTCACCACCGGCGGCGTCGTGTCGCTGAGCGCCGGCGGCGCCGGCTTCGCGGCCCAGATGCGCGGCGGACGCGTGGCGCCTTGGATGGGGCGAAGCGGGGCTTCGCCATGGCTGGAAAAAGGCCAGGGGAATGGTCATCAACGCGTTGGTTATATGTAGTACATGTTTATATCTCTTACCCCTCTCATCTCTTATATTTATATAGATGTTGTTTTAAAGAATTTTGCATATGTTTGGATATTCATATGTATATATATATATTATTCATGATATATTTATATTTATATATAAAGAATATTTGTTCAAACATTTGATAACATCAAGTTTATCATAAGATAGTTAATTGGTTCATTAATTGGTTGTAACTACCAATAGTACCTGGTGATGTGATGCTACCAAGAGGACAGTAGTAATGACAATGTATAATCCAGAGAATTTGTATAATCAACCATTGCATGATTGAAGTTGATGATAAACATTAATGATTACAATGATTCAGATAATTGATTATCAAACAGTAGTGAATTTCTATCATCGACCCGTAACCATTAATTGGGTTGATGATGAAAACGGTTGATTGAAATTATTGGAATCAGTGATTAATGGGTAAATAGTGACGATGCGCTTTATATGGTTGATGCTTTTGATTTCAAAAAAGGGTATACCCCAATACTATGCATTACAGTTGTTGATCATTGGAGATGATATGAAACATGAATGGTTAAAGTTCGACAATTTGCTATGCAGGTTACATATGATTAAGTGCTTATATATGATTTGATTGATATATGTTTAACCTCACCGACTGATCAGGCAGAATCAGGCTGATTATCAAATGGGGGACTCGAAAAATGGTTGGTTTGTTATTGTGAATTGTTAGTATAAAGGGTGATTTGGAGGACTATGAAATGATGTTCAGTGATGAATGGAGTCTTGATTGTTTATTCATTGTGAATTATCAACCATCTAATTGATGATTGAATGATTATGTTTATGTTTGACAATTGATTATGGATAGCAACCATAGTAGCTGATCATCATTACAGTAACAATAGTATATAACTGTACTAGTCCTAGTACTAGTACTTATGACATAGTCTTATGATCATAGTAATCATAGCAACCGTAGTAGCCCTCGTAATTGGCAATTGTTCTAAGTAAACATAGTAGTTCATGATGATTGCAGTACTCAAAGTGACGATAGTAACCATAGTAGTACAGTAACTATAGGAAACATAGTAAACATAGTTACTGTACTACTATGTTACTATAGAGGTACTGCAGTACTATATGATCATTGTACTACTATTAAGCATAGTAAGCATAGGACACTATAGGTCATAGTACACTGCAATCTTCGCAGTTCAATTCGTGGTCCCCGAGGTCTATTGGAGTCACGATGAGGATAATCATGGAGAAGATCATGGCGATTTTCTCGATGCGCCACCGGAAGAGTTGCTGGGTGGAGTTGGTGGAAAATGGTGAGATTACTTGAGCCATGAAGAGATATGAAGAAAGCAATTTTTGCATGGTTTTTGATTTTTTGTTTTTTGAATACATTGATGGAAACATTTTTTTTATCAATCATTGATTCATGTTTTGCTATTTTTCATTTGTTTGAATACTATTGAATATATGTGCGTATCGAAACATTGATATATACCTCCTCCCTCCGCTTTTCATCAACAATAATCAGCCATGGACCCTGGTTACCAACAATGTGTTCATTGTTGATTGTGACTGATCATTGGATGAACCATTTCTTGTTCAAATCACAGCCCCATTCCATGGCTATCACTGCTGAGTAATCATGGGGAAGCAACATAGCCAACCGCAGCCAATGATCAAGGGAGTAAGGTAGTCCATGAACCACGGGTCACCTGCGACCATCTGAAAATGTGATGGTTTTCTCGGAGAAGGCGGTGTGTAAGCTGATGTTTCTCAGCAGCCTCACATTCGCGGGGGGACCCCCCGGCCCACGCTTTGGTTTAACTCGTATGTCCCACTATCATTCCAGCATATCATGATCCCAACTAGATATTATGTTCCAATTAATCACTATCATCCCAGCTAATTAAATCTAACTAGATATCATCCCAACAGATCACTTTCATGTCCCAAGATCATCTCCCCATGAGTTGGACCTATCCCAGTGCCGTGGGGCTGATCTGAGGATCGCTGAGGGTGTCGAAACGGTGGTGATCAACGGGGGAGCCTTCGCCGCCATCAAAGAGGGCGGTGAGGCAAAGCGGCGGTGGCTTCCCCTGTTGGTTTGGATGGGGACGTGGAAGGTTTCGGAGTGGCAACAGTGATGCAATCCAAGAGAGTACCACGTATTTGCATCCTTTTGGATCTCTTTGTGGTGTATGATGATGCTCGGTTGATGGTTTATGATGCTTTATGGATTTGTTTGTTGCAAGAACACCAGAGTGACAGTTGTGGGTGAGTTATGAAACGATAAAACAAACTCTGGAGGCGCCGGGGGCACCGGCGGGTCCAACTAGGGAACTGATGCCAAGTTTGATCAGCATCAGCGCTCAGTTCTGCGTAGCTTGTGTGCAAATGATGGCTTCATAGTGCTCATAGTCATCAGGATCTCAGGAAATTCAGATGGGGGAGGTTGGTACCTCAGTAGTTGAGGATGGCTGACCTAAAAGATTGCCTTGATGGTTTGAATTTGTTATCTTCCCTTGAGTATGTTCAGGGATGGATGGTAGATTAATAAACAAATGTTTCAGAGAGGTGGTTCAACCACCAACCAGAACAGCTGGTTGATTCTGTGTTCCCAATACATCAAGGACATGGGGGAGTACGCTGTTGTGGACATTGTTGCTTGAGCTTTTGGGTGATGTAGTTGCTGTTCGCGACCATTTTTTCAGTAGACAACTATAAATTGGGGACCGTTGTCAACTCGTATCAATTGCTATCAAGCATTACCAACCATCATCAATCCGTACTAGATGTACAATTTGTTTGAGCATTTTTTTGCATGACTACCAAGTTTCATTCATCATTAATTCATCATTAACCATATCAGCCTTACACAGAGATCATTGAGGAACATACGTGACTTTTTCGGACAAACCGTCACTTTTGACCATCATCATATCACTAGCCATCATTCATCATCATAAGACACATGTGAATCATGGTTCATCCAGTCATCGACTAAAACTATGACCACTGCCAAAAACAGTGGCTGCGAGGGGGGTCACGAAGAGTCATGGAGCTTCATCATAGTCAGTCCCACAAACGCTTATTGAACCACAAACACAGAAAAAATACAACCATGTACAGGTTCCTGACATATTTCCCGGTAAAGAATATTGACTCTGTATTGCAGATCCAATCTGCAAGCTGTTGGGCCGTCAGATGCGTACTGCAAGTCGATGACATGCTTCCCGTTTCAACCAGTGGTTTCTAAGGACCGCCGCTCAGTTCAGGGTGGCGATTGAGTTCATCAGAAATCCCTCGCACCCACACAGGCCGCTAGCTTTGCAGCCAGGTTCAAGCTTGAATGGATCATTATTAATTCAAAGCAGATGGTGAAGTGATTTTGGAGTTGCACATATGGATGCGGCGAAAGAACCAACTGCAATCACGATAGTTTATATCTACACACACATGCAAAGGTAGAATCTATGCATCCAGGCTTCCTTTTGCAGAGACAGAATCATTCCAATGGCAACCACCTGGTCTGCATCGCTCCTGGTTCCATGCGAATGTGGAAAACTCGGTGAGTATTGGCTGCATCACAAAGACCCAGACTGCCGAGGCCCAAACGGCCGCCAAGGACCCGGAAGGACGGTGCTGTGCCGCGACTGTAAGGAGAAACCGTGCCCCTATTGTGGTCAGGCCATCCCAGAAGAAGATCTCCGAAGTGTCACAGACAAGCTTCCGAGCACCCAGGTCACAAGGGGTGCACGGGATGATGAGGCTTGGGTATTTGTAGACACTGGGGAGTGCCGGTGGTGGACGTCTCAGCACGAGCTTTTACCAAACCGTCATTTGTGGTCCTCGAATGAAACTTTGCATTTTTTTTGCACATCATGTCACAAGACATGGTTAGCTTGGCAAATGGAAATGCCGGAAGAAGATCCTGTCGAACTGCCCATCCGTCGTGGTGGGTTCCTTTTCCATCCGACTTTGAATTGCGGCAATTTTTCAATTCCTCCCAAAGAGTGTGACGAATGCGGAGGGTGGTTGCAGTTTGGTATTCGAGACTTCAAAGCAAAGGTGCGTGAAGCACACAAGTGGACATTGGAAATGTTGTTGCCCCCAAAAAATGATGTCATTGAGGTGCTGAGGTTCTTGCGCCAGGTCTCAGCGCTATTGATGACCACCAAAAATGTGGAGCAAGTTTTGGAGGTTTCCGGAGCTCTTCCAGACTTTGAATGCCGTGTTGCCCACCATTCCTTTTGACTCATGGGAAAGATTTCACTCCATAGAAGCGGAGGATGCTTTCATGCTCGTGGGCGAATTTCTTTGTCCTTTCGCAGACTACTTGTTGACCAACATATGGGATTCGGAACTCAATACTATTCCAGAGAGGCTGGATTTCTTCTTCAATTGCGCAGCGGTGTCGGGATGTGGCTTTAAGCATGCGCGAAGTGTCTATGGAAAATTAGCCTGTGGCCAGAATTTGCTTTTTCATGGACAATGCCATCATTGCTTCGATTGGTTCGAACCGCGGGAAAGACTCAACAGAGAAGCAACGTTTGTAATGACACTTTGCCCAGCATTGAAGGTCTTCAAAGTCATGGGCTTCAGAATCTACACCTGGTAGTCCTGAAACCTTGTGACAGTGCCAGACTCTCCAGCTTTGTGGCAAAAAGAGAGATCGTTTTGATGTTTGAGCCTTCAGTTTTTCCGGTTAATCATGCCTTGCCCCCCTACCAAAATGGACAGGTTGACCAAGGTTTGGGCTAGTGGATGCTGCTGTTTCAGATAGGTACCCCTGTTAGGATGTAAGCTATGAGGTACAGTATTTTGCGCACTGTATTTTGACAATGGTTGACCATTTCAGAAGGGCTTCCGGAATCGCGGGTCCGTAATTGAATCTCACCCATTGTTGGTGGCCGCCAATGCAACTGCGAACATGGCTGGCTTGGAAACTGCTCACGTATACAAGCGCATTGGGGTGGGGCAGATCCGTTGAATCCGTTGATTCTATGTTGATCTCCTTTTGATGTATATTCCAGGTCGAAACTCCTTGATTCAAACATTTATGTGGAATATTTTGACAGAACATATCATCCCATGTATGATTCTATATCACCATTTATGGTGATAAACCAACAATTGAGATCCATCATCGTGGATAACCATGGGATAACCATAATCATATATGCTGGATGGCTTATACCCACTAACTTAGGTTTTTAGTGTTTTTGGGATATGATTTATTTACCATATAACCACTAAAGATATATGTTTAGCAAGGGATCTATAAGCCACCAAGTATATGGTGATGTGGATCCCATTTGGATCCATGAAGATTGATGGAATAACCTGGATCCACATCTGCAGCTGGAGGTCATCACCTGGGGTGGACAACTCGCTGGAGGTAGCATTCCTGAGGAGATCCAGGACCGTTTGCCACTGGTCAGCACCGTTATGTCGCCGACTCCAACCAGGGTGGTGGGTTGGTGTTGGGCCTTCAACGTGCGGGTTTCAACAGGCTTTGGTTGGGGAAATCATCATCAAATCCGGGGCAACGGCTATGAAGCATTGATTTTCGTTGGTCACCAAACTTTGATTGATGTGGGAGTTGTACAAAAGGTCCTTGTAAGGACTTTAGTTTGCCATGACCTTTGATCTTATGAATCAACGGTTCGCTAAAGTTTTTTCTCGAATTCGCTAAAGACTTTTTTTCTCGCAAAAGTTTTTGCGAAAATTCATTTTGTACTCTTTTCACAGCCCATGACGGAAGAAAACAAAACATGAAGTTTATCAGGTCCTGAAAGATCAGAGTCATTTCGCGAAAGTTTCGCTAAAGTTTCGCGAAAATCATCGCGAAAGATCAGGTTCTTTGTGAAGAGCCCTCCCTCCTAGATGAGATGGTCATGGTGGCCAGATCTTATATTGAAGACTGTTTGGGGAGATCCTGAGATGGACAGATGAGATGTGTGAAGAAAAGGTGAGCAGAGACTCAAGGACAGGGGACTCGTGTCCGGTCTCCAAGATAGCCAGATATTTTGAAATCCTTATTTACACATATTTACACCATCCAAAACAACGAGCTTTTTGGGCCCGCGAAAGTTAAACATGGAGGTCGCTAAAGTTTCGCTAAAGAATTTTTTTTCTCGCTAAGATGGCCGTTCCCGGAACACGGAATTTTGGACAACACCGATGTGATTGTGCGTGGTAAAAATTGGTGTGAACGCTGGTGCTTGTCATACCAGGAAAGTGAGGACTCACATCATGGGTTGTGTGTCATGGTTGCTTCTTGTTTGCCAGTGTCCTGTTCTCCCCGTTGTCAGCCATGATAAGGGAATCAAAAGGAGCGGATTCGTGGAGCTCTCCTCTTCTCTGATCATGGGTTGTCATGGTTTGCGGGGATTAAAGCATTGTCAGCCATGCTTGGGCATATCAGTCTTGACCATTTTTTTCGATGACTTGCCGCCTGGCAACGTCGGTGTTATACGGGGTGTACCTGCGAGGGGCTCCGAGACATCTCCTTGCCATGGTGGGGAAATTATGAGCTCAGAGTCTTTGGGGGCACACCGTTTTGGGACCGTTGCAGTGATACGAAGCTCCAATTTTGAGAGTCTAACAGTATGATGTATCAATGTATCAAAACTGATTTTGTTAGTCGTCGCAGCCGTTGCAACGGACCCTGGAATCTTGAGAAGCCATATTGTTCTTGATCATTGTTGGTGATCATTCCTTTTACAATTGGCCATGGTTACTAACCACAATTGAAGACACGTATGACTGCTATTTGCTTAACATCATGCACGAACATGAACAAGGAGTCACCCCCCATCAATTGGCCATCCATGATTTTCGATCAACGAGAAAGCTTGCATTCCTCATTGTTGTTGATATCCCCTTTGAAGGACCATCATTATCCACCATCAACAACCATAGTATCAACAACCCATGAACCACCATTCACAGTCGGCAGGCATCACTAAGCAACCAACCATCATTAATCGGCTCATTCATCATCAGAAGTTATCTCAGTAACCAGCTCAACCACCACGAATCATCTCATCCACTGGCTGTTGGTTGGGAGGTGATTAATTGTGATCCGTTTGCCATCAAAGCTCGGAACCTCTTGCTTTCAAGGTTTGCGGCCCGAATACTTAGTAGGAAAGCTCGACCTGTGAACGGTGTTTTCGCCTGTGCCATAAAAGCTGTGTTGCGCTTTGGGGTGTTGTCCTTCGTACGATATCCTGCTAGTGATTCAGCTCTACAACATCTCTATGAGTTCTCTGCTGACCAGTGATTGTAAATCAACACTGGTAGCGGAGCTGGACGTTCCAGCGACCGCAAAATCTGTTCGGATCGTTGCTGTGGACTATGGCCTCCGGAACTGGTGATGGTGGGCAGATCAATTCCCAAATTCCCTTCATGGAATGGTGATTGGTCAAGTTGGAGTGACTATCGGCTTCGTGTTGAACTGGAAAGTGATGCGACACCAACTGCCGATTTGCCACGACTGGCCCCTAAGCTGGTAAGGAATTTGACTGACAAGGCATGGGATGCGGTGACTGAGATCAGTCGAGAAGAACTGAAGAAGGAAACTGGCGTAGAATATCTCCTGAAGTATCTGGAGGAGCGACGTGGACGAGAGCATGTGGACGTCGTGGGAGAATCGCTGGGAACCTACTTTAGGAAGCAAGACCCAGTTCGCAAAGATGGTGAGAACTGGAATGACTTTGAAACTCGACATTCCCACCACATGAAGCAGATCACCAAGGCCCTGTCAGCAATGGGAACCACGACTCAGGTTCCTTCCGAAATCTGGGGATGGTTCATGCTGAACGTTTTCGTTCGACTTGAACCTTCAGATGTGGCCGCAGTGAAATCGGTGTCCAAGTCCTACAAGCTGGAAGATGTGACGGAAGCTTTGAAGAAGCTTTGGGGTGGTGACAGCCTTGCCCTGAAGGATACCGAAAGGAAGAAGTACCGGACAGTGAACCGTGTGATGATGAACACGGGTGAGCCCAATGACCATGATGAACAAGTCTGGCTCGGACAGGAGTCAGCTGAAACCAACGAGACAGCAGAAGGAGATGATGCTGATGAGGAAGAAATCCTGGAGCAGTACGAGGATGCATGCTCAGCTTTGTTGGAGGATCCCACGAATCCTGTGGTCCTTGCAAACTTCCAAGAGACGAAGACGAAGGTTCGATACACAGAAGCTCGCAAGGCCCTTGATCGAAGCAGAACTTCGAGAGGATTCTATGATGCCAGACGAGCTCAAGGACAAGGGAACTCCGGCAGGCGATTCGACACCAACAAGGAGACACGGCGATGCATGCGCTGTGGCAAAGTGGGCCACTTGGCTCGAGACTGTCGACAGCAGCTTCCAACACCTTCTAAGCCGGACAAGAAGAATGGCATCGGCTTTGTGGGGATGCTGTCGATTGAGCCGGAGGTGCGGGATGAGCCGTCCTTCATCGGAGCCAGTTTGCAAGAGTCAATGAAGCACAAGGCTATCATTGACTGTGGTGCTTCGGAGTCGATTGTTGGTGCCCATAGTTTGCAGGATTATGGTGAAAAGTTGGATGAGCTTGGTTTTGATTCCTGTCACGAAATCTCCGTCGACCACCAAATTCGGAAGTCATTCGTGTTTGGAAATGATCAAACCAGTCATGCTCTTGGACTTGCTCAGGTCAACACTGGATTGTGTGGCAAAGAGTTTCAGATTGACATGCATGTTGTTGAGGGTGCCACACCATTTTTGTTGTCGAGCAAGTGGCTGTGGGAACAGGAAGCCGTGATCAATTTTAAGACCGGTGCTGCCTATTTCCCCAAAATCCATGAGAATCAGATTCAGCTTGAAAGATCATCCACTTTTCATTTGTTGATGCCTTTGACTTCTTTTGGGGGTAATTTTGGGGAACAAGGTGAGAAGATCATTCCCTCAGAAGAAGAAGAAGATGTCCAAGTCAAGAAGCTTTCCACGACCGATGACTCTCAACATGAGATCATGGACACCGTTCATGGGTCGGAATAGGGACATCTCCACCAAAGCTGCACATCGGCAGCAGTTTTGAGTGGGAAAGGTAGTGATAATTCAAAGGCTTGCTGCAGTTCCCGGATAGATAGCGTTCAGGTTTCCGACACGAGTTTTGAAGAGTGTATGGGTCACTCTCCTCAGTGCCCTGAGCCTCCGGATGTGGCAAGTCAGATCTTGGCCGATGCGATGCATGTTTTTCATGAGCAAAGTGAAGTTATTCAACATGAAACGGTTGCTTATTTTGGAGATGTTACTGGCCAACCCCGTCGGTTGGATTTGTTGGAGATTTGTGCTCCTTGGGATTCCCCTCTTGGTGAAGCGGTTGTTGCTTGTGGTGGTACGGTTATGTGGTTGGGGCTTCATAACGGTTATGATTTGGCTACCTGGGAAGGATTTCGCAAAGCTTTGTATGCTATGAAACGCCTGAAACCTCGGTATGTCCATGTCTCACCTCCTTGTTTTCCTTTTAGCATCATGCAAAATGCAAATCAGCGCACTCCGCAACAGGCTCAGGAACTTGAAGCCAAACGCCGCCTAGGACGTCGTATCCTGCGAAATGTTTGCAGGCTACTTGAAATCCAGGTAGAAGAGCAGAATGCAGCAGCCAGTTTTGCAGAGGACTGGGATGGCGGTTTTGAACAACCACTGAGGGCAATGTCATGGAATGAACCTTGTGTCAAACATGTTACTCGTTTGTGTGGTGGACGTTTTCGTGTTGATGGTTGTAGACATGGTCAACATGATGTGAAAACTGGTATGTTGATGCAAAAATCATTTGGTTGGCTTTCCACCTCACCTGCCATTCGACGTGCCCTGCAGATGACTTGCAATCATTCACCACAGGAACATGTGGCGATTGAAGGCTCACGCACAGCTGCGTCAGCCATTTATCCCCAGAAACTCTGTGAACGTTTTGCGAAGGCTCCAATGGGATCCCATGAAGACTACCATGCTTTGTACAACAAGGTAAGGGATTTACCGATCTACCATGGTTGTGAAGAACACAGTGAAGGTCCCCTTGGTGAGAGTAGTTCTTTGAGTGATGAACAGTTGGTTGATCAACGTTTGAATGCTGTTCCCGATGGAATTTCTTCGGATTATGCTCCTAGTATTGCAGAAGATCCCGAGCCAGCGTCCGAGGAGACTCGTGTGGCCCCGGCTCAGGAAACAGAAATGATCCGAAAACTCAAAGTGATCCATTCCAACTTAGGTCATCCTAGCACTTTTGCTTTTCAAAGACTACTGAAAGACGCCGGGGCCTCACAAGAAGTCTTGAAGCAAGCCGCCAACTTAGAGTGCAGCGTGTGCCGACAACGCGGACGCAGGGCACCTTTGAAACCTGCAGCGATTCCAGCTACCACTCGACCATGGGAAGTTGTTTCAGTTGATACGTTTTGGTGGTCTTCCCCTCACAATGGTGATGATGGTAAACCCCAAGAAATTTGTGTTGGTTTGAGCATGTTTGATGAAGGTACTGGTTTTCATGTGGTTCACATTTGTAAGAAAGGGAAACAGACGCCTGGTAGCATCTCCGCTGATGATTTTAAAAGGGCTTTCCGTGAATCTTGGCTGAAAATGCTCCCCAAGCCTCAGAAAGTAAGGTATGACTCAGAAGGATTTTTCCGCAGCTTGAATTTGTTGTCCTGGTTGGAAGGCTATGGGATGTCTGTGCAACCAATCGCCGCAGAGGCAGCCTGGCAGATGGGCAGGCATTCTCGCCACCTTGAGGTGGTGAAAGAAAATGCCAGTCTCTTAGCTTTGGAGTTGCCACCAAAGACGGATCTTGAAGAGGTCTTTCACATGACAACTTCGGCCAAAAACGAGTTGCACCCAATCAATGGGCTTTTGGGCAAGGAACGAATCGAATTGAGTCGTATCTTCAAAATGGGGACAGACTTATCATTCAACAACAAAGAAATCGAGATGTCACGTTTGAAGACATGCTGCAAATGAGAAGTCAGGCACGACAAATTTTTCTGAAACAGGATGCAATTTTGCGCATCCAGAGAGCAAAGAATGCAAACACTCGTCGAAGCGTCATTTTTGAGACTGGACAACTGGTCTATTTTTATCGTAGAGGACGTGGTCATGGTTATCGGTATGAGTCTTACTGGTTTGGTCCTGCGAAAGTTGTTTGTGTTGAGAAAACTGGTGATCCTGAAAGGAATCAATCCGAAGGTTCGATTGTTTGGGTTGTTCATGGTACTTCTTTGTATAGGTGTGCTCCTGAACAGTTGCGTTTAGTCACCCATGAAATTCAAAGTTTGGCTCATTTATTTGGTGATGATGGTGGACCCAGTAAGATGGTTGAGAATGTGAAAAGCCAGCAGTTCAAAGACATCACAAAAGAAGTTGCACCTGAGGACAGAAACTTCGATGATGCGTTTGATGTCGACCCGAACACGGGAGAAAATTTGGCTCAAGACACTTGGAAGTATCATTGGACCCCTGAACGCCGTGTCCTCTCCAAGCAAGATGCCGCTCGACCGCTATTCAGAGCAAGATCACCCAGGTGAACAACCAGATTCCAAAAGAGAGTCTGGAAGCCCAGATTCAAAGGTACCGTTCGATGGGGTACCAGAACTTGGGCGAGATGATGGTGCAGAACGGCAAGTACTGCGGGAAGAGAGTCAAGCAAGCGGCAGGGGACCTGGAGTACGTGAAGTGGCTGAGCGACCATCACTCCGAGAACGAGAAGTTCCAGCCCATCCTAGTGTTCGTGGACCTGGCTCCCGCCGAGGTGTTGAACGAGCTGGTCCGTATGTACCCTCCAGTCGATCCACCAAAGGGAGGAGCACTGAAGACCACAACATCAAAGAAGATGCCCGGGAAGAGTTCCGCAGCTTCGCAGATGATCGACGAAAAGAACGACCAAGCCATGAACGAAGTATCTCTGGGAGCCGAGATCCAGAAGGTGACCCAGATGATGTGCGACATGCAGATCCACAATCAACAGGTGCAGGAGGCAGTGCTCACATTGAGCAACCACATGGCAGGACAGGAGAGCCGCCTGAACCAGATGGAGAACATGATCGCTCACTTCACGGGCCAGACTCCCGGAGAACAAGATCAAGGAGCAGGAACCGTGAACGGGCAGCCTTAGGATGTTTTTCCAGCATAGAAGCTGATCCTGATCTCGAAGGAAATGAAATTTCCTTGGACGATATAAATCAGGATGATTTTGCGGTCGGATGTTCTTCTGGTCAGTCTTTGAAAACGAAAAATTCTTGTGATGATGTTTGTGTTGGTTGTTTTGATTGGTATGATCATGGTGAGGTTGATTCTTGTGGTGTTCCGGGTGCTTTGAACATGGTTAATTTTGTTGCTGAAAATTCGGAGATGATTGAAATTGTTATGACGGTTGCACCACGTGATGTTCATAGCGTTTGGAAAAATGGTGCCAAAGAGTGGAAGCTCAGCAAACGTCCCAAGAAAGCTGCTGAAGTCAAATTCAAGACGTTGAACGAAGAAGAAAAGCAAAGCTTTCGAACTGCTATGAGAAGTGAGATCAATTCCTTTCTTGAGAAAGAAGCCATTGAAATTGCTAGTAGTCATGGTGTTGATGCTCGGAAAATCTTGAACATGCGTTGGGTTCTTACTTATAAACCTGTTGAGAACGAACAGGGGATTCAAGTCGGAACCAAACCAAAGGCTAGGCTGATCATTCGTGGCTATGAAGACCCAAATTTGCTTCGGTTGCAGAGAGATGCGCCCACTTTATCGGTTCAAAACAGAAACATTTTTCTTGGTGTTTGTGCAATGAAGAAGTGGGGTCTCATGACTGGAGATATCAAGACGGCTTTTCTCAATGGTGATCGACTCACTGAGGCGCAGCAGTTGTTCGGTGATCCACCAGCCGAGGTCCGTGAAGAATTGAAGATGAAACCACACGAAGTACTAAGGATTCTGAAGACGATTTACGGTTTGCTACAAGCTCCCAGGGTTTGGTACGAAAAGTTGAATGCTGTTCTTACCCAACAAGGTTGGATTACGTCTCGGTTGGAACCCTGTATTTGGCGGTTGTATGATGATCAAAATTCTCTCATTGGTATGATTGGCTGTCATGTTGATGATTTGTTGGTTGCTGGTAAAGGTGATTTGTTTGAACAAAAGGTTGCTGAACTTCGTGAGGCTTTCCCTTTCGGATCTTGGTTGAATGGACAACAAGAATGCGTCACATTCTGCGGATGCGAGCTACGTCAGGACAAAGAGTTCAACATTTGGCTGTCTCAGGAGAAATACGCTTTGAGCTTAAATGAAATCAATGTTGCTGCTCAAAGACGCCGTGACCCTAGTTTGAAAGCTAGCGAAGAAGAGAAAAGCCAAATGAAAGCTGTGCTGGGAGCTCTGTCCTGGAGAGCAACTCAAACTTGTCCTTGGGTAGCCGCCACAGTTTCAGTGCTGCAGGGACGACAGAACGATCCATGTGTTGAAGATCTTTTGCAAACCAATAAACTTGTTAGAACTCAGAGAGAACTTTGTGAACTTCCCGTGAAATTTTGTCCTAATATTTGCCAATCGGTTTTGGTTACTTATAGTGATGCGAGTTGGTCTTGTCGGAAAGATGGTGCTTCACAAGGTGGTCAATTGACCATTTTGACTGACCAGAAGTTCTTACAAGGAAAACGGTGCGAGTATTCCATGCTAAGCTGGCAATCTCGAAAGCTCGCTCGGATAGCCAGAAGTTCCACGAGTGCTGAGGTACAGATGGCTTCCAATGCTACTGACAATCATGAGTTCATTAAACAATTCTTTTTGGAACTGTTCAACAAACATGTTATTCCTCTTGATCAAATGGATGATGCTATGAAAAAGATTCCTTCTGCTTTGATCTTGGATTCCAAAAACCTGTATGACGCTATGAGTAGGATTCAAACCTCTGGACTACAACTCGAAGAACGCAGGGTGGCCTTGGAGGTACTTTCTATCAAAGAAAGGACTGGCGCTGCAGGGATACAAGTCAGATGGGTTAATAGTGATCAACAGATGGCTGATTGTCTTAGTAAACCCTTTAATTTTGATCAGTTGATTATGATGATGAAGATGACGATGATGACGATTGTGTTTGATCCTTTGTTTGTGAGTGCCAAGAGAAGACGCGCCCAAATCCGCGCGCAGGGTGTTGAGGTTCCCCCCAATGAATTCAAAACTCGTTTGATGGCAAGAAGAAAAGAAAACGGATGATTAATTGTGATCCGTTTGCCATCAAAGCTCGGAACCTCTTGCTTTCAAGGTTTGCGGCCCGAATACTTAGTAGGAAAGCTCGACCTGTGAACGGTGTTTTCGCCTGTGCCATAAAAGCTGTGTTGCGCTTTGGGGTGTTGTCCTTCGTACGATATCCTGCTAGTGATTCAGCTCTACAACATCTCTACGAGTTCTCTGCTGACCAGTGATTGTAAATCAACAGGAGGGAGCCGCAGCTAGGTGCTGGGGGTAAACATTTATAGCCTTTTTTCAGGGCCGTATCAATACGGGGGCGCGAGGCCAGGGGCTACCAGGAGGGTTCAACTGCTCGTCAAGCGGCTTGTTCACCAGCTCATAAGCCAGCTCCTTGGCCCATGGACCAGCTCATCCACTGCAAGATCCTCCCGCAGCCACGCAACGAGGCGCAGTGGAGTCCAAAGCATCAGTCGTACCATTGGGGCCTTTGCTGCTCTGAAGGACGGCGGTAAGCAAGGGGTTGCAGTGGGTGGTCAGGTTGGTCTGATTGGGTCGGTTGGGTTGGTTGGGTTGGGTTGGTTTAGTTGCTGCCTGGGTTGATGGCGTATTTTTCGGCATATTAGGTGGCAAGCAAAGGCTGGAATTTGCTGGCGTCACTGGTATCACCAACATCCATGGACATGGGTATAGCGACAAATAGCGGCACCCAAGAAATCTGGATTCCTGACAAAAGACACCAACAGTGACCTATACGAAAAAACCATCTCCTGTCAGGTGGGCCAATGTCAAAAAATGGTGGTGCTAAGTTTCGGGACCAACGTGAAAACAATTGCTTCAATTTGGTGCTGCTGATATGATTCATGAACCTGATTTTAACCCGTTGACAGACACAAACTGAAAACAAACTGACATACCAAAAACGCTCCGGACATGAAATCAATTACACACATGAGCAATAATGCTGATCGATATCACCAGTGTAGTTTGCATAGGATAGTCATATGGTAGTTTCTCCAAATAGGGGTACCACCGAATCATCCAAACTTAGCCCTTTGAAGTGATATACCGACCATTTTTCGGGGTTCCCTATGTTGAGAAGTCAACATATGGCCGCATCATAGCTTTTCACCGTGGCGTTCGGTCGCCTTCCAAGGAGACAGGCGAAGTGGTGACCTGGGGGAAGGCGAACTTTGGTGGAGACTGCAGCCGTACCTCGGTGGTGCGCAAGGGGTCAGACTTTGGAAATTCAAAAAATGCTGGAGATCTCCAAGTGCGCCTGATGCTGAAGTTCAATGAAGTTCAATTGTTCATCCATTTCTGCTGAGTCAATTTGCCATCAACTTGTGATTGCTTCCTTTTTTTTACCTACGAGCGAACCTGAGACTTGTGATGATCACCTTCAGTTGCTGGATTGATGCAAAGTTGTTTGAGTCATGTCCACCAAATCATCCTAGTGTACCTTTTATCTGCAAATTATTGAAATGTATAGATGGCATGCACATTCATACATGCATGTTCATACATGCATACATACATGCATTCAATCATGTGCAAACACACATGACACACATGTGCATACATATATATATAAATATATATATATATATATATTTATATGTGCATACATTGGCATACATACATGTGCATACATGGTTGCAAGCACACGTCATGTTAACATGCCTACATGCGTACAATTGCATGTTTACACGTGTATGTGCATACTAGATTTTTTATTTTTCATGTAAACACACACACACACACATATATATATATATATACATTTAAATCTATTCACATGTATATATATATATATATGTATATATATATATATATATGTATATCTTTGTTTTTTATATATATTTTTTTTAGAAATATCAATCAATATATATATATATATATATTATTGATTCATATTTATATTTATTTTTTACTTACTTATAAATATATATGTATACATATATGTTTATGTATATACATACCTGCCGTTTTGTGTCTCAATACCCTCTACCGCTGTTCACCTCCGTCCCCAGGACCAAACTCTCTACATAGTCAAGCTGTTGGGATGTGAAGCCAGCTGTTGGGATGGGGCTGGTTGACCCAGCCGCGCCCCAGGTGTTGCAGCAGAACTGGTGGACGTGGTGTCCATCACGGGCACATGGGGCCTTGAAGGCAGGGACATGGATGCGATCGGCTGGGCCATGGGTGACTGGAACAAATATAGTTTTCTCAACCACAAGGATTTTATAAGGGATTGTAGCGGTTCATAATTTACAGCATAATCAGCAACAATAGTGGTCCAACCAGTACTAGTTGATTCTTAAATTGGAATCTCAACAATGTTTGGTCTATTACCTTTAATGGTTAGTAAACTGGATGACAACTGGGGGTGCTCTTATGTTGAGAAACACCCATGCATCTTGAGTTTTAGATACGTTAGCCAAATGCTTGTGGTTTAGACCATAACTATCTTGTAGATCGCCTGACGTGGGTGGTGAAAAGAAAGCAGGTTGCAACTTGGAGTACGAAATTGATGCAAGTTCTAGTTTGTTACCATTCATACATATACAGTATATGTATCCTTATCTTTTGGGATGCCTGCATCCAAATACAGTAGAGTACCAGTTGTCCATGTTCTACACCTTTCTTACTGTGTATGTAATTGTGTAATGTGTATTTTGTGTTGTTGGTTAGTTGATTGATTTGTGGTTGTTGGCATTCTGCGTACATCTCTTGACTTTCAGCGCTCCTTGTGACTCCCAATCCGTGAGGAACCTCAATGCTTGTTTTTTGAAAGATCCGGCGGTAAACAGTTTAACCAGCACTTTTTTTTTATATTTAGCACCATTAACCAACCCACAACGGTTGCTTAACCCATGGAACTATCACGGGCCATGTCTTCAGGCGGCGCTTTTGCGGCCGTGACGAAATCGGGGGCCTGCATTTGCTGGGGATCGGCGGACGTAGGCCCGATGGAGTGGATCCCTGGTGAATATTGCTTCGTGAATGCTTAATCAATAATGGTGGATTGGTGGCTGATTGGTGATCGATTCGAGGTTGATTAGATGTTGATAGGAGGTTGATTAGAGCTTGATTGGTTCCATGGTTCCATGTTGGTTGATTTCTGGTTCCCAGATGGTTTGCTAAATGACGTGTGACTGATTGATGGTTGATGTTAATGATGATCACTTTTTGCTGGTACCCGCCAAATCCCTGCACGGTGCGGTCCTTTGGTAGCAACTGGAGGTTTGTAGTATTTGCCATAATTGCCCTATGTAACTCAAGAACTCCACAGTCTTTCCTCTGAGAGATTCTGAGAGGTTTCCCTATCCTGCTGTCATAGTTGTGAGCGCTTTGCCAGCAGCCACACTTGCTTTATCGTTTCGAAACATTTTGGTCATGCCAAAGCGCTTGGAACGCTGCATGCTGATGATCGTCAAACATGCAAGTTTGCTACAATATTATGTTTGCCTTTGTTCATGTTCGATTTCCCGTGCCATCAAGTACAGCAGTGATAGATACCCTGCAAAATCAGATATAACCATTGCAACTCAAAACATAACGCTACAAAACTCCTACCCAAAACACATGTCACACTATATTTGCCTAAGACTAAAACCTCGGATGGCACACAACCAGCGATTGGTCCCTGGGAGAGGTGGAGACAGTGCCGAAGTCGCAGAACAACTGCGAAGTGGCGTCGCCTCCGTCAGCAGTGTCTTGGCGGTCACCTGGTGGGTCCCAAAGTGGGATACATGGTGAGGTTCACGTGGTTCAGTGGATTGGCCATGGTTGTATTTTTTGTTTGTCCCTACTACTAAATCTGTCTACTGTAGAGAAGACCAACTAATCATGACGAACATCAACCAAGTGACCAAAACTAAACCAACTAAGCAACACATCAACCAACTAACCAACACATCAACCGACTCACCAAACTCGACCAACTAACTAAACTGAATCACCATAACCATCCCATCATCACCAGCACCGGGCCCCCCCAGCCAGTGTCGTCCCATTGCCGAGGCACTGGCAGTGCCTTCGCTGCCCTAAAGCACAGCGGCAGCGTGGTCGCCTGGGGCGACGGAGAACGGTGCGCGCTTGCTGCGCCGCGCCAAGCGCTGCACCCCCGGTACCTCCGGGGATTTGATTGGATCAGATGGGATGACCATATTATATTGTAACATTTATGATTATTTATTAACTATAGCTATCAAATAGCTAATATCAAATAACTAATAACAGATGGGATAATAATCATGGCAAATAGTCATATTGTTATTAGTTATTTGATAGCTATAGTTAATAGTTATGATACAGTGCACCAATGATTATTAGTAGTTCCAATATAGTTAGGTTTAGATTGGGATCAGATATGATCAGATTGGATGGCAAATAGTTATCCCATCTGATCATCTATAGTTACATAGTTGTTGAACGAAGTAAATAGTCACGGAGTGTTTATAGTTCTGTATTGTTTGATCATAAGTGAAGATAACGACTTTGTTCATCAGATGGGATGATTACAGTTATAGTTCCTGGTTAGAACGCCAGAAGATAGTTAATTGCCTGCTAATGATCTGGTTACTTGGTAATTATGAACAATAGGTAACGACCGAAACATCATGGTGAATTGATGGTCAGTTGGTGGTTCATTGCTTATTAGGATGAATGATGGTGAATTGCCAGCAAATTCATGCTTAGTAGGGTCGGTGAATATAGTGGTGAAAGATGCGAAAAAGAAAAATACTTGTGAATACAGTGCGGTGAACGGTGGTTCATGATGGCTTCGGTTCATGAGTTAGCAGTTAGCATCTTCAGCATAGTTGGTTTTTGGAGATGACTAGGGCACTTTCCCCTTTGAGTTGGGATGACAAGCATATACTGCCAGCATGAAACTTCCTTGATCAACCATTCTTGTGGACAAGTCCACTTCGGAAAAGTCTAGCAACGGAAACCATCTCTCACTTTTAACCACCACTAACCACCACTTCATCAACCGTCATTAGCCGTCACGTGAGGCTTGTTGGGTGTGCCTGTGCCCCTGTGCCAGGGGTGGAAGGTTGGAGGTGACCTGGGGTCCTCCCACAGATGAGGAGGAATATAGCGCCTGTGCCGCACGTACTGGTGATTGGATGCTGGTGCGAGCTGTGGCAGTGGGTTTGGCTTCGATGTGCATCTTTGGATATGAGAATGCAATATGTATATTATGTAAATGGAATATTGATGATACGGATTTGTATGTTGGAAACCAAGCTGTTTATGTAATGCGTGTAGGTAGACAAAGATACATGTACATGTCTGTAGGTGGATTTGGGTAGACATAATGGTATATGTACAAATATTCATGAATGAAGATGTCATGATATCAAAGAACCTAGACATCTCACACATACACATCACCTGGCTGCGCCGCAGCAAATGGGCAGACAGCTGCTGGATATGCTTGGTAAAATTTGTAGTTAGCCATTTTTGGCACATCATTTGCCATGTCATTAACCATATCATTAGATTTGATGATTACGACACATCCTTGTCAATCATTCATATCGTGGTTTCAAAATAAAGTGGGGTACCCCAAAAATGGCCAGTTGAGTACTGTAAACGGTCAATATTGGATGATTTGGGGGTACCCCTTTTGAGAAACACCCTGTTTGCGAAGCCTATCATTGACAAGACTTTGAACCAATGACTGCTTGCTGACAATGGGGTTGCTCAATGTGTCGCAGAATCTCAGCGGCTGTTTGTTGTCGGGGGACCTACCTGCTGTTCATATGTTTGGGATGATCATTGCGAGATGGAATTGGTCAAATAAGTGCGGTTGTATTTTCCATGGTTAGCAATTGTTGATAGCAAGTGATAACCGCCGGATATGGTTAGACGTCGTCAGATAGCGTTAGATGTTAATCACGGTCAATATAGTCCTGATTTTCTCCGTATCCCATGGTTGATCATAGTTCATCATGGTTAATCAATATTTTATGATTAGACGTTCATCATGGGTCAAGCATGGTTCATCATGGTTGCCATCCTTGGTTGATGTAGATGGTGGTTCACCATGTGCGATTGCCCTGGAGCCCGTTGAGGTGACGACGGATGCCATGAAGACGATGAATCGGAGGGACGAGGAGAGGATTACTCCGTGGAGGAGCGATGGAGGGACCGGTTGGTTGCAGGGTTGGAGTGGTTGGTTGCGGGCTTGGATGGTTAATTAGGTGTTTTGTGGGGTGGATGGTCAGATGGTTGGTAAGTTGGTTTGTGGGTTCTGTTGGTTGGTGACGAGGTTTCCAACAGGCGAAGTCAAAACCGCCACTCGGTGTGTGTCTGATCCTTTAGATGAGCCACAAGTGACCATCTTGCTGTGCCAGTGCGAAATCCGGCAAACACATGAAAGGAAAGTTTTCGACATTGGGGTAAGTGTGTGCACTCCATGGACATCACGATGACCTCTCACAGGTGTTGTGGATGATATACCAATATTGCTTATACTATCGATTCTTATTGCCTATACTAACTACCTATCAAATCTAAACTCCACATTCGGTTATACTGGTTGAATGATTCCAATTATATCCTATTACCATACACTGGGTGATATACCAACTACCCATCAAACATACTATACTACTATCCTATAACTACCCATCCTGTAACCCATTCCAACTGATTCCAAGGTACCTAACCAGTGGGTCACTGCTCAGCCACCCGCGCCGCTTCGATCCGTCCCGGGGGACATGGGACGACCCAGGACCGTTTGTCCAGCGGAGTGGTTTCCATCGTGGGCTCCGACGACGTCTTTGCGGCCCTCAAGGTGGCGGCTGCGCCAACCAAGGGAGCAGATGGTGAACTGGGAGCTATTTTATGGTAATCTGGCTGGTGGTTCTGGTGGTTTCAAACATTGTTCCCCACCTGTCAGGTGAGGGTTGTTAGATTTTATCAGAGCTGACTCGTCCTCCTCCTCGTCCTCCTCCTCCTCCTCCTCAGCCTCCTCCTCCTTCTCCTCCGCCGGACCTCAACCACGACCATGCACGACTAGTGGTCGCTGCCGGACCTCAACCACGACCATGCACGACGAGTGGTCACTGCCGGACCTCAACCACGACCATCCATGTCCAGTGGTCGCTGCCGGACCTCAACCACG
>VSDK01020760.1:130520-157822 GCA_009767595.1 Symbiodinium kawagutii
GCCCCCAACCCCCACCATCCGCCCTCAGTGGCCGCTGCCGGACCTCAACCACGACCATCCGCGCTCAGTGGTCGCTGCCGGACCTCAACTGCGAGGAAAGAATGTCAGAAAGAATGTCAGAAGAAATGTTAGAAAGAATGTCAGAGAGAATGTCACAGAAGACATGTCAGAAAGAATGTCAGAAGATATGTCAGAGAGAATGTCAAAAGATATGCCAGAAAGAATGTCAGAGAGAATGTCAAAAGATATGCCAGAAAGAATGTCAGAGAGAATGTCAGAAAGAATGTCAGAAGATATGTCAGAGAGAATGTCAGAAGATATGCCAGAAACAATGTCAGAGAGAATGTCAGAAGATATGTCTGAAAGAATGTCAGAACAGATGTCAGAAAGAATGCCAGAGAGAATGTCAGACGATATGTCAGAAAGAATGCCAGAAGATATGTCAGAAAGAATGTCAGAAGATATGCCAGAAACAATGTCAGAGAGAATGTCAGAAGATATGTCTGAAAGAATGTCAGAACAGATGTCAGAAAGAATGCCAGAGAGAATGTCAGACGATATGTCAGAAAGAATGCCAGAAGATATGTCAGAAAGAATGTCAGAAGAGATGTCAGAAAGAATGTCAGAAGATATGTCACAGAGAATGTCAAGAAGATATGCCAGAAAGAATGTCAGAATAAAATGTCAGAAAGAATGTCAGAAGAGATGCCAGAAAGAATGTCAAAAGATATGCCAGAAAGAATGTCAGAGAGAATGTCAGGAGATATGTCAGAAGACATGTCAGAAAGAATGTCAAAGAGAATGTCAGAAGATATGTCAGAAAGAATGTCAGAAGATATGCCGGAGAGAATGTCAGAAGTGTCAGAAAGAATGTCAAAAGATATGTCAGAAGACATGTCAGAAAGAATGTCAGAAGATATGTCAGAAAGAATGTCAGAGAGAATGTCAGAAGATATGTCAGAAGACATGTCAGAAAGAATGTCAGAAGATATGTCAGAGAGAATGTCAAAAGATATGCCAGAAAGAATGTCCGAGAGAATGTCAGAAGATATGTCAGAAAGAATGTCAGAAGAGATGTCGGAGAGAATGTCAGAAAGAATGTCATCCTAAATGTCGGAGAGAATGTCAGACAAAAGTGGAGTCCACAAGCGGTGTTGACATGACATGGTGGGGATCACTCGAAGTAGAGTTATTTATTTTCCCTAGTAACTATTAAGCATTGGTTGGTTGACTAATATGTTTCATGGAGGTTGGAACCATCAACCGGTATTTGTGGTAGGTGGCTAACCCTGTGTGTAATGGTAAAATGGTGAAGTGGTAAGTTGAAACTGCTATCAACATTCGTATTGAACTATAACTACTATAAAGGTGAGTGGTTAATGGTAAATCAAAGGTGTAATCAAAAATGAAGTCATGATGAAATTATGTTTATCATGATTGGTGTTATGATTATGATTTATATCACTATTAGCCTCTATATTCAGCATTTCTGTTGTTTTGGCCCTATACCCCAGGACTATGGAAGGAACTATGGAAAGAACCATGGAAATATCACATATCCTTCGAAACAATTTGGCTGTAGGATGTAGATACCGCAAGAAAGCCACGGCTTGCATCATTTGATAAATAACGAAAGTGGCCCAATCCTTTCTGCTGCGGCGCTATGGCATGGACATGAAAGTATGCAATTGACTATTGAGAAAACAACGTAAACTAGCAAATATCAATAACGCTTTGAAGAACACGGGAAAAGTGTCAGGGCTTTGTGTAACGTAAAGGAGAATGTTGGAACGGGCCAGCCTTGCCGACAGGTATGTGTCAGTGCAGGTACCTATAAAGGAATCGAGTAGACCAGATATTTGCATGATATGAAGCCCCTTCATTTCACTGGACCTGCTCATTGGGTTTTAGCTTCCATCCAAATGTTTTTAGCTTCCATGCCACGCGTTTGAGAAGATTTGAAAAACATTTGCGCCGAAGCTGTCGAAGCTCCGCCCCCCCCATAGCCTCCACATACCGGGATTAGTTTCCATCCCCTGGGTTTTAGCTTCCATCCAAATGTTTTTAGCTTCCATGCCACGCGTTTGAGAAGATTTGAAAAACATTTGCGCCGAAGCTGTCGAAGCTCCGCCCCCCCCATAGCCTCCACATACCGGGATTAGTTTCCATCCATTGGTTTTAGTTTCGGTTCAATGTGGTAGTAGTTACATTTCGACACGGGGGGGGGGGATGTAGGAAACATTTATGCGGTAGCTGTGGAAGCTCCACCCTCCAACCAAACACAGGCACTCACAGCCAGCAATTGCAAACCCTGGGGTATATTGAATTTATTACGTGTAAGCTGTGGAAGCAAGCTGCATCGGGCACTGGACCTTGAATCCGTAGTTCATTCTTGCAGCATTTGCGGGTTTCCTATTTCTTTATTATTGTTATTTGCAACATTTCGTTTTCAAATTCAAGTTGTGAAGCAATGGTCAGGAGAAAGCTGAGCAAACATGGACTTTCACTGTTTATCATGCTTTTTAATTTTTCCATTTACAAAGATGATGCTGATCTGTACCAATCCGTTATGAGAATCATCGTCGAAAGATCCATGCCCATGTGCAACCACGCCCACTCAAAGAGTAGCAACTAAAACATTGACTTTGCAGGCACCTGTCAGGATGCGTTAGAGCTACATTGTACATGTTCTATCACATTCTATCACTACTAAGTATGTATTTGAGCGAGGGTGGTTGCGGTTTAGCCACAGAATCCCTATACGCCCACAAAGGTTTTTCTTTGCGCACTCCACATTTGATACAGGAAATGTAGTTTGTCCTTGACCATGTTTCCATGCAATCAATTTCACCCGGATTTTCACATGTTGATTAGCAACTCTTCATTGATTATTATTTATTTGTTGATATGAAAGAGTTGTATATACGAACCTTAAAACATATTGAGTCATGCACGCCAAACATCACCAAACAACTCTGTAGGAATTGACATCACATTTGCCGCATGTCCGTCATGTTTTGCAGCATTAGATTTCATCGCTCGCTATCACAGTCGATCCTGGAGAGCGTTGTTTGCACCAGGCCAAGTTCTGGCACTTGATCATAGAGCTAGTACTGGTCACACTAGTCACACCGCCAAAGTCATCATGCCCCCAACTCGTACAAACAGCACATGCATACTTGAACTTGATCGGCATTTCTTTGAAAACACGTGCAGAAATACGACGGGGACTTACAGAACCACAAGCATTGCAATAGATAACAAATGCCCTCCACAGGAAACATCCGAGATTCTGTAAAACCGTTTGTTCCTCACTAAAATGCTACAGAGGACCGCCATGGCCATGCCCGCTGCACGCGCTGGCTTTTGCATGCCCCAAAAAACATATTTGTGAGACACAGGAACGGTTCTGAACGGTTCCGAACAGTTCCGAGCAGTTCCAGAACGGTTCCGAACGGTTCTGGACACTTCCGGACACTTCCGGACGCTTCCCGACGCTTGCGGACGGTTCTTTGGGTTCGAGAGGTTTAGGACTGCTCGATCTCATCTTCGACGTTTGTGCTTTGGAAAGGACTCTGAGTTTCTCTCCGCTGCTTCCGTGCACTGAGTTTTGCCGCGTCAAAATCACTTTTGGTTCTTACATTAATAAGTGCGTTAAGGGTTCTGGACTACAGGCAACCGCGTTTGTTCAAGATTTTTCAGCCGTTATGTACCAGGGCCAAACCAAAACAATCATATCAAATTACATATCTATTACATATCAGAAGGCGTTTTAGAACATTTGTGTTTGCGCGAACTCACCGCCGCTGTAGCAGTGGGTAGTCCAAGCATATCCTTAGCATTTAGATTGACATGTGGACAGCAATGAGATAAGAAGCACATGGCAAACTTTTGCAACAAGTGAAACAAGTGTACACACTCATTTGTACAGTGACACTGTTGAAATCTTTTGATTATATTGACAACATCTTCGCAATATATTTTTTATTTGTATGTATAATGTATAATGATGTATAATGTATAATGTAAATGTATATGTATATGTATATGTATATATGCATATATATATATATGGTAGCGCTCTGTCTGCGGAACCGTTCCGAACCGTTCTGGGTAAGGTTTGGCTCCAAATTTCCATAGTTCCAGAACCGTTCTAATTAGTTCTAAATAGTTCTTTTTCCTGGAACCGTTCCGAACCGTTCCTATGGAACGATCATTGATGCCAGGGAACCGTTCAGAACCGTTCCTGGATGCCCCTGTTTGATGATACCTGAGTGCAAACATATGTTGTGAAGCACTTTTTGACTTGTGTGTCTATATGATAAGTAGTCATTCTCCATTATATCATGTGATAGGCATGGATCCCATACAATTAAACCATGCCTGAATCTTACATAAACGCAGCCGATTGAAACTTTGGACTAGGTTGATCATGTGCGCATGGCCAAGTTCACATGTATTTTCTGCAAAATTAATAAGATATGTGATCATTGCCATGATGTGTTCAAACGCAGTCCAGACACGAACAGATATAGATCGGTGTTCATGTATGTGCATGCGTTTATTTTACACAGCATAGATGTATATATATATATACATATATATTTGTTTAAATGCTTTGTTATTGTCTTTACGTGCGCATATGTGTAAGTGTAAGTTTACAGATGCACCAATATTTTATTTCTATTTCTATGAGGAGGCATGCGCATACACACACACACACATGAATGTACATATATAAATCATATTTACATGCGTGAGTACACTCATGCATATGCGCATGCGTACGTGCATAAATTCATATATTTCTGTCTAAGCGCAAATATACTAGCACACATATATCCTGCGCCAGGATACTTTCCAACGGATGCACTGGCCTACTTACCCACCTAACTACCTAGATAGATAGATAGATAGATAGATAGATAGATAGATAGATAGATACATACATACATACATACATAAATACATACATGTCTGAACGTACTATCGATACAAACGTTACAAACATTACACACATTTCAGTCCGTTTTTTTTGAGGGCCCATACTTTGAAAATTTGGATGTTGGATAATCTTCTATGATGCTGTGAGGCATAATCTCCCTTTCTCTCTTTACGCAAGTATCAAACAAATCCGAACTCGATTCAGGGATACCCTCTACGACTAGTCCGACTAAGCGTCTTTTTAGTAGGGCAATTGCATGCAGCCACATTGGCCCATTCACCCGCCCTCCAAACTCATAAAATTCATCCAAACTCATATTTCTAGCTTATTTGTCTTGAAATACTTGTGGAAGGAAACATAGATGCAAAATGATGCATACATAAGTGTATTTTTAGATAGTAGTGGTGTAGGTACGAAAGTTGGTATTGCAATGCGAGCCATGTCGCAGTTTTGAAATCAACAATTGAGAAAAGACAAACATCGCGACGACTCGTTCCAAGCCAGTATTTCAAGTTGTTTCCGTGTTTATTTTCCCATCGTTCTTTCCATACTTCCTGCTATGTTTGGCGATGGCTGAAATACCAGACATCATTATGTAGATATTGCAGATCGATGCTGGTCATTGCACCAATTTCAGTTCAACTATCCAGAGGGCCACCATTAGCATCTTCAATGTCTTCAGTAATTCAATCAAATTATTTCCATGATTTGTTCCATAGTTCTTTCCATAGTTCCTTCCATAGCTCCTGGTGTGTGTGGTAGATGGTGGCCTACCAACAGAGATAGAGGCTGATAGTGATATAGATTATGATTCATTCAAATGTTAATTAGTAATATTGATTCATGACTGAGTATTCGATGAACGATTTCTTGGTCGCATCAGGTCAAATCGATCAACAACTGTTGCTTGGGGCTGCATCAATTGGGGCCAAGTTCGTCCTATAACTAGTAGAATTCGCCGAATTGCGCAGTTCGGCCAATCAACATACAACCAGATTTGCATCAACAAGTTCTTGCAAGGTGCCCAGCAGTTGCAGCATGGGTTTCTCCACCACTTTTGCGCTTCTCAAAAAAACCCAAGATAATCTTCTATAAAAACCATTTAGAGTAACAAACCCAGCACTATAGTTTGCATATCACCCTATGATCCCCTTGTTCAGAACCAGTGTTGACCACTATACACCAACCACTCTAAACCAACCACAGCTTCGAGGGTTCCCTAGCTGGCTTGAGGAACCCCCACTAAGTGCAATCCCTACCCACCACACCGTTGCAGCTCGTTGCAGCTCGTTCCAGCTTGGCAGGACACGGGCGAAGTGATCTGTTGGGGCTGCGCGCCTGAAGCTTGGCGATGAGGCTTCAGTGGTTGCATGTCGGAGCACATGACATGGGCGCTGCTCATTTTTCGGTTTGAGCATTCGTGGGAATGATGATTGTTAGCAAAGAACGGTTATAACCTGACCAACTTTAGGGTTATAAATTATAACTTATAACCAACATAATTGTAGGTTATACCCAACAGTATTATCATGCACCATTATTTGATGGTTAGCCAGTATGACTACAAAAGTTGGAGTTCTGGCAAGGAATGATCAATGACAAAAATGGTTGGTGGTTTTTACATGTTTCGATGTACTGATGGATAAAGGTTATTCATTTGTGGCCGGTTGATGAAGCATTCACTAAAAGTTAGTCGTGGATCAATCCTGGGTTGATCATCCGCTGATCATGGATTTGGGCCAGTCAGGATGCATCTTGGGCTAGGAATTTGGATTAGTCAACTTTGAGCTTGGATCAATCATTGACTAATCATGGGTTCGTCGCCGATGGATCCAACAATGTTTGATCTTGATTAGGCTAAGAAAGTGGTCAAGTGGTTAGATTCTTAGTCACTAGGTTAACCTGGTGAACATCTCACACATGACAAAAATCTTTGTTGGAATGTCTAAACCTCGTCGTTTTTGGTGATATGTACTTATGACCCATAGCCACGTACAGTTGGGTTTGTCCATAGGCACGGTAGTACGAACCATCTAGCTGTTCGTGACCCTTATTCATGGGGAAGCACCGTGTGGGGAAGTTACGCCATTGAAGTTACGCCATTGAACTGGACAAACCCGGTTGTCACATTTTAAATGCCTTATTCACCTGTTGATTGTAATCCTCAACCATAGTCCGAGTTGACTATTCAACTGTTGACTATCCCAAAGCACAAGAACTGTTGATCATTGATGCTTGTACTTTTGATGATTCTTCAACTGTTATCAGTTGAATAATCATCAACAGTTGATCAACTGTTATTAGTTGTTAGCTATTAACTAATTATGATTATTCAACTAATAGTATTAAACTGTTATCAGTTGATCAACAGTTGAATAATAAGGATCAACTGTTATTCGCTGGTTTCTCATTCGATCATTCAACTGTTATTAGTTGATCCTTATCTTGGCCCAGCCGTATCAGCTGTCCTGTCCGCCCAGGATGGGGCTCATTTGACCGATGAAGTGTACCTTGGAGAAGCCGTGGAGTTGCCACGGCCTGGCCTTTAGCCACGTGGTGGGCAATGGTAGTTCTTGAGGGCTTCGTGATGTTTAATGATGGCTGTTTTCAACGGTGAACACCCATGGTTATTGATGATTAATGATGGTTAATAGCAGCTGCTGAATGCTGATTAATGATGTTAAATGATGCTCAGTGATAGTCAATGATAATGTTCGGGTCGCTAATGATAGGGTTCAATAGGGCATAGCGTCAAAGAACACCAACAATGGGTCAGTGTATCTTCGAACCTGTGGCATGGGTTTTTGACATGGGCATGTACTTCCTAGTGCCACCGAAGAGCGAGGCGAAAATGTTCAACAGTGAAACAGTACCCTGATTCCCTACAAAGTGATGTCCCTATACATGGGTGTTTCTCAAAGTAGGGACCCCCCCAAAATGGTTGATTTATTCTAAACCACCAGCAGTGGATGAATTGAGGGGTACCCCCATTTGGAGAAACCACCACGCAATTAGAAGATGATCAAGATTCACCAACTCATTAATCATACTTATAACAATCCGCAACTGGTAGCTATCCGAGTGAGCTGACCTAGATCCGAAGTTAACAACCCCTGTGGGGCACCTGTTCGGTGCTGAGTTTGTGAACGATGAACACCGAAGATTCGTGGTTTCTCGAGGGGGTTGATATTCATTGAACACGATCAAACATTTAGAATAAGGAGATACGAGCAGTATTAACCAGGATCAACTGCTGGTATCCATCGCTATTGAGCACGATTTTCAAGACCACTATCGGCAACCACGAACCAGCGTTAACCACTATTCACTATTAACCACCTTCAAAAGACTGTGGAAACACTATCATCCCGGAATTAAGATATTCACCTCCATAAATCATTTTCCGGTAACCCAGGAATCCCCAGAAAGTCCCTAGAAAATCTTCGGAACATCTTTAGAAATCTTAAAGAATCTTGAGAAACCCTTAGAAATCCCTGGCAAATCGCTAAAACATCCCTAGAAATCCCTGGAAAATCCTTAAAACATCGCGAGAAATCCCTCGTTCAAAATCCCCAGGGATCCACAAAACAAAATCCCCAAAAATCCCATCATCAACGGTACCCAGGCGTCGGAAGCTGGCAGAGGGCCCACCCATCACCTCAATTTCCGCGACTTTGTCGGCCTTTGCCGCCCTCAAGGAGGATGGCACCGCGGCTGCGAGCTGCGGCAGCCAGCATAGGGTTATCCAGGGTGCCGGGGGAGCCAGGAGCGGCCCCCAGGAGTGGCCGTTCACCAAAGGGTTGGCTAACTTGGGGGATGGTTAAGATATGGCTATGGGTCAACATCAATCCACCAACTAATGGTGGATGATCAACAAGGGAAAACACTGGTTAATGATGGGGGAAACAGGGGTACGGGGTTTGGACCTGCAGCCACATGTTAGCTAATGTTTTTAGCTATGTCAAGATATCAAGCCGCGGTACCATCGACCATCATGCGCCACTTTTTGCGTGATCATCATTTGACCGGCATCGACTCCCCGCACCATTGGGATCCTCGTTCCCTCCGATCAACCATCAATTGACATAATCATACCATCATGAATTGTCGCCAATACGTGAACCAGCATTCAATTAGCAAGTGCATGCAACTATCATCATCATCATCATCATCATCATCATCATCATCATCATCATCATCATCACCACTAACTCTTAAGCCATTTCCAACCATCATTACTACTAACCATATCATACCATATCTAATCATCATACATCCACTTATCACCACGACTGTGTACCCATCCGCCTATCCACCACCTGTCACCCACCACCGGGTCACCGGCCGCCCAGGCAGCGTGGTGGTGTGGGGCGTCATCGACGACTACGGCAACGGCACGTCCTTGGAAGCGGCCGAGGACAAGCTGCGCAGCGGCGTGCTGCGGATTCCCAGCTTCGACCTGCCGAACTTCTGGGGTCGCTGGGCACCGCTGGGTGTCAGATCAAACCCGCGGTGCTTTCCCCGTTCCGATGGTGGGTTTGGTGTCACCATAGTGGTTAACCATCGTGTTTAATAGTGGTTCCTCAATTAGAGTGGTGAATGATGACAAGGGGGTTCACCAGGTTTAGAGTGGTAAATGATAAGGGATATGGTGGAGCTATAGCTCCTATGATTATAGTGGTGAATGGTAAGGGATTCACCTTGTTCATAGTGGTTGTAACCTACGATTCTCGTGGATTAAAGTGGGTTATGTGCGTTATAGCCTATAGTGGTTAGTAACAGGGCTTTTATAGTGGCTTATAGTGGTTCAAGGGGTCGATAGTGGTTTAGAACCAGATTAATAAGGGATTAACCTTGCTTATAGATGTATAGAGTGGTTGATGACAAGCGGGTTAACCTTGTTTATAGTGGTGAATTTTGATGAGGAACTGTGCTTTCATAGTGCCTTTTGGTGGTTAAAAGGGTGAATGACAAGGGGGTTAACTTTGTTTACAGTGGTCATAACCTTTGATTGCAGAAAAGATTTTCCTTGTTTATAGTCTTTCAGGGAATGATGTGTGCAATCATAGGGGGTGTAATGGGGTGTGCCAACTGCAGTGGGGTTGGTTTATTAGCATAGTCAGGCCAATAGTAAATCTTAGGATACTATTTGGTTATACTAATGTTTGGGTCATACTATCCTTAGCCATCCTTAGCCAATGGTTGGTGCCAATGACTTGGATGATAACTGGGGGTCCCACGTCATGACTTGAGAAACCACCGAAAAACGCCGCTGTTGGTCAAGAGTTTCACCAACCTTGCTGGTTGACGTGCTGGTTAATGGTACAGCCCGGTATAAGAATCAACAGTTGAAGAGGGGGATATACATGGATATACATTCATGTATATGCATATATATATATATAGATATGAATGAATTTATATATATATATATATATATTTATACGCCAACTATATATTTGCAAGCTTGGTCAATTGTGACCATCCAGAAAGAAGATTAGACGAACATCCGAACAGCTCGACTAGTGACTGGTGCTTTGCTGGATGGGTTCATAGCTGTGGTACACTGGCCCTTGACCCAAAGCCACATCAATGCGGTCAGAGCCACCGCTTCCCTGGAATTCCACCAGCAAATCTGTGGTCAATCCTTTTCGGTAGCAGTAAATCCGTTAGTAAACCAATGGCTGTTACGGTAGAAATTCCGTCAAAACTCAATGGCTGGCCCCGGAACCTAGGGTATTGATAAGCTGTTGATTGATAAGTGAGAAATTAACACTGATCACTAGCCCTATCATAGCAACTTGCATGTGCAGAAGGCCCAGTTCCATCAATTCCCATGAAGCCATGGGATGCATAGCCTTGTCCCCGCAACCCTATAAACGGAAATGGATCGGACGAATCCTGGCATTCATCATGGCTGCTGCAAGCAAGTGACCCATCTTCCTTGTTGCACTGATCAGGTATGTTTGCCTTCAAGAAGGATGGGGAAGTCGTACCTTTTGGCTTCGTGGGACCTTGTCAGCATCTCATGGACGAGTTTGAGAGCCGCTTGATGTAAACCGCGCTGCGATTGCCAGGTGGTTTACAGTACCTAAACCATGGCTTAACTGCACACATTTGCACCCGATACCTGGCAAATGCTACTCCAAATCTGTTGTGATCAGGACTCATCAGAGCTATCGCTAAAGGGCAGGGCAGGTGTACCAGGAAGTCTTCACGTTTGGTCCGAAAGGCTTGCTGGAGCGCTTACATCAGCTCTGTGTGCCAGTATTGGTCTGTGAGAACATGCAAGACAACTCTAGTTTCCAGCATGATCTCGCCATGAAATAAGCACAAACCATCATGAACCACTCATTCGCTTCTTATTGACCATCATCATTATTAATGACCGTCATTTGCCATTCGTAGTAGTCAACATTGACCATGGCTTTTCCACCATGATGAACCTCTAGATCGGTCTTTCTGAAACAAAATAGAGAACCCCCTGGTTCATGCTTGGTTCATTGCCATAGCTGATTAACCTTGGATGACTTGGGGGTACCTTTTTCTCAGAAGCACCCATGTATTGTTTAAAAAAAAACTCATCTGATTCACCAGGCAGGTGGTGCGGCAGCGCCACTAGCAGCACGACTGTTCCCAGGTGGTGTGGTAGATGTGGTCACCAATGCCGGCAGCTTTGCATTGCTGAAGCGAACCCTGTAGAACAAGCGAGCGAATGGAGCTGCGATGCATGGGTGGATTCCTTGCGAGGAATTTGATTGTGGATTTGCTTAATATTGGTCAATCAAACATGGTCATGATCAATACTTGACGATCAACGGTCAATGATGAATGGTGAATGATGAATGGTCAACGATTAATGGTCAATTGATATTCATCACCAAATACCAAACAAGAATCAGCATGTTGATACTGCCACTAACTAGTGATTCCTAAACAAGATTTTAAAACAAATACCATATTATCCACAATTTATATCAGGCAACAGTTGGCAATCCATGATGGTTGAGAATGACAACCAACAGTGATTGACGTGGTCATCAGTGGTCTATGTTTATCTGAATATGTATTTGTTTACATATATGTAATATGTATATGTACACTAGGCATGATAACAAACTGCGAGACTGTTACTCACTTACTCTACCCCATTTCTATGCGAGCATTGGTGCCACTATTGCAAAAGTGGGACCAACCAGAGCGCAGAAATTACCCCGTTTCTGTGGGCTTGATATAAGCCAGGAACCGAGATATCTAATACAATATAAATTTGAAAGCACAGAGAGTACTTGGAAACTCTTATATCAAGCCCACAGAAACCAGATATCTAAGAATCTACTCTTCGTGGGAATCTTTGAAAGCACAGAGAGTGCTGACACGTTTCCCCGCGGAGCACGAATTGATTTGGCCAAAAGATGGGCGCTGCGCAGAGGGCGAATCGGCTTACCTCCGAGCAATGGCTATGGATCAAGACTATAAAACAACAAACAAAAGGTAGGTAACGTCCCAACACAGATTAGTTTTGTCATGTATGAGATGTGGACCTGGGCTATGGGGTATTGACCACAGCCAAAATGGCAAGTTTCAACCTTGGTTGATTATTGCGAGGGACAACTAAGATAGGTGGTCGCTATGATTCTCAATGGCCAATGTAATGATTACCAGGGTGAATCAGCATTGTGGTCGATGACAGAGGTGAGGTTTGTAGCAGTGGATAAGCCAAAAACTGTCCATTCCCCACGGTGACCGTGGTTCGTGATGACTTGGGGTGGTTAGCTTCACCCAACTGGTTGCCACTTGAGCTCTGATGAAAATCTGAAGCAACATGAACCAACCATGGAACAAAAATCATCCAAGGGAAAGCAGTCAAATTTGATGAGATGTATCCATGACTTTGTGGTGGATGTTCAAGCCTTTGCTCATGAAGTTGTTGGCCGGCGTCCTTCTGGGAGGTGCCCCTTTGTGCCACTTCCCCCACCAACACAGAGGGATTAGCCGTTGGTGAAACTCACCAGCTATAGGATGCTATAGGCTATAGAAATACATCATTTGTGGACGCACGACCTGTTTACTTCGGCGCGCATCAATTCTCTTGGTTCGAATCAATTCTCTCGGTTCACCTCCCAAGTCCCCTTACAGATAGCAGGTGACTTGGAACAAGACATGTGGGTTCACAAACCTCAAAGATGAGCGAACTATGGAAACCTGCCATGGGTATCACACTGAGACAACCTGGGGTCTCAGCATGATTGTCTACCTGACAACGGCCCTATGCCTGTGGGTGCCCCTGGTACATCCTGGTACCACAGCTGTGGACATCCCCCAAAATGGCGGAAACACTGAGTCCATGAACTACGGTAGCTAGCTCCCCAAGCGCTTTGACTAGAACATCTTGGGTAAGAGATGGGTCATTACAAGTTAAATCACTACCTTTTTCATCACTATTGCAGATGATGGTACTCACGGAATTGACCAACCAACCATGATCAGCCATTGTCACTATCATAGGAATACCATTGGGCTGAAAATTATTTCCCTTTACATCTACTATAGGCAATTCATAGGCAATTCCAATCCTGTACATAGTAGCTACGTACGTACAGACTAGTCCCCAACATGATCGTAACTATGAAAGCTCTTGTCTGGGCATCAACCCCATTTCATTACATAAAGAAACTGATCATAAGAGGATTCTCAAACTATCAGCATGATTCTATATACACCCAAGTGGGTCCCAGCAGCACTCCAGATGGGCGACTTGCTTCGTGGGCCCAGCGGAACCATGCGAACCATCCCAAGCTCTAGGCGACGCTCTGGGGGCTGAGTGGTTGATGAAGTTGATGGACCAGTGGTCGATGAACTTGTTGATATAACAGAATTATTTGGCTGTGGGTCAGTTCACCCCGTACCCGTGGTTCCCTCATATTGTTTTCCCCATTAATACTGGTTATTATACCCCATGAAATTGGTTGGTTAACTGCTTGACCCAGCTCGCCATTTTGTCCTTAAACGCAGGAATGTCAGTGTCAGAGGTAAATGATATGCCTGATACATGGTCTACTTATAGCGCTGTATGAATGAAGCAAGCCTTGCGTCTGTCGCAAACTTGACACTTGGTTGTGGGTCCATACCCTTTACCCCTGGTGAACATCCTATAAAATAACCAAACCAGTCGAACGGTTGGTATGTGAGCTACTTTCCATTTGCTGGTTGTTCAATATCGACCCAAAGCTACATATAGTGGGTATGTCCCCTACAATTGCTGGTTATTATTCCCTCGTATCAACCGCTCGCCAGCTTGTTCTCCGTTGCTGAAAATTGACCCAGCTCGCCATTTTACCTCGGTCGCAGCTCGTTGCCAAGGCACAATGCTAGGCACTAGGCACATGGAATTTCACCAAGGCGTTGTAGGGGATGTTACTAAGTTCGCAAATACTTTGGTTTGGGTTGTGTAACCAAGGCGAAAGAGCCAATGTGGTGGTTTCTTGAAGTGGAGGGGGGGTACCCCCAAATCAATGGTTTGTTATTACTATAAATGGTTTGTATTACATGATTATCCATAGTTTGATAAACTACCATATAACTAATATCAACCAATACTATTGGCTATAAATCCAAACCAAGTGCTACCAATGCTAAGCTTTGTGTTGTCATAGAGCAGATGTACCACCATGGAATGATGGGTGTGTCACCAATACGATACCCCCAGTTCTCTCCAACTAAAAACATGTACGGTTCAGGCAGTTGGATCAAGTACATGCAACTCAATGCAATTAAACCACAATATGGTGCTTGGCATTTAACCATTTTGTGGCCCATTGTGTAAATCATTTGATTCGAGCCAAGTTGAACTGTGATGCACCGTCATTGCTCATTGCCCACGACCAACCTTCATTGATCATCATTGATGATCATAAATGAATGACCATTATAATCATCACTCACCAGAATAAGATGATTATCATTCACCATCATTTGCTATTCTTAAACCCAAGTTGTGATGGGCACCGCTGTTAGGTTGCAGCGCAAGCGCACGGCGGGGGAGGATCAGGCACATGGCTGCTTAAGGAATGGTTCATGATGATCAGAAGTGATTAATGATGGTTTTATAACTGACGGTGAAATGATGGTGACATGATGGTTCATCATGGTTCAGTTTTCACTAATGATGGCTAATTGACGATTCAATGATGATGATGATGATGATGATGATGATGATGATGATGATGATGATGATGATGAACGTTACACTTGATGGCCAAGTTTGTGGAATCGCAGGATGATTTGTTTTGTTCCGGCGATCTGGACGCAACCAATGTGTGTTTGCTGGGTGGTGAAGATGGGTTAAACAGCTCCTATATGGCGTTTTTGTTCGAACTAGGAATGGTTAATATCGTATAATATTGTATGATTTGGCGAGTTTTGTCCAAAGCCATGGTATACCCCTATACTGGCTGTTGTTTGGGAGGGAGCAATCTGGAGCCAGGGGTATCCCCCTTTGCCCTTCTAATGGTGGAGTCATTTGGAGCTACCAGGAGTGTCCTCAACAAATGGTGGTATAGCTGGTTGGCTACCCTGTTAATGATGATCATTAGGGGATGGTTGGGCCGTACCACCATTTATGGACCAGCCAATATGTTTCTATGTCATTAGAGTAAGGCTGTTGAGTATTGTTCATTTTCCATATGTGGGTTTGGCCAACATGGAAGTAATGTACTTGTTTGGTGAATGAGCAAGTGCTAGATAGGTGGGACGATCCCGACATTTGGATATAGCAACTGGAACTGCACACATTACGAAGCAACACGATGAATAGACACATGGAGCTTTCTCAAAATACGGGGGCCCCCAAATCACCCTCCATTATCCATTTATAGCAATTTACCAATACTTTTGAGGGTACCCGTATTTCAAGAAACAACCATATTCTAAGCCACATAAACCATGCTGTTTTTGGGCGATAACCCGCAAAACCAACATTTTTGCAGGTTGTAACTTCGCGAACGGTGTAGCGCTGCTGTAACGTACTGGGACAGCTCCATGATGAGCTGGATATCAAGCGGGGCCTTGGAAAGAGACCGGAGAGCACCAAGCAACTTCTGGTCATGCCAGTTGTACATGCCACTAATCATGGTAAATAAGATGGTGAATCCATTCATCAATGGTAATATAGGGAAGTTGTGTTAGCCTATAACGGTGGTTCTCTAGGGTGAATAGTGGACAACTATGGCTAACAATGGCTTTACGCTGATAAATCATGAAAAAAACACAACAAACTTATGGTAAACAGCTACTGCATATGGTGTGTTTCTCAAAATTGGGGACCCAAAAAAATGGATGTTTTGTTACTATAAATGGTTACTATTAGATGATTTGGGGGCCCCCCATTTTTTTTAAATGCACCATATTTGTCCTGCATATTGAATCTGAGCTATTTCAAACAAGAGCAAGAAAAGGAAATTATGAAAAATAGCTCGGACCTAAGACCTAAAGGGACAACCTTAATGGTCTATTATAAACAAAATCAGGAAATTGAGGGACGACCTAAGACCTACAGTAAACACTGTAGCGCTGTGAGGGATTCAGGCTAAGCACCGGCTTTCCTCGAAAGTTGGCTGAAATCAAAGCTGAAAAGTTGGACAATTTTCGAAGATGATTTTTGACAAATGATAAGAGTTGGAATCATCAATTTTTATCCAACGAAAATTGTCAATTATCCAAAATTGATTATACACTTCCACCGGGATTTTCCCATTCACCAGGTGGAAGCAAAATGAATCACCAACATTGCCAATAGACCTGGAACAATCATTCGGTACAGATGAATCGTTCAGCAATTTTCACTAATAGTGGTTTCTCAAAATAGGGAGCCCAAAAAATGATTGGTTTACTAGTCCAAATGGTTACTATTGGATGACTTGGGGGTACCCCTATTTTGAGAAACCACCTAATGGGTTTGTCCAAAAATGGTTTCCGTACAAATAGTGTCTATTGGATGGTCAAGGGGGGTAAGACCATTTATGAACAAACCCTAATTTGTCTCATAACCTCTTGGAACCATTGCCAACCCCTGCAGACCTGAACGGAAACAAAAACAATGCTGGGGTCGGGCATCCCACCATGCTTGGAACCCGCTCGCTGTGGCTCAAGACCGGTTCCATAGGGCGAATGTGTGGCTATAGGGTAGGTTGACTATGAGTTTAGATGTGTTTTTTTTCAGGTTTCACTGGCATTGAATTGGTTTCACAAAGATTTTGGCTCAATTTGCCTGGCTATCACCTGTCCTGGGTTCATCAAGATTTAAAGTTTCAAGATTTGGTTGAACCAGGTCTACCATTTTATTTTCAAGTTTCAGCTTGATTCCACCATGACTTGAAAAACCTGAAGCTGCTGGTTATGTGATCTCTTCCCTGTGCGACATGGCACGCCTGGCTAACTGGTCAGACAGAAGTGGCAAGCACTATGAAGTGGGCCTTGCTACTAGTTGTTTGTTGCTTGGTCAGGCAAATTGGCGATCGGCGGACTTCCAGATCCGGGGCAGAGAGAACTGTGAATGATGATGAGATCTTTACATCAACATAACTAGCTTATACTTCCGCTAGGAAAGTTCCACTAGGAAGAGCACCACTTTCAGGTCTTGATGCGGTGCCTAAATCAACTTTTAACTGGCACACACATACAAGTCAGATTGAAATCATTGGATTGGTGCAATCCCCGAGTGTACTATGGGGTGTTCCTAAAGCTTTTGCAACCCAAACGTGCACAAATAAGCATAGGAGTCGTCAAAACCATAGCTGTAGTCAAAGCCAAGCATAGAAGTCAAAACTCAGCCACGTCATTGTTGATCATCAATTAATACTCGATCATTATCATATTATCCGTCAACTCAGCATCACGAACCATTACTTTTGAACACAATATGTTTCAAAATGTTTCTCCAATATATTGTAGCAATGTATTTTAGAGCCATATGGTCAATGCTGAACATGAAGTCCCATCACACAACTCCCATCGATTTGAGGCAAAGTGCAGCTTGACTTCGCGCATCGTCCGCCTCCACCACTGCAACTGGAGCTGGAACCGGAGCCAGAGAAAGCACAACCTGGCAGCTGTCGCAGTGTGGACTTGCAGGGTCTATGTGTCTTGGCGGCGCGGTGTGGGATGGTGGGTTGAGGAGCTCGCATGCTAACGGTCCATGATTGTAAAACCCTTTATGTACCTATCTATCTTCCAGCTATTCTCCTAATGAAGTAGCAGTTCAGAATGGTCAAAACGGATTAGCGATGATTGATCAGAGGTCACCAACTAGCAACAACTGCTTGCTACTTGTCGTGTTTTGCAAATCACCATCAGCCGCGATCGAACCGTACGATTGATTTGACATTTCACCAATGGTTGGGATGAACCAGAGTGATGATTTACGATTATTTCACAACCTTGGTCATTGAGCCATTAAAGTGACTTTGACCACTCTAATTCTTAAGACATACAAACACAAGTGGGCCATCACTCACCATAAATATCACACCGTATGATTGGTTGTAGCAGCACCAAAATTTCCAGTCTTCTACAGCTGGATAATTGACCTCATCACCGGAGCGGCAAGAATCATAACATGGAGATACAGATTTGGTCGTTTCGCTAGTAGGGAACTGCAAAAATGGTTGGTTTATTGGTAAAAATGGTTGGTTTTTTGGCAAAAATGGTTGGTTTATGAATGTTTATTACCTACAACTGGTGAATAGAGGCCAATTTTGAGAAACCATCGTTGGTAGCAGTAGGCTGAGCCATATCGACATCGCAATCATGGCGGGAAACTGCATGGCAGGCCTTTGTGGAACCCTGATGGTGTGTGTGTGTGTATAGCCATGACATTCGAAGGACGACCCAAGTGGTTGACTAGAAGCATCTAGTGTATCCTAGTCGTGTTATAGTGCATGTGTTTTTACATTGACATTGTTTTGGTTCTGATCATAGGCCACACTTATTCACTACTCACATGTGTTTCCTTTTTATCAGCATTGTAATATTAGTCAATATGTTTACATTTATCATGATCATGTACAAAGACCACACTTATTGACATTGGCATATTGTATTTGGTCTTTTTTGTTTGATGATAATGACATAGGGAGTTCCCTTGGTGCTTGTCCAGTTCACTTCCGTGAAGCATTTCGCGGTAAGATGGATGGAATAACATCTAGGGCAAAGCTTCCATTTGGCGCTTTTGTCATGTGCTTGGAGATCAAGACTGCTTGTTGGTTTCAAACATTAGTTTCATGTTCTCCAACGTTAGCAAAGATTTGCTACGGTTTGCTTGGTATCGCAGTTGAAACCACCAACTAGAAAAAGATTGAATCTTGCTGTTCAGTCTACTTTGATTCGGTTGTCTAGAGTTCACCCATTTTGGTTGCGGTTCTTGACCCTCTTGCCCGCTGTTCCCTGCATCATTCCTACATCGGAGTAGTACTTTGCAACTCATGGGAATTACTGAAGCAATTTTGATTGGAAGTATTAAATACTTGTTTGATTGAAGGTGACCTTGCTAATTCTTCACTGGAAATTCATATGAGTAAACCACTTCCTTTCATGAGTGCTTTGCAAAATCGCACCAGGTAAGAGAGACAGAAACATGTGATTTCGGAGTACGCATGCATTTACAAATGCAACATAATGCCCATACGAAAATATAAGCATGTATTTAGATCTTATACTGAAGTTAGCCATGATCATATTGAAAGCCTTATACTTATTTATAGCATCTAAGGCAACGGGCTTTTGGGCCCGCGAAAGTTAAACATGGAGTTCGCAAAAGTTCCGCTAAAGAAAGTTACTTTTTTGCTAAGATGGTCGTTCCCAGAACCCATGTGTATGTATATATGTATATATGTCTCAGTATGTCTACAATGTATATGAAATATTGCGGAGAATATATATATATATATATATATTTACACACACGTTATATAATTTTTATCATGTCATAAATGAATATATATATATATCTATATTATATATATATACATATTAAAAGCACTAAGTTCTATTGAAAAAACACATATTGACCTTAAGAAAACAACGCTGTTGGCTTTCATCCCATGGCTGGCAGTTCCCCAATTCGCAGCGCTCACAAGGTGAACAGAAGCTCCAAGCCAACGAGTGCGTCTCGGTCACATCTGGGAGTTGAGCAACGAAGTGGATGATAATTTTTGTTGTGAAATATCGGTATCTGATAACCGTACTTGTTTGGTGAATAACATAGCTGGTTGGTGGTTTGAAACATTTTTTTATTTTCCCTAGTGATTGTGAACCATTGGTTGGTTGACTAATATTGTTCATAGAGGTTGAAACCACCAACCAGTAATTGATTGGTGAATAACATAGTAATTAATTGGTGATGGATGGTCATACTAATGGTAATCAATTCGTGAATGATGGTATTTGTTAATCTGATTAAACCAGTTTCTGGATGATCATTAAACTTGACTATGAATTTATTGATGATCATAAAACATTGTATTTTAATTGGTGAATCACGAAAATTATTTGGCTACGTTTCTCAATGTTTCTCATTGATCAGGCACTGTTGATAATCTCATCAGAGTGATTGTTCATCATGTTTCACTATTTGATGGTTTGTAGTTCCTCACAGTGATAATCCATCAAGAGTGGTTGGTCATCATTTGAGCCTTATAAACAAACACGTGGTGTTGCTCACCGGTGTAAGATGAGAATGAAGGAGTCGTTTGGTCCTCAACCTATGTATGAAATCGCCACATTGGACGGGTGGAGAGCACTCTGCATGACCATAGTCACCCCATGGTTCCTACGGCCTCACTATGTACCGAGCATGCTTTGTTTCGTGTGGCATTCCCAAATTGCTTGGCCTGCTCGCTTTGGTAGTTGCCAGTTTTGTCCGAGGATTAGGATGAAACAGCAAGTTGTTGTTTGAGCGGCATGTAGCGGCATATCGTATCCTAACCCTTTATTCAAGTATGGCGATGGTACCTTTGATGCTGTGTGATTGTGAATGTTTGCAAGGATTGCATCAGTGTTCAAGAGTTTGGCACTCCTCAACACGAACAATCGGTGAGTATCATTTCTTGTTGTGGGGTATGGTGTTACTCCTGGAGTTTGAGGTGCATCATATGATCACACAACTTGTTTAAGACAGTCGTGTCCTGACGTTCATCTAATGGTCCAACCTTTGTGTTGGGGATTATTTGCTATCATTATCGGAAACGCTTCTTTACGATCTTTACTTCCTGGCATCAATTGTTGTTTGGTGATGTTAACAATTAGTATAACTACCAATCGTTAAATTATCATGTTTAACCTTCCAATAATCACTCCAAACTGCTTTGTGCTCTCCGAAACAATTCTGTTCCTGATTCATTGGCCATGATTGGTCACTAGACAATCACTTATTTATTACAAAAGCATTATGAACCATCATGAAGATCCATGAATCAGTTTCAATCATAGTCATTAACCAACACCCACTTACCATCCACTCACCATCCACTCACCATCCACTTGTCATCCACTTGTCATCCACTTGTCATCCACTTGTCATCCACTTGTCATCCACTCACTATCCCAACACAAACCATTGTTAAGCACCAACCGTGGATTAAACATCATTTGGATCCACCAAGTACCGATCCGCTAAACATCCATATCACTATCAATTACCCATCATGAACCACAGCTGTTCAGCCATAGCGATTTGACGATTCATTGGCCATTCATTCAACCATTCATTTCACCATATTAATCATAGCCATTAAAGCTTCATTAAATTTCATTAACTATTGTGAACCATTCATCAACGTGGTTGGACACATGGATCCACCATTAACCACATGGACCATGATAAACCATAAGAAACCATTGACCATAGTCATTTAAACATAGGTACGAAACCTGTATTACCCATAAGCATTAGTTAACATGCGCTAACCATATAGTCATTTACCACAACCATGAACCACAACCGTTAGAACCTTTATATTTCCCACTGTCTTGACTGTAACGTTGCCGTTTGATTCTTCACTGACTACAGCCATTAAAATACACTTCCCCAACCACAGTCATTTCATCATAATCATCTTACCTTCATTAACCATATATTCATTAACCCACAAGCCTTCATTACCCTCACCTCACCATAGTCACCAAAGTCACCACAACCACCATAGTTTTTAACCACAATCATTGACCATAGTTTTCAACCATAATCATTCACCAAAGTCATATTCATCACATTTCCATTTCTACGGGTTAATGATTGCCAACCACAATATGGTAATGTGATGAAATGGCTTAATGGTGATTCTGGTAAGTTTTCATTCACCTTCAATGGTCAATGTGATCAAATGTGATCATTAATCCATATTCATCATAGTCATTGACACCACAGTCATATTCATCACATTTAATGGAGAAATGTGATGAAAAATCATGGCCATCCTTCACCTTCCCTTGCCACCCCGGTGTCACCATCCCCAGGTCTCCACGTGTTGGACGTGCCGCGCTTCGGGCCGCCTGTGGCTTCGCCCTCCGGCCGAAGCCTGCGCCGCGGCGGCCAGGGGGGCCGCGGCCCGCGCGGGCGCCGGGAGGCCCTGGGCCCCGCGTGTCACGTGGAAGGACCGCAGGAGGCGGGTGGGTGACGCCTTGGGTGATGTGGATGGGATCAAGCAATGGTGATCCACTTGTTGGCTTGCAGCTATCAACTCAGCTTTTTAGTTTTTTTGGGATATGATTGACTTACCAACATCATATAACCACTAAAAGTTAGACTTTTAGCAAGGGATCTAACAGCCACCAAGTAACTATTCATATAACCTGGTTCGTGGTTTCAAAGGTTTTTTTATTGATAATTCCTAAGAAATGGTTGGTTGACTCATATTTTTCATAGGGGTTGAAACCACCAACCAGACATACTATTAAAGCTATTTATCAAGCTCAATGTATGATGAACAACTATTTATCAATAGTTTCAACTATGATCAGCCGCTATCAAGCTCAATGTACTGCGTGTTCACCATTGGTTCCCGTCAGTACAGATGATTGTCGTCATTGACAATCATTGCTAATCCAGTATAAGGGTTGAACTACTATAAAGTATGGCGACAATAAACTCAACAATTAATCCTTTGATATATTGTTAATCCATTAACATTGCTAATCCATGTGTGTTAGTTACTATCCCTATTATTGCTATTCTTAACCATTATCAATGATTATAACCCCTACAGAACCCCTAGCAGATCCCACCGTTTCCATATTATAGAAAATGGTTTCCATAGAAACTCCCATGGTTTCAATCGAAACTGCCATGGTTTCTACGGGATTTTCCCGTGGTTTCCATAGAAATCTCCCTATACAAAGCCATCATTCCATGCCTGGCAACGCCTTTCTGTCCAGGGCTTCGCAGTGCTCTATGGCAACGATCCGTTGTCGCTTGCGACCGCCACCGTGTCGCTGCGGGGCCAGGGGGGGGGGGCGGGCCGCGCCGCCAGCCGCGGCCGTTGTCGCTGTGTCGGTACTACCATGGGTTCGTGCCCCCACAAGAAAACTGCCAAGCATTCAAGATGCATCAATGGTTGTTTCTGCAAACGTCAGCTCTTTGAACAATTCTGTGCAGATATTTCGCGCAAAAGAACCAAAGTGATGATGATGCACAGTTTCTACACGAAGAATAGGCAGTTTATAGGGTTTTCTGCGGTTCATGGTGGTTGAGGATAGGGTATTGGTTGTTTCATGAGACCCAATTGTTTTTCTGTTAGAAAACCATTTGTTTGATTGACCTCAGAAATGCTTCATACAAGTAGCACGGATGATATCAAATGTTTTTCCAATATGGACAACAAGGTCCAACAATTCATTCGGAGAGTGACCAGTGCTTGTAATTGTGACACAAGGGGGCTAATTATTCCCCAAATATATACCATCCCGGAGTCCACCAACATGTGCATTTGGAAGTGAGCCAACCAGGAGCAGACCTTCATTCAATCGTTTCACATCAGTATGAAGGTAGAACCAACAGCTTCTTACATCGAATTCCTTGTGTTTTTCGCCATTTGGGCTGGTTGGTCACACCAAGCAGAGCCAGTTGGTCATACTAAACAGCAGTTTGTTGGTTATATCTATTTGTCTATATCTGCAAAATCTAATCTAATCTAATCCAATCTATAATCTAATCCAATATCGAATCTAATGTCTAATCTCATCTAATCTAATCTAATCTGACCTGACCTGACCTGACCTAACCTAACCCAACTTAACCTATCTATCTATTGCGGACAGCTTCAATGGCCACGATGCGAGCAAGCTAGCAGTGCAGCCGCAACCAAACCAGTTCGTTGATTCTAAATGGTTATATGGGGAAATCATGCATGGGGAGGTTGAGTTATAATCAGTTATACTGAACTAGTTTCATTTGACCTGTTGGGGAAACGAAGCAGGTCAAAAGTTCGGCCCATTTTGAATGTGTCCAACGCCTCCCGGTTGGTTCCCGTTGATTCTGGAACGCTTGTGGGTGCTCAGCCAGGCGTCTTGGCGTATCAGTGGAAACATTCATTTCCACCGAGTGCGCTTGGAGGCCAGCAGTGAGGTGACAGCGTATAGTCCTTTGCGGTGGAATATGTTGATGGTAAGGATTCAACCAGCGCTCACCCATGATTTTTTGAGAAGCAACGGAAAGGATTACTGTAATTGGACTTGATTGTAATCGATCATTACAACCATTGTTGGTTGTTGCCATTGTTGAATGATTGATTGAACACCAACAGGAAGGTAGTAACCAATGATGAAACCATCAATTGTTGATTGGCCACCAATTCGGCACTGATTAAGATCATATATAATAACCATGCTGATCACCCATTGACAGTTGACCAGATGATCACAGACGCGATTGTGATAGCAACAATACATCAATAGTACTGGTTTGTCATGGGAATTTGGTGCTTGAGAATACCTTTGCAACTCTATGCAATGGATGGTGAGAGTTGTTCAAAGCCATCGATATTTGACAAATGTATGTATATTTATGTATTTGTATAGTGGCGGAACATGTCTAGGTTGTGGCTAACATGATAGAGCTCAAGTTTGATATATCACGTTGATCAACTATTTATGAATTGATATGTGGTGATGCATACAGATATAAAATGTGATGTCAAAAGTTACGTCAAGATTTATATGATGTTTCCTGTGTTAGTGGTGGCCAGCAGCTGGAACACGATGAAGGTGAATCGGTGTTGACAGTTCTAAATCACACCATGTGGCTAACCTACATTGCCGTGAGTCTAAATGTTTCACCTCTAACACTCAAAAAGTGAACAGCACCTATAAGGGTGTGCTTGTTTTAATAGAGGTATCCCCAGTTATCATCCCATTTCGTAAACATCCAACCACAACTTGGGGCACCCGCAGATATTAACAAACCACCAACTCGTAGTTGTTTAACCACAACTTGGGGGTACTGCCTGCTTTCAAGAAACATCGTAGCTGTTCAACCACTATTGTTGGCGATTGTCCCTTATTATTTACCATGTAATCCCCTAACATGTGAAAAAAACAAAACATACCACGTTAAAAACCTGTGAAAAACCAGTGTTTTCCTCACAGACCAAAGGTTTCCCCCATAAACCATAGACCATTTTCAGTATGGGCAACCACGGTTTAGAATTGTAATACCCATTTAAACCAGTATTGTTGATGAATGCCCCTTATTATGCACCATTGTAATCCCCTAACATGTGAAACAAAAACAACATGTGACAAAACCTGTGGAAAAAACATTGTAAACCCTTATCAAAAACCATTAAATGGCCACCAGTTCCACCACCATGGGTTTCTGTGGTGTCCCGTTGGTGATCCTCTCAGGTGTCGGGGCTGGAAGTGAAGAACGCCACGTCACTGGGTGACGCAACGCGCTGGTTGATTGGTGAGCCAAAGTGGTGGATGGCTTGCTGGTGAAGTGCTGGAAAATGGTTGCTTACTTTTTGGTTGACTAGTCAGTGGCTTGCTTGTCAAGTTATTTGCTGGTTGATTATCTGGTTGGTGGTTGATCGACAGCGGGCTCGGGGCCAATTGAAACTGCGGGGCCTGAAGCTGCCTTCTGATGCGAACCCACCTGCAGCCAGCTGTGGTGCTTGGTGATTTGGTGTTGGATGTTTTTGTTGAACCGTTTATGGTAGCAAACCATCCATATCTTTTGGGTCTTCTATGTTACGAAACCATCCAGACAGTGGTTGAACATAGGTTTGTTGGTGATTATCCGCTATCATACAACTCATATAACATTCTTAGCCATAGTTCTCCACTATTAATCCTAGATAACCATAGTTTCTATTAATCCTAGATAACCATAGTTTCAGGCTGACACAACTCCCCATATTACCATTTACAACTAACTATAAATATAATAGTTAACATATTTATGGCATACTTTATGATTATTTTCCTACATTCACCTATGAAATCATCTAAATGTAGGTAACTATACGACCAATTCCCACCCTTTGCCCGGAAACTTACAAGTGCACAATCGCTTGTCATACTGGACCCTCAGATTCCTGCGCAGGCCCGCTGTTTTTTGCTTCTCAGCCGAAAAACTGGAAACCCTAAACCTCAAACCCTAAAACCCTAAAAACCCTAATTACTTTACTTCGAGTGATCCCCACCATGTCATGTCATCACAGCTTGTTGACTCCACTTTTGTCTGACATTCTCTCCGACATACCTTCTGACATATCTTCTGACATTCTCTCTGACATTCTTTCTGGCAAATCTTTTGACATTCTTTCTGACAACTTTCTACTCAGACAATCTTTCTGCCATATCTTCTGACATTCTCTCTGACATCTCTTCTGACATTCTTTCTGACATATCTTTTGACATTCTTTCTGACATATCTTCTGCCAATCTCTCTGATATTCTCTCTGACATTTCTTCTGACGTTCTTTCTGACATTCTTTCTGACATATCTTCTGACATTCTCTCTGACATTCTTTCTGGCAAATCTTTTGACATTCTTTCTGGCATATCTTTTGACATTCTTTCTGACATATATTCTGACATATCTTCTGACATTCTCTCTGACATTCTTTCTGGCATATCTTTTGACATTCTTTCTGACATCTCTTCTGACATTCTTTCTGACATATCTTCTGACATTCTCTCTGACATTCTTTCTGGCATATCTTTTGACATTCTTTCTGACATCTCTTCTGACATTCTTTCTGACATATCTTCTGACATTCTCTCTGACATTCTTTCTGGCATATCTTTTGACATTCTTTCTGACATTCTCTCTGACATTCTTTCTGGCATATCTTCTGACATT
>VSDK01020766.1:2077-27119 GCA_009767595.1 Symbiodinium kawagutii
AATGCAGCTGGCATACTGGCCTGGTAACCGGGGTGGCCAACGCACCTGCCAAGGCCAGTATCAGACACTTTGCGTGGTGGAGCGCGGCCAAACGCAAGACTGGCCAAGCAAGGCAGTGCAAGGTTCCATGCCTCCGGCAGTCCCAGGCGCCGCCCCTGCCTTGCGAGAGGCAGGGGTCGGCGGATAAATGACTAATGATTTGGACGATAATTGGGTGCTACAGTATTCTGAAAAACCACCTTCTGAGCACCTGCTTGGACGTGCACCCCCGCAGCTCGTAAGCGGTTGCAATTCCCACGGTTTCAGCTGCGAATGGTCAAGCTACCTTATGGGGTTTATAGCTAAGCTAGCTCATAGTGGTTATATAGTGCAACTAACCATGGTTTTAGCTGGGGTTAGTTCAGCAACCTTATAGGCTTCATAACCATGGTCATATCCAACTTATAGGGTTATCTCACTTAGGAAGTGGTTACAATTCCCACGGTTTCAGCTGGGGTTACTTCAGCTAGCTTCACGTCGCGCCTGAGGAATGTCTTGAGCTACATGCCCGATTTCTTCAAGGAGATGATCGTGCACGGCAACAGCCCCGAGGGGGACAGCCACAGCAGTCCTCTACGAGTTCAGCGGAGCAAGGCGCCGTTTCAACGTCCCTGGTGAGATGCCATGATTCAATGCTGTTGAGGTTTTGCAGGCCAGTGGCGTAGTTCTCTGGCGTGTAACATGGTATAACCATGGTAAGTAAGCCTACAGGTAGGTGAGCTAACCCCTCTACGCATGCTGAATGCAACCAGCTTCATGATCTTCATGGTGTTTCACCATCTCAGTAGAACTGAAGAAGGTTTCTTACTCCTGTAACCATGGTGACTGTCAGTTCCTTTCGAAGTGGGGATGCACATCCAAGTAGAATGCCCGACTGGCGTGTGTTTCTGATGCTGTCCATCCAACAACTTTGATATTCAAATTGGGCACCAGATCTCGATCTCACCACATCATTGTGCTGCCTCCAGCATTGTTTCGGAATACTGCAATAGAAACGACGATTCTCAGTTGTGACGTGAGCAGGACCGGACCTGTTACACGGTTGATGAGCTGGTGATGTTTTTGTCCTGGCTATGGCTATTGCTCATGACCGACCATCCAAAAAAGGGTAGGTGAACATCCCATCAGTTTCTGCAATTGCATTTTTAGGTGCATTTATGCATGTGCATATGGAACTGTGCACATCTGGAAATGCGACGCACCAAGCACTTTATTGCTGTGCTTTTTCAGCTTGTCGGTTATTGTTCTGATGATGAATTGATTCTAATTATCAATGAGTGATTATCAATCATCAAAAAACATCAACCATGATTAATCAATCGTAATCTGTCTAATCATTTCCATCAGGAATCATTAACCACCACGTCGCTTTTTCAAGAATGATATTCCTCATGAATTCTGAATTGAACTGTATCTCCTCTTCCTTCTTGCTAGCCATTGGTAGCTGACTTTGGTAAAACCCTATTGCCAAACACTCATGAATTAATCAGCTAAAAACCTATTACTAAACACTCATGAGGCAAAACCAGCTTATCAGTGTTGAACCACCAGGGGTTGTGGTTAGTTCCACCACGTCTGAACCAGCTTATGTAGTTTCTCAAAATAGGGGTACCCCTCAATCATCCGTTTACTCTATAGTCATTTACTACTACCAAAAAACCAACCATTATAGTTCGTATATCCTTTCCCTGGCTTTTATATTGGTTATGACCCCCTTGTCAATAGTTATTCTAAGCTTCCAAGCCATGAAAAAAATCCAACTATTCATAAACCATCTTTTGTAATGATTTAATACTGATAACCATCCTTTTCTGGTCATTTCATATCAACAGGCCAACCATAACTTGGGGGTCCCCAGCCACTGGCCAGGTCGAAACCACCCAGCTGATGACCGGTTTTATCCAACCACCGGCTGCCCAGGCGCCAGATCAACAGAACTTCTCACGGTCTCTGCAACAGACGCGAGAACTACAAGAGGTACCCCTTGAAGCCGCCGCGCCGTTGTGACGTGAAGCCTGTGATGTGATGCCCAAGTGATACGAGGTGGGCCCCCAGAAGTTATAAGTTGGCTTATAAAACCCCTGTAAGTGATAGGGGACCCACCTTGTATCACCTAACGTTTAAACCAACTTAAAAGTGGTTGGGGGCCCACCTTGTAATCTGTGATGACCAACATGCGATTGTATGAATGATATTGGTTAATTAGTTTTAACCATTGAGTACTATTTGCGCTATTTGGTAAGAACCATTGAGTACTGTTATCATCAACCACTATTTACCAGTAGTATTAACCATCATTCCCCATCATTAACCATCATTAACCATCATTAACCACTATTTACCAGAAATATTAACATGTAGTAACCATCAGTAACCATTGACCACTACGAACCATTGACTAACCACACGGCTGGTCACTCGGAGCAGCACCGCTCAGGAGGAAGAATTGCAGCGTGCCATTGCTGCCAGCCTTGCTGATCAGCAAGCCATCGTTTCGAGCGTATCGGTCGTGCACTTGGTCCGGCGTTAGCAGGATAACCAACGAGGCCATGGAAAAGCAGGTGGATGATGGTTAATGTATAGTTGATTTATGCTTAATGATGGTTCATACTGATGGTTGCTGTGACATGTTTTTATTGATGGTAAATTGATGGTTAACTTATGACTTATGGTTTTTACATACTTTTGGTAGATTAATGGTTAATGGATGGTTAGTGATGAGAAATAGTGCTTGTTGATGCATGATAGTGGTTAGCCTGGGTTGAACCACCAGTTTCATACGGGCTGAAGATGTTGAACCGCCATTATTCACAGGAAAACCATCCAAAAACGTACGGTTCACCCATATTAGCGCTGGTTGGTGGTTTCAAACATTTGTTCCCTAGTAAATGTCAACAAATGGTTGGTTGACTACTATTTTTTTTGTTGGGTTTGAATATAACGCCTTAGTTTAACCCCTGGAGTAGTTTGTACAATGGACTTCCAAGATTCTTCACCAAGCTGCAGCCAGACCCAGCCAATTGAAGGGTCGCAAAGTCATGGACCAACGGTGACACGTTGGTGAAGTGAGCTGATGATTTGTCAACACATCTGAAAAGAGTAGGACTTGAATGGATTGATAATTCAATCATTCTGGGGTGTTAACAAGTTTTGCGGGGTTGTAATGATAGGGGTTGTTAACGGCACCAATTCTACCCCCTTGTTTATGAACAGAAAAGAAAGGGGTATTGTACGGAGTCAAACCAATATTTATCCAGCAATGGTTTCTCATGAGCCAATCCCTATGTTGTTTACACTGATTCAGATTTTTTTAATTACATGTGATTTTCAGTAAGTGGTTAAACCAAGCAAAAACAATACCAGTAGTAGTGGTGATGAGCCGTCATGGACCCCAGTTAATCGGAAAATCCTTGTCATCATTGTAACGATTGTTGTTAAAGTTAAATTCGTTACGGAAATCTTCCCACGGCAAGGGGGGAAGTTCTTCTGGAATGGTTATGTTTAAGTTATGTTCTATGTGATAGTTTTTGTGTTTGTTAGGATTAATTAGCAAATGCTATTAGTGATGTATTCGTTTTATCTCAGTTGTATTGAATTAGTGACTTATGTTGGCGAAGTATTAATGTGTGAGGAATTAGATTAAAGAGGATATATGAGGTCATATTGACTTGTTGACGGCAAGTGAGCTGATTGACAATACTTACTGCTGATTAAGGATGGCTTCTAAGCTGGTCAAGGGATTGTCGCTGATGCTTGATGATTGTGTATCCTTCACCTAATCGTCCACGAACTGCTGGGCGATTTGATTTGTTATCAAATGGGGGTTTCTCAAAATCGGGGGCCCCCCAAAAATTGTTGGTTTACTACCATGAGTACTACTTGATGATTAGGGGGGTCCACAGGTTTGGGCAACACGGAAACGATGATTAAGGTTGGCTCATGTTTGTTGATTATGGCTTCAGGCTGGTTGATGCTGATCAATGTCGACACTAATGGTCCGTGCTTCTTACAAGAGTTTCATAGTGGCCAGTGCCAGGGATTCGAAGCATTCAAAAGATCCATGATGAAGCATGGTTTTGGGCACGTCTCAACACGGTAGTGAAACGTTGGTTGCTTCCAGCCGCATCCGTTGGACCAAGCCGGTGACGCCTTCAGCCGGGGCTCAAGCAGAGGGGGGGACGAGAAGCGGGGGCCCAGCGGGGGTGATGGACAGCTCGATCCTGGATCTCTTCCAAAGGCGGCCCGTCGAGTCGTGGCTGCTGGGATCGTGATCACAAGTTGTGGCGCTTCGGGGTTGGAACCATAGGGGGGGGTTCCATTTTAATGGGAAAGCAATTCAGTGGTTTTTAAAGACATGGGTCAAATGGTTGAATTGGCTAATGTTTTTCAAAGGGTTTGAAACCACAAACCAGAGAAATCATGGTGAATGATAGCGATTAATGAGCAAGAATAATGGTGAAACAAGAATGTGGGCCAATATTCACCATCCAAATCATCCAAAAAAGGGGGTAGCACTTATCCCAACAAAAAAGGGGTGAGCATCCCATCACATTGGTCCATGATGGCCCATCAAAAGACCTACCTAAATCTGATGACAAAACTGATGGAATATCATCACTTGTGATTCTTCTTGCCTTTGTTGATGTTATTGTTGTTTGTGGTGGTGGTTGCAAATTGACTTTGCCGTTGTTTGTTCTTGTCATTGCCGCAGTCGTCGTAGTTGATGTTAGCTAGTGGGCTCTCTTTGTTTAAAGGTGGCCGTTCCGCTATTGAAGGAAGCAAGGCATGAGCTCGGTAAGATTCCCAATTTGAAGCTGAGGTTGTATCTACCTACCGTAGTTGGCAGTTACTCAGCTTCTATGTTCACCACTGAATCGCGTTCACGACTTGGGGCCTTTTACATGAGGTCTGTGATTGCCCAAGCAAACCCCGGTGTCGCAAGCTGTGAACGGTTTATTGTTGCACTCCTGATGGGTTATGGAGGTGCAACCGTTGCTTGGATTCGTGGCAAATGTCACTAGACGACTGCTAGCATATTGAATGCAGTAAGTAGTGTTGAAAATCAGAATCGTATATACATATGTGTGAAACAACGCTTTTCACATGTTGATGTATATTGTTTTATCATGTTTGATCCTTATTGTCATCATCACCGTCATCATCATGTATATATCGATCATTGTATATCATCATATGTTCAATCATACATGCATATGAACATGTATATACAAAAGACTTGTCGCGAATTGTTAACCCGTATCAACCATGTGAAATAGTTTATTCAGCCATGGTGCTTTTGACTATCAACCATACATTTTGACCAATGTCAGAACCGTTAACACAGAACGGATGTAGCCTTTACCATAGCTATGTCTATTGTCAATAGGTAATGTTGATCGCTAGTGGTTTTCTGTCTATATAGCTTTAGTTCACAATGGTCTTAAAGATACAACGATTGCTAATGTTTTGACTGCTATAATGCTTTCTTTTACTGTTGTGTATTTTCATTGTTAGTGGGAGATGAAAATCCAATTCCCCACCAGTTTAACCATAAATAGCTTGTGTTTTACCATCAAACAGAGGGCGTATGATTATGGATTGTCCGTTTGCTATCATCATTTATCATCACGATCAGTAGTTTCAAACGTTGTATGTTTGCTGTTTGTAAGTACTGATGTTGTACCTTGACCCTTCTAATCATTACCATAAGTAGGGTTTGTATGAATGTTTCAACTAATATTTAATGTTTGTAATGGAAAATCATGGAAAATCAATTAACATTGACCCTTCTATCATACCCTTCTATTGTTGTTGATTGATTTTCCATTACAAATATTTGCTACACAGATTGATCGTCAAATCCTTCTGCCTGACCCTGAGTCGCAGGTCTCTCGCCGGGGCGCCGCAGATCTACAGATCAATCATGCTTAGATGAATCGGCAACATGTGTGAAACCACCAGGCACAGCTTAGAGCCTTGATTCACATTCATAGAACTAGTTTGGAACTGAATGTTGACGCAGATTCAAAGCACATATCATATCAGATACAACCTTTAGATACATGAATAGTTTTTCTTTCCTGGCACATCTCCATGGTACAGATTCAACTAGTAGATGACCAGTATATAACCACTAGTTGTATATGGTGCTTCCTCAATATAGGGGACTCTCCAAATCATCCAATTATGACAATCTATAGTCTTAAACCAACCATTTGTGGGGGGTTCCCTATGACTTGAGAATATAGCCTCAAGTGATATAGACTTTTGTTGGACGTATCCATGGCACAGATACAAATGGTATATGACCACTATATTGGCAATCTTCTCATAAACCAACCATTTTGGGGAGTTCCCTATAACTTAAGATGCACCCATACGACGAGTGACTTATATATGTATCTCTTTCTATCTATCTATCCATCTATCTATCTGTCTATCTATGTATATATATATATATGTATCTATATCTATATCTATATCTATAACCACTGCTATACGATTCCAGGATCTTGGTACAGATTGCTGGCACCAGCAAGCCACGAGCCACGACGAGCGACGAGCCGCCATGGTGACTGTGTCAGAGATAATGTTTGCAAGCACCGTGGCCTCGATCTACATGTCCTATGTCTATTGGTACCTGGAGCTGGCGAAATGCCGATGGCTTTGGGTCGTGGGGAAGCAAGATGTTTTTGAGCTAAGAATTTCGATGCCATACCGAGCCACAAGGGTTTGAGATGGCTTCCCCGTTTCACTTACTGTATTTTTCCATTAACCTGGAGCTAAGAATATGTGTGCATGTGTGTGTTTTTTGTTGTTGTGTTTGTGTTTAATGGCGCATGTACGCAGTCTCGCACAGGACTTCTGTAAAGATTTGGTCCTCGAATTTGTAGCATGTCGGCACGAGTTTACCCTCATAGCCTGAGAATGGAAAATGGAACATGTACATATAATATGTATGTGAGATGTATATGTATATGTCTACGCGTATACTTTTTGCAGAGCCAGTCGCCATCCGTGGCAGAGAGAAATGACAATCACCCAAATATGAGACAATTGTGAGAATGGCCATGAATAGAGTAAATTCTTTAGTGAAATGACCTGACGTGATTTAAGCAAATGCCAAGCATATCGACACATGAAATTCATTTGTCCAAATCATACGCAAATCAAAAAGCGTCCGAATGGGAAGAAAGACATGAACGCAATAAGATTGGTACATGATTGATTGTTTGGTTTCCAAATGAATCAAGTCATCCACCAACAAACAAACAAGGGAGGACCGGAGAAAAGAGCATGTCCACGAACAAGTATCGAACGAACAAATGAATGTCAGAAGCAGGAACAAACAAGATTGCGGGTGAAAGATGCGAGGAAAGACCCGAGAGAGCAACAAATGAAACCAGATTGCCAGTATAGAAGGCATCAAGCTTGACCTTATCTGCGAGATGCTCACATCACACCATCTATATGGGTGTTTCTCAAAATTGGGGACCCCCCAAATCATCCATCAATAGTCATTTGTAGTAATAAACCAACCATTTTTTGGGCCCCCTATTTTGAGCAACCACCATATACCATAACAAGGCTAAACAACAGCAGCTCCCCTGCCCCCGCGTGCACCCTTGGCAGCTCATTGGCGAACGACCGTCCATCCCAATAGTTGTGGCTTGGGCCAGGGGTTTCGTAAGCCATGGCGAACACATAACTTTGGTTGGTTTATATTTATAGTGGATAAGGTGGTTTCTCAAAATAGGGAGCCCCAAAAATGGTTGGTTTATTACTATAAATGGCTAATAACTAGATGACTTGGGGGAACCCCTATTTTGAGAAACCACCATAATAATGCTTTATCATAGGGGATAATTTATGACTAAGAATCCAATGACTGAGAACTGATGAGGATTATGCTTAGTAATGCGCTCTGGGTTTTGGCGCTTATGCCCATTCTTGCAAATGCATTCTTGGCATCAACGGTTCATAACCGTTTGTGAATTTGAAGCACGTATTGCGTTTCTAAATGGCCCCCTAAGATCTTGTTTCGTAGACTGATCCCTCTAGGTATTTTGGAGAAACCTTTGCTGTTTCTTCATCCACATTCTCCAATGGTGCCCCCCAAGCGTTGGGTGTTTGTGGTAGTAGCATGACTTTTGGGCAGCATATATGCATAAATATATATATATAGCTATAGTCATTAATTAGTGCGTTCAGTCTCACCATCGAAATGTGGTGGTTTCCCAATTGTCGCTTCTCCTAATCTCAACCATTCACCAACTAATTCGCCATTGGTTGCATATCATTGACCTATAGACATTTATAGCTGGTAAATCCCCTGGTGCCATTCATGAACCATACCGGCCAATTCGCCATGGCTCATGGTCCATGATTACCGGCCCCTTACCTGGCTGCGTGGGAAAAAAATCCAGCATTTGTAGCGGTTCACCCCTTGAAACTGGTGATTCTCGGCTCAACCAGGTGAGTCTCCCAGAGTGATTCACCTCCGGTAGTGGACAATTCCACCATTTTACACACCGGTCGGTGGTTTTGAACATTTTTATTTTCACTGAACAAAAGATTGATTGATTGACAAGCATATTTTTCATGACGGGGTGGTTCAACCACCAAAGATTGTAAATACCATTCTCAAGAGTAGTCAACAACTAATTGAACCAGCCAAGAAACCAATGATTTACACCATGGCAAATGGTGAGTCCACCACTAAATAGCTGGTTCATACCGTTGTAATTGTAGCTCATCTCACCCATCAACCATTGTAAATACCATTCTGAACACAACCAGCTAGTATCAACCATCAACCATCAACGCTTGTTGATACATCAACCAGCTAATCTCAACCATTGGTGGATACCCTTGGCATCACCCACCAGCTGCCCTTCGCAACCGTGGTCGCCCCGGGTTGGCGCCACCTGCCACCTGCACCAAGGCTTGGGACCACGGGGCCCCGCAAGGCCATCCAGTTGATCCGCGCGTCCAAGGAAGGCCATGCGCCACGGGGATCCGCAAAGGCCATGCCATTGGACGAGGCGCGGCCCTGCGCGACGCAGCGCGGAGCGATGGGTTCGTTGGGCGGGCGTTGGTTGCTGGCCATGTGGCAGGCAGTCGTTGCTTGGAGCTGGTGTTTTTTTGATGGTTTCAGAGGGGTTATGAAGCATTCATAGTGGTGAATCATGGGGGATGCGAACCATCAACGATGGTTGAACAACTACTGGCTGGTGGTTTGATTGACATTTTTCATTTTTGTCAGTGATTATCAACACATGGGTGGTTGACTAATATTTTCATAGTGGTCGGAACCACCAACCAGTATAGGTAGTGATTGGCTGGTCGTCGTTCATAAGGTAGGTTTTAAGCACCAGGTGGTTTTGAACATCATTTGCTAGTTCTTCAGAAGGTGGTTAATCCAGCCCCTGTGGTAGTTGTGAAAGGTAGTTGACCCATCTAACATGATAGTCATTCGCTGGTTGCCAACCACCAGGTGTCAACCTACACCCCGTGGCCCCCGTTGATGGCGAAAGATCCCAAGGTGATGCGACGCATCGAGCAGAAGCGTGTCTCGGACGGACGGTGAACCGGACGGTTTTCACGTGCATGCGCAGGGGCCCGGGGGGGAACCCGTATGTGGTGATAGCATAACATGGTGGTGAGTGATGGTGATATGGCGAGCTGGGTCAAGGTTCACCATCCAGCATCTTGATGCTGAGTGATGTGATGGTTTTTATCCGTCAGCAACACCTTGAGACTATCCAAAATGATTATTTGCTGACGTTTGTTGATACTAAACCATGGTATCAACATCATCGGCATCATCAACCATCGTGAGGAGCCAATGATAGTGATTACCCTCTGGTAAACTATCATGGCAATGGAAAATCCACCATAAATGGATGACTTTCAGGGTTTTCCTAATAAAATGGTTAATTTGCCATTGCCATGTTTGTTTACCAGAGGGTACATGCAATGACCTTTCTCCATGGTAGCTCGACTACTCAACAACTGATCCCTCCCTTGGATCCCCTTGGCTCCCCCTGGCTCTCCGTGGCTCAGGTTACGGTGTGTGGATTGCTGGGACGAGCATGTCTTCTGTCTGTTCGGAGTCGCAACCTGACCGCGATCGCCCCATGGAAAGCTAGTGGTTAAGCCCAAGAAACATGCGTGCCGTTTGGTTTTTCACTGATGTGAACCGGGTGCCGCGAAACCCGAGCTGTGCGCGGGGGATGAGTTTGGTCATCATATGGAGATTTGGAGGGTTCTTAATTCTTAAATGATGGTTTTAAACAATTCTAGGGATGTCCCAACCATCTAGTGGTTTCTCAAGCCATGGGGGACCCCAAAGTTATGACTTGTTTAATACTATAGATGGGTAATATCAGATGATTTGTGGGTACTCCTGTGACTTGAGAAACCTCCATCCATCTAGAGTGGTAGAGAGGTAGAGAGGAAGATGGAGGGATAGATGGTGCAGCGTTCCTAGTCCCTCCCCTCCCCCCCCCCAGGCATGGGTCATGGGTCCCCCTCCCCCCTGTTGTGTGGTGGTGGGTGGGTGGGTGGGGGAGTGGGATGGTACTCTATCAGTTGTATATTGCTATTATGTAAGCAGATGGCAATACAACCCCGAACCCCCACCCCCCCTGTGGTGTGGTGGTGGGGTGGGGTGAGTGTTGTAGTAGTTTATAAGGAGTGTATTGGTAGTATATAATTTATCTCTGGAGTATATAGAAAGTATGTAGATACTATTACGATACAATTTTTATGAGTAGGTAAGTATATTGGTGGTATTTGGAGAGTATAAGTAGTGTGTAAATATCAAATGATTACAATGTAAATGGTATATACATATAAATATATATATATATATATGTATATACATATTGATTGCAGGTAGGGTGTAGATAGGTAGCGTGTATTTAGCATATAAGAAGTATGCAGAAATAGGTAGTAATAGTAAGCAGGAAGTAAGTAGGTACACACACAATGGTATATGCTGCGTATCTGTGGTGTATTAGTAGTATGTAGGTCGCATATAGATAAATATGTAGCAGATAAGCAGGTACCTAGATAGGTCAGTTCGATACACGGGTAGTAGCGCATGTAAACAGTAAGTAATAGTATGTAGATAGTAGATGAGGATATATTCACTATGTAAAGCTCCCTGATGCTGCAAATAGGGTGCAATTAGGAGGCTAAAGCTCCCAAATGCTGCAAATAGTGTACGAATGCGAGGCTACGGCTCCGAAGTGCTGCAAATAGCATGTTCTTGGCCCCCTTCCCTACCCATGGGGGTTGGGGTGGCGGGGAACACGGAGCACGGAACCATAGATAGATATGGAGACGGTTGACATTACGATAAACATGAAGCGGAACAGAAAGGTAGGTTCTGGTGGGGGGTGAGCATATGCAGTACCATCGATTTTGCAATAGCTAATGATGGTAAAGTGCTGTTTGGAGTTTTTGTTGTTTAATGTCATGTTGAAATGATTGGTAGATGCTGGGTTAAGTGATGTTTAGTGATGGTTCCATGCTGTTTTAGCGATGTTCAGTGATGGTTTCATGCTGGTTAAGTGATGTTCAACGATGGGTAAATACTGGGAAAATGATACTAAAGCGATCGTGGATCATTGTTTTCTTGATAGTTTTTCATGTTTGAAGCTGGTTGATGGTTAAGAATGACTGATAATGAGTGATAACCATCAACCCAACAATTCTTAACGAGAAAGTATCAGAATTAGGAATTATCAGAGATTTCTGATGGTTGATAATTACTTGATAAGCTGGTGAATCCTGTTTGATTCATGTTGAGACGAAGCAACGATGCACTCTATATCGAAACGCAGGCGGATGCAATGAGCTCACATTCGCCGCATAAACTTTCTGAGCTAAAACAGAGAAGCTTTGGTTAACTAGTGGCTGCACTTGGGTAATCTGACAAAACAATGGAAAATCGCCAGATTCTATAGAGAAACCGTGGGAAAACATAAATAATTGATTGCATTTGATTGCTATATTTGATTACCAGAGGGTAAACGTGATTAATTGATGGTCAATCAAGGATTGAAGATGGTTTAGGATGGTGACTAATGATGACTGATGATAAAGGAATAGAAAAACATATTATAGGGACATACCAACAAGAATGATGGTTGGTGGTGATCCGAGATAATGAGTTGCAAGTGAATGCTGAATATTGATGGCTTACCCTTTGGTATTGACCGCCATTCAACAGGTAAAATGGCCATTCCAATGGTCGATGTTCCAGGGAGACAATTAATTTGCAACAGCGTAGTCATCCATGATTTGACTTGAGCCGCCAGTGAAAGTGATTCGGATGAGTCACCAAACGCAACTCAGTAATGTTTTACTCTTGACTAGCTAGTCTTTAACTTATGGTGTCAGAGCAACCAATGACTAAATAGTGACTTTCAAAAGTCATCCATTTTTTCATGACCCACATGAAAAGACATCACGCTACAAGAAAAAGGTGATTTACCCTGATCTAAGAACTCATGTTGATATGAATCTTCCATTGCCAAAGCTTCCATTGACAAGGCTTCCATTGCCAAGAACAGTACATTGACAATGCTTGTTTCCAACAAACTATCCCTAGCTTGATTGATGTAAGATGTTCATTGTAATCTGAATGGCGAAGAAACTGTCACCATCAAGCCGAAAGCTTACAGAATCAACTATTCACCATGATAAACAAATGTTTCCAGCAGCTTGTTTTCCGAACCCTTCGTGAATTCTGATGATATCAAGGCTTTTAGGGAATACCGTAATACCCCCTATTGATCAACCAGGGGGTTATTGATCCAGGGTTGATGAAACTCACTATTGATGAACCATAGCTCATGAATCAAAGCTCATAAAGCATAGCTCATCCCTGTTCACCAATGGTCGCGACCATGAATTCCATAGCGAAGCATCACCACCAATCCCAGGACTCAGGGGTCCTGCAAGCCGGCGCCTAGGTACTGCACGTTTTTGATTTTGTCCTGTTTGATTTCTGGAGGCCGCAAGCTGCTGGGAGCTCCGTGGTGACAGTAGCTCCCCTCAGGGGTTCCATAAGGGTTTCTAGGGATTTTACAAGGTTTTTCAAGGGGTTATAATCACTAATAATGGTCAATAACAAGGGATCCTAAGCAACAATAACGGTTTCTGAAGTCATAGGGGTACCCCCACTTGTCATCCTTTGTGTTAAAGATTTGTAATACCAGACCAACCGTAACTTTGGGTTCCCCTATTTTGAGAAACACTCATGTCGATCATGGTGGAGGTGAAGAATCAACACCCAGGTTCCAACAGCAAAGCCAGGTCTTGTCAAATAAGTTTTTTTCACGTCATAGGGGAACCCCAAAAATGGTCGGCTTATTGCTGTACATGGCTAATAAGCTGGATGATAACTGGGGGATATCCCTATGACTCGAGAAACCTCCAAATCTCACCCCCACCAACCGATATTGATAGATCCAGTTTTCCAGCTAGCACCCATGTTGAGAGGCAAACCAGTCAGGGTGATTTTTGGCTATATGGATTCTCCCATCGGTGGTTTATAGAATTTCACCATGAAAAAGGGTTAGTAGTAGACATAGTAATAAGGGTTCACCATGAATAATCATTATTTTAGTGGTTAGTAAGCTTTAGTAGTGGTAATCAACTAAGAAGCTCTTCAAGACACTTTGGAGTTATCACCATTGTCAAGTGACCGGGGTTGTGAAGCATACGACTTAGATGGCAAGGAAAGAAGCAAAGAATGACACAGTGACCGGTAAAGTGACCCTGTTGCATGGAACGTCCCACTTATTTGATCTTATTCGGCTGGTGGTTTTAGACTTTTTTCCCCTTAGTATTTATCAATGATTGGTTGGTTGACTTGCGCATATTTTTGATAGGGTTGAAACCACCAACCAATTATTGAATCAACGTATCTACCTAAGTTGAACACGGGACTTCAACTTCCAGGGGATCGCTGGAAAGCCCAGAAAAATGTCGACCATGAAGCAACCATTAACTGGCCACCAGTACCCATCGTTAACTGATTAACCAAACATGAACATCAATAAACGAAAATGAACATTAATCCGTCAATTCATCATCATTCATCTATTCACCATCACCAAATTGCCAATAAACATCAATAAACATCAATAAACATCAATAGCTGTCAATCACCTTTAATGACCTTAGTCATCGCCGTGATATTGCCTATTGCAGGGGTGTCCCACCGCTGTCCATTAACGCACCCAAGGTGAAATGTTAGAGATTGTTAATCGTTCATGGACCAATGTCAACTATCATCAAGCAATAAGCAACAATCTCTGAAGCATTGTACGCTTCAACCAATGATATTTGAAGTTGACCTCATTAACCGCATTCACAATAGCCGTAACCAAGAAGTGTTCGCCATGAAGCAATATCACCACCATTTACCATTCACCAAAAAGCATTCTCAAGCATGGTTTGTCATCATTGACATTCACCTTGGGTCAAATCAACACGGATATATGGGTGCTTCTCAGAATAGGGGTACCCCCAAATCATCCAGTCAATGACCATTTATGGTAATAAACCAACCATTTTGTGGGGTCCGCTACTTCGAAAAGCCACCATATGGTTGGTATATCCCCTATAACTGTTGGTTATTATCTCCTATAAATCATTATATTTCCATCATTAAACATCCATTATGATGGTCATCGAACCACTTGTTGGTTTAGTACCATAAATGTCCATTAAAATGGTTTTCTGTTCTATTGGCTTCGTTGGTTCTCCACACGTCCTGGGAATCATCCGGCTCCAAGTAACTGCCTGATTCAGCAGCTTGTTGTCCACCATCAACAGTGGAGGAGCCAGGATCAAACATCGTTACTAACCATTTCCATTGTTAACCACTATTGATTAAACCATCATAGTTGTTTAATTGATAATCGTTAAACCATCAGCGTTAACATGACTATAGCCAGGATTAACCATCAACATCCATCAACCACTGCTTCCTAGACCATCGAAGCATCACCATACACCATCATCGCATTCATGAAGTGCGACCAGCATTTGCCACGATTAACCAATCATAACCATCAATAGGCATCAACTGGCGCATCAATAAACATCATCAAGCTGCCCGTGCTTTCGAACCAGTTACTCGTTCTCACGGAAGTGATGATGCAAACGTGCGGAAAAAAATCACAGAGAGACCTGGCGCTTTGCGACTAAACATGCGGAAAAAAATCACAGTCAGACCGCGACCGCTTTGCGACTGAGGAAGCTTTGCGAGTGACATCTTTAGCACCTTCCATTTCTGGACCGCTTTTGCTTCGGCCTGCTCTACCCGATGGGCATCCAAGCCAGGTGGCGGTTGGTCAAACAGGAAGCCCGGTTGTGTGTTTCGATTGATCCGGTTTTGTAGGGGATTATCATGGTTAAACATGGGACAATCATCAACAATAGCGTTATAAGAATTACCTCTAGGAGTGTGTCTTAAACTACGGGAACCCACAAATTGATGGTTTATTGAGAAGAAAAGATTAACATTGTGTGATCTTGAGGGTACTGCACCCCCATTTTGAAAAGCCACCAACCATTATTCATTATACTTGTAGTGGTAAATCATGGTTCATAAGGGTTTGCAATGTTTGATTTTACTACTGGTCAATAATTATTTATAATAGTGAATTCAGATGGTTTAGAGGTTCACATAATGTTTAGTGGTTGAGAATGATTGGTAAATTGATTGTGGTCCGGTACCGGTAGATCATGCTTGACTAAGTGCCTAATACTGCTTGATTGTGGGTAATCATGGTAAGTCATGGTTAATTGCGCACTGATCGGTGGTAACAAATAACGTATATTGATGTACCATACTGGACCATAATATCATTAAAATTGTGATGGTTGACCATAAATCACAGTTACAGTCCGAAGAAGCACCACTGCTCACCACAAAGCATAGTAATGGCATCCAAAAATGGCATTCCTCATTGGCCCTTAGTTGGCGCTTGTAGCCAACTCGTTCGCCTTCTGAGATGGCCTGCCAGGTCGGCAGATGTCAAGCCGCGAAATGATGATACTGACGAGTTTGATCAACTTCTACGGCCTTGTCAACAGCACCTTGGCGGCAGAGCCATCCTTGGGGCTGCGATGACGCTGCAAGGCCTGTGGGAGGTGGCTTCGGTGCCACTTCTCGGTGGACCTGCTCTTGGGATGGGCTGATTTGGAGAATACGATCAGTTGCTGTTTGGAGAATAATTCTCACAATACGGGAATGGTCCACAAATGATGTTCCACTCAGAAATGATAATTTCCTTATTCATGGCCTATCATTTGATACTGGGTACCACCATGGGGGGCCCCGATCAACCTCTGCAGCGGCGCTGCACGGGCACGGAACTTCACCACGTGCGGGGCCGCGCCCGAGGTATTGACCTATCGAACCACTTGATGTGTGCCAACTACTTGGGTCGAGTGCTACTGGTCAGCGGATGGGCTGGTGATGCGACTCAATGGTTTTGGATGATTGCTGGATGGTATGTTTTATTGGGAAGCCATCGTTTTCTATAATGAGGAGTGACAGCGGTGAATTATGGAGATGAAAATCATCAACAATATCATTTGGCTGGTGTTTGGCAGATTTTTTGTTTTGTTACTTTCCGCAATATTGGGATGCTTGGTTGGTTGATAAGTATTTTTTATAGGGTCTGTTCAATCACCACTCAGATTGATACTAAGCCTGTTATGGTTAATAACTATGTTTATTTAGCTGGTAATTTTTGATTCGTTTGGGGCCCCACCTTGTAAATTCAGAGATTTGTCCTTGTCGCCATGGTGGTACCTACTCACCATCCAAGTAGATCGCCACTATTGATAGGGAAATCAATAGTTCTGGGGGTACACCATTTTGGGACCCCATATACAGTCGACATAGATATCATATTGATGACATAAATGACATTATTGACAAATGATGATTTATCAGTGCACTATTTATATCGACATATATATATATAGATAGATATTTATTTATATATATATATACTTATATATACACATACACTGCATTTTTTAAGCCAAGTTATCTAGGATAGATAATGTGCTCCAAGAATTTCTTGGATCTTGAATTCTAGTGTTTTGGTAAAGAATAATCCGATAGCCAAGTTTATTCTTATAAGAAGCCAAATTAGCTTAGAATTATTGATTATTATAAGGCATATTTCGCCAAGTTAGCTAAGCAGAATCGCCGGAAGACGCTCCCAGTAACCAGGTTTGCCGGCAGCATCGCTCCCGACATCGGTTTCACGGTGTCTAGGCATGTCTAGGCGGCCGCGGCGCTCAGGAAGAAAATCATGAGGCGACTCATCCTGCAGATATGAACCATGAAGGTTAATCAGCCAACGGAAAACAGCGTTATCTAACCATGCTTAACTAACTTTGGGAATGTAACATGGCTAAGCTAACTAAGGTCAAGCACTGTTTCCTGAGAAAATCTAGGAGAACCCTCTAGCAGCTTGGTAGTGAAAACAATGGTTTCCCTCTAGATTTTCATATCAACCAGCCCAGCGGTTAGTCAACCATTCACGTAAGTCAATCATGGTCGAGCATATGCTTGATAATCATGAATCATGGTGAATAAGCACATACTTGTAGTTCACCATTGTTGCAACCATATGCTCATGGACCGTGGTTCATATGTTTGGCTAACCATGATCAGTTCGTTTCATGTTTCCCGAGCAAGAAGCAGTTTTATGGTCAACCAGTTTTCTTGAATGTGGCAACCATGAAACGGGTGATTAAGAAATATTAAGGAAACTGTTTATTTACCACACAAGTCGTGGCTAAACAGGCAACTGGTTGACAATGTTTTGGGCATGTCAAATGATTTTCCGCATGAGCTATTTGTGCTAACTAAAGAGATGATAATATACCTTCTTCATGAAGTGATTTATTGCTGTTGGTTATTTGTTATTAATTAGTCAACATCTTTGTTTTCTCATTTTGGCAAAACATGAATGGCAGGTAGATAATCCTAAACTTGCCGTCACCCAATAGTAGACCAACTGGCAAGTGACTGCTACGGATGAAAGCATCGACCAGTCAACCCCTTCACGGGGTTAATATCAACTACAGCTAGAATATAACCTGAGCCAGTCAATAAGACTATTAGCACCACAACTGCTGTTCCTCATCAACCAAGAGGGGTCTATCAACCACCATGTTTTCTGAAGTGGGGTGACCCTTGGGTCCCTTGGGTTGTTGCTGTTGTGCGCTGAGGTGAAAATGAACATGTACATGATCCCTGTGGCCGTGGCCTGTGGTTGTATCCGTCAAGGCTCTGCGCTGAATCCTTTGGTGCTGTCCGAACTGATTCTCAACGAGGCGAGCCTTGAGATCAATCCTGTCAGGTGATACCGACCGCGGGACCACGGATGGTCCAGCGGGCACCACTCGACCCCTCCGTTTGGAGTTGGTTGGATGCCAAAGAGTTGCTGATATCTACCAAGTCTACTATAGCAACATAACTGATTGATGCACCAACCTTGGTCAGTATAATTCACCTTGATTTTGTTCCTCTGGATGTATACTGATCACCTAAAAGTTGCCAATCTTTGGTATCCTGGGTTGACATTTGAGCCCAACCGAAATATCTAATCCCTGTGATTACGCTCCGGTAAACTAACCTAGAATTTGAAAGTCCAGCATATAAAAATAGCTGGTCTACCTATAACAAATGGTGACTTTTGCGCAAGCAGATTAGTTTACCGAAGGGTAAATCAAAAAAGGGGGTTTCTCAACGCAGGGGTACCCCTAAATCATCCATGACCAATAATTCATAGTAAAAAACCAACCATTTTTGGGGGTTTCTTCTTTTGCGAAACCACCAACTGAATCACTCGTGATGATAGCAGTTCACTTGATCGATCACCCATCAAGTGCTTCCACGGGGCTGTCATTGCATGATCAAAGAAATCAACTTGAAGAAACCACCATGTTTTTCTTAATTCCCTGGGATGAAGTCATCTTCTTCTCCGAAGGAAAGCGCCGCAAAAATTTGCCTTGGTACGATCCAACTGCCGAAAAAAGGTGATTTCGGTGACGTTCGTGGCCGTGGTCTTGGGCCAGCTGAGCTACCTGAACATCAAACAGGAGCCGAACTGCTGAGCGTTTGTCAGCTGGGAGGCAGGAAGATGATGATCATGATGATCATGATGGTTTATAGATGCTAAGAGTTGGGTAACTACAGGGGAGAATCGACCAACAATAAACTGGGATATATAGTGTTTATTGATGTTGATGATGAAGGACTATGCATGAATTTGTTCATGGCAATACTAGCCAACAAGAATGGGGAATTAATTTCATACAATCCAATCAAAACAGGGGGTTAAGCAACCACAGCAGTATGCAACATCAAGTTTGTAGTCAGCCAACAATGATGGGTGAATTTTGGTTTATAACAACAATATCCAAGAAACATAGTTTAGTTGTTGGTTCATAAGGATGATTTCCAAGAAGATTAATCAGCGATGAGAATCATCATGATGATGAACTGACCATCAGGCCATTCCAAGCTGGTCAGGCTTAGTAACTCAGTAGAATGGCTTGATTATGATGAACTGACCATCAGCCAACCTGCCAAGCCTGATCAGCACTGTTAGTTGCAATTCAACCGTTCATGCTTGCCAACGTGGCAGAGGCTGGAAACCTGAAACGGAAGGAGTTCTGTTTGTTCGGGGTGGCCGTGCCAGCGATGCAGGGCTGGCCACATGGGATATAGATATAGGATTGGTTATGTATATAGATCCTATAAGGTGAATTATCACCCATATTGAACCTATAACCATATTTAGTATGGATGTTTCTCAAAATAGAAAAAATCACATTGATCATCTGAAACAGATTGTTCTGGGATGATTTGGGGGTCCCCGATATTGAGAAATAGCCACCTGTCACCTCTCCAGTCCTGACCATTTCATTTGTCAGTTCACCTTTTCATTGTACCGTTTGAAGCGCACTAGATTTTGAACGTTTTCGGCAGATGGTGGTACCAGGAAGAGGGTGACTTGGAGTCTTTTTTCCGTCCCGGATCAACGAATAATAGAGGTACCTGATGAACCAATTTTGCTAATAATAGAGGTACCTGATGTTTATACTACCATCCCAATGGTGGCTAGTTCGAGCCAATGATTGGGTCTGGACCGCCTGGCAAGGCTAGCATCAGCGTTGTGCGTTCAACTCAGCAACTACAATGAGGTTCCGTACAAATTCTGGGCCAACCTTGCTCAATTTAGATCCTTGTTGTTTTTGGCTATATGGGGTTGTCCAAAAATGGTGGGTACTTCCCAGCCATCCTCAAATGATCGTTGTTGATTTTTTGATCAATAGCGACACTATCATTTCTGGGCACCATCAATGGACAATCCTGCAGATTATTCTTGTACCTTCTGTTGTTTTTCGATATGACATCATTGGTTGGCAGCTGTAGATTTTGAGATGGCTAAGAAGCACCAGCCAGAACGAAGATTAACAAGTATATTTACATACAAATCAACTGGAAGTTGCATTTTTTCCTTGATCGTGGACAATGAACAATTATTGATGGTTTCTTGGTAGCCAAAGACCACCACGACAATCGGAAATCCAGGGCTGGAGGGATGGCTTTGAATTTGCGCCATTGACCGGTGCAGGAGCAAAGCAATATGGAGCTGGAAGAGAATGTCAAAAAGCAGGAGACAAACCGTGGTTCCCTGCTGCAATGTTGTTGCTGGTGTCTTGCAGTCTCGGCACGACGTTTCCTTATCAAAAGATTTTCAAGATGCTTTTCTTTCAGCACCTGAGGTGAGATGCGAGAAGATGACCGGCGCATGCAATCTTGAATGTCAGCAACAACTTGTTGGACCTAATCATATAGATTTTTGGGACCATCTGAAACCAGGGTTATCACGCCTGTAATGGTTTCTTCCTAAAGTGATGCAGTCACTTCCAATGACAAAACTGGGTTAAGAGTACAGTAAGCAAGGTAGGTTGGTTGATCCATTCGAGGCATTTTGATCAATTTGTTTCCTGGTTTCCAGGGTGAGGGTGCCATACTTGTACAAAGTAGCACCCCACAATTAGGGTACCGGGCAATTGACCAAGAGAACTAGGCTTTGAATTCAACTGTTTTTGACACGTTCGTTTTCCCTCTAATATTTGTAATGGTTTGTTGGTTGGTTGTTTGACTTGCGCATATTTTTCGTGACGGGGTGGTGAAGCACCACCAGCCAGATATGACTGTAGTATGCCACCAACTTATGAATACTGCCACCATGACCTCTCGATGTGCTTCTTTGCAGTGGCCTATCAACAGCAGCCAATTGGGAACTACCATGATCATTTTCCAAATAAAAGTGGTTATTGTTCCAAACAATTATGATCGATATAATTGAATTTATCATTTGTAGATTTGTTGCTGACGGTCAAATGAACATTCTTATTTTCATAATACTTGTGGTCATCAATCGCAAACAGCTGGGCTGGCAATTCAAAGTTTTTTTTGCATATGATGCCACCATGATTCCATGTAAGTGCTATTGGGGGGTCAATGGCCAAAACATGTTGACCAAATATGGACCGAATGTGCCTCTGGCATTCAGATGTTAATTATTGATTTACATGTACATATCTTCAATTATACGTGTACAGGTTTGCTTTGAATTTGTCTTGTGTCAATGAAATATACACAATTGCATATAATACATTTATGTATGTAAATGGTTCATAATGTTTCTTAAATCTCTACATATTTATTTATATATATATATATATGTTTAAATGTATGTGTGTATATATAAATGTATTTGTATACACACAGAATTTGATATTACATATACATCCATACACATATTTGTACCTGAGTGTTTGTATTCATTTCCATTTATGTATAGTTATATACATATTGAAAGTATACATCATTTGCGCACATATATGTATATATGGTGGTTTCTCAGAATAGGGGTACCCCCAAATCATCCAATATTGGCCTCTATAGCAATAAACCAATCATCTTTGGGGCTCCCTATTATGAGAAACACCCATATATACGTGTCTCCCTTGAAAATAGCAACTGTGCACACTTTCCATGGCTATCACCGCCCGTGCGAGGACCTGCACATCAAGGAGACGGAAACACTGCTCAACGCCGCCAAATCATTACTGGTGCGCCGTAGACGACTTCATGGGAGTGGATGGTGGTGACTGTTTGGCGAAAGACAACATTGAACTAACTAACTAACCAACTAACTAACCAACCAACTAACAAACTGAACTGACTAACCAACTAACATGGTTGTAAAGCTTTGATTAGTTGATCAATGGTGGTTGTACAACTCTGATTGATTGTAGTGATTATATCACCTTGATTAATTTTAGTGGTTACATCACTTTCGTTAGTGGATTACAATGGTTGCATTAATTGGATTGGTTGATCGCTGCTGCTTAACTGTGGTTGGTGAAGCGTCATGGGTAACGTCAATGATGGCTCTACTGGTTGATGGCAGCTGGTCGGTGTTGATATCCCTGGAGGGTTGAACATGGGGCACACACTCCAGACTTGCGCATGTTGATCAAGAATTCCTCACAACGAGCAACAAGATGTTACAAGGAGAAATAGCTCTGGGACAATATATTCTAAACCAACCAACTAATTGGGGATATTCACTCACAATAATAGGGAAAACAGTGGTTGTTTTGGCACATACTCATCTCTCACATTCGTGTATGTCGAGTGGTTTATTACTATTTCCTGGTTGTCTCCGACTTCTCTACAACATTCATGTTTGTTCCATGTTGGCCCCGGCTGACGCCAGCAGCCGAAACTCACTTGGTGGTGATTGGTACCAGCTATGGGGGAGGAACAGGGCCCCCATAGCTCATTTCTTGGGGGCCCAGTCCCTTGTGTAACTGCAGCCTCCTTTTGCGAGAGGACAATGTTTCACCTTTAGCAGGCCAAAAGGGGGACGGAATGCAGGCTAAATCTTGCAAAGCCGACCGGATCATGGTTCCACTATAACACTTTGCCGATGGTTCACCTCAACCCGATGTTGATAAAGAGTTTTCAGCATCCCAGCAGTGATTTCTTCAAAGATGGCGAATGTCATCGCATCATCCCGCAGCTTGGCTTTGGCAGATGTTGTTGGTTGATCCATGGTTTGGGCATGTTTCGGCAACGGCGCTGGGGGGCAGGCGGTGATGTGCGACTGCTGCGAGCAACTGTCTCATGATTGGAAGATTGTGTGCCCTGGTCCAACAGCACCTGGTGTGTCATGCGTGGCTTACATGGTGGACCTCCATGATACCCTCCCGATGTGGCTGAAAAATGGTGCGACAAGGTCAGGATCATTTTGAGACCATTTGGGTGCGGGTCAGTGCCACACAGTCTCTTGTTGCCACCTGTACCACTGGCTGTTCACATCCCAAACACGGAATCTTCTAAGGTTCAATTGTCTTCACCCATTGGCTTGGTATATTTGATAGTACCAGAGCCATTTAGGAAATTGAACCGATCTTGTAAAATGGTGTATTTCTTATGTACACAGCCATTTGTATACAAACATACCATGTGAAGATTTTGTACGTGCATATGATTTCCCAACATGTTCGCCAGATGTTTTCCTTGAGCAGGAGAGTACCGTGGACCATTCCGGTTGACCCTAGGGTCCCTGTGTTTTTTGACTTGACCTTGGAGGGGTATTTTTTGGTGGGGTACTGTAGTATGGGGCGGTGAGCATTTTTTTTCCAGTCTGGTTTTGTCTTTTGGCTTCCAAGCTGGTCCCTGAGGCAACCTTCGAACAAAGTCTTGGAGATGTTTCGCTTCCCAAACATGCGGAAGGATGGGCGACATCACCGGCGAATGAATTACCGGTTGGTGTTTTTAAACATTGTTTGTTTTTCCTAGTGACTATGCACAAATGGTTGGTTGATTTTTTTCATAGCGTTTGAAACCATCAACCAAATCAAATTTTGTGTCTGCCAAAACAACTGTTTGCAAATACACCAATTTGTTACGTTCACAGATGTTGTTAGCCATTGCATACAAGTGTAATCTTGCAAACCTCTTTGATTGCTATATCGCAACGAAAACATGCTTTGAGGGATTGGGTCTTAGGATGTCTTAGGTATCTTGAATTGACCCCAAATAACGTGTTCTTTCCTTTTTTCTTGATTCAACAAGTGTGTAGAAGCAAGTTGCAAGCCAGTAATGATCATTACGTGGCGAAAACCAACTATAGTTGTGCAATAGCAACAGAAAGGGTTGTTGTGAGCGGTGAGTTTTACAAGTTTTTCGGGAAATTTTGGGGAAGATATACACTAAGTTGATGGGATTTACACTCATTACAGAGTTTCTGCATACATGCAATATTAGTCTCGGCACAATGTTTGTCAGTTACTTTCTAAAATCTCACAAGCATCTGAAAGCATTCAGATTAATCCAGCCAGGTTAATCTAAATTAATCCAGATGATTTTAGATTAATCTAAATTAATCTGGAGCCCCAAAAACCAAAAAAACCAAAAAAACCAAAAAAACCAAAAAAAACAAAAAAACCCAAAAAACCAAAAAAACCAAAAAAAACAAAAAAACCAAAAAAAACAAAAAAACCAATATTCTGTAAACTAGTTTGGAAATGATTGGTTTTTTTGGTTTTTTTGGTTTTTTTTGGTTCCAGATTAATCTAGATTAATCTTGATTAATCTAAGTGATAATATTGTTTTCAGATAAGGAGACTACTAGCCATGAGTAAGCCTACCAGAAATTTTATTTTATCAAGAATAATGAATGACCATAAGTAATTATAATAACCGAACAGGCCTTCTCATTTACCCATGAAACCTTAGTAGCCACAATAATAATTATTGGTTACCAATAAACCTGATAATTATTAGTAACCACAAGTAGGTATAGAAACCATAGCAGTCATATTCATGTGCTTGGCTGGCTAGTATTTCATAACAATA
>VSDK01020766.1:30696-64398 GCA_009767595.1 Symbiodinium kawagutii
CAATAATAATTATTGGTTACCAATAAACCTGATAATTATTAGTAACCACAAGTAGGTATAGAAACCATAGCAGTCATATTCATGTGTTTGGCTGGCTAGTATTTCATAACAATAGTAGTCATGGTTTGTATGATGGTTGTTCTGAATATCATCTGATAATTTAGGCTGACTGATATGTTATGATGGTAGCCAAATGATGGGCTATGATGTACAGATATTTCTCTTAATTATTTTGAACTTGTACTTTGGCCACCATGGAAATGTCGAAACTTACCAGGAATCTATATATTTTTTTGCAAACCATAATGCCCATAAATTAAGAGATGTACACCACTAATTCTGAATGACCAGTAAAGGGCTACTGCTATCAAATCAAAACATAAATATTTCAAAACCAAAACCAACAAAACATAATAACCATAGTTAATGAGAATAATTTGCATATATCAATGCCAAGCCTGTCCTCCTGGATGCTTTGGTTATTTAGTAGGGCATTGTATGGGTTTCTATGATTAAATACTAATTTGAGGTTTAATATAGTATATATGGATTCAACCATGGGTATTTTCAGTGAATTATGGTCATTCAGTAATTATAAATATTGGAATTGTGGTTACTAGGAAATTAATCAAATGGTACCAAAATTCTTTATTTATCTATAATTAAAATTGATATAATTATTATAACCTGTGTAAATAAGCCTGTAGGGGGTTAAAATTAAAGGATAGAACATAACACCTAGATTATTGAGCCACCATCTGTTTTAGTATCATGCATGTGGTAATAGAAGGCTATTACCCCAATAAAGCTAATCTGAATGGATAATGCCAGACCAAAGGATTACAACTCAGTGTAAAGAAATTATATTTTCAATAGCAGCTCTACCCTCAGCAACAAAGAAACTAGTATAACTATCCCAATTTATTGAAACAATTTCATCCTTTTACAAGGCAATATTACAAACAATGTATATGGTACTACCTAGTAAATGCTGGCTAATACATAATAATACTCTTACCCTAGCTTGCTTGAAAAAATCACCAAACTATTCATAGTACAAGCAACCCAGTGAAAACTATGCACATACAGGGTAGTTATACTATAATACAAGTTCAGATGCTGTACAAGAATCCATAGATTCCATATATTTAGGAAGCTCAGAGGCTTTATAAACTATTATTGCCATAACCCATTGCTACCATTGTATGTAATACAAGACCTTAAAACTATATCTGAATTGTTAAATTTTCACCGCTCACAACAACCCCCTCTCAATAGCAAATGGGAAGTTGCAAGGAGCAAACAGGGGCCATGGGTGTAGGTCGTAGGTTGTTATAGGTAGCAAGTGGTGATACATAGCAAATAGGTCTGGACCCCCCCTGATTTTGAACAGCGCATCATGTCAACCAATGTCGGGCTTCGTTTCCAGAAAATCCCTCATACCAAAGAAGCTTCACGAACAACTATTTGTCACCATCCAGTCTGATTAAGCTCTGGTTGTGGAACCCTTGGTCGGCATTACTCATTATCAATGAATAGCTCTTATTCCAGCCCAGAAGGTCCAGGTATCTTGGAAAAGGCTTCGCGAGTGGCAATGAACATCAACCAACTCCGGTCAAAACTGAAGTTGTAACTTGATGGCAATGAACAACTCGAAAAAATCTATGATTACATGATCTGTTTCTACGGGTGTTTCTCAAGCCATAGGGGCACCCCCAGTTATCATCATGCAGTTTCTTAATCATTTATAGTAACAAACCAAGCATAACTTTGGGGTCCCTAAACCCCCATTCAACCACGATAATCCCCTCTAAATAACCATTAAGAAGGAGCCTATCATCTAACTCCTTTGGTTGTTGGTAATTATCCCTCGACACCGGTCTCACACCAGAGACGAATGTGCGAGAGAGAGAGAGAGAGGATAATTATCCCTAATTACTAAGCATTGTAATTGGCTACAACCCTTATAAAACCATCATTAATCCCATGGTTCCCTTATTGGTTATAACCCCAAATCCATGGAAACCTCCACTCGACGTCCAGGAACGGCCAGAACACTTCGACTTGGTGCAATGCATCGCTGTCCAGGAAGAGTCGATTTCCTCGATTTCCCCAGGGAAGTTGACAGATTCAGAGTTGGTGCTGACTTAAAACTATCAGCAGTTGGTGGGAAGCATTTCCCCAGGTGGTGACTCATCATTGCTTTTTCCACACAATGTTTGAACAACTATAAAACAGTTTTTTTTTCTCCATCATTTCTCAAAAATATAACACAAACAGAGTCGTGTTCTGTTTTTCTTTTTGTGAAATTCACTGTGAAATGCTGAAATGCTGAGTTGACTGTTCGTGATAAGAATTATCATGGTCAATATCGAGTATCCCTGGATGATTCGCATTTTCAATAGTTCTAACCAATGACAACTGGGATTACAGCAAATATCCAGAAGAGTGGCCTACGATTTGTTTCGGCTTGCGGCGTACGGTCTGTGTCCTGTAAACCAATTGGTTGCATGACTGCTCAAGTGGGGGAAGGGTAAGGTCTGAAAAACACTTGTCACACTACCACTGGTTTTCGTAATCGATCAAATGATGGTTTCTCAAAATTGGGGTACCCCCAAATCATTCAGTAGAAACCATTTATAGTAATAAACCAGCCATTTATGGGGGTACCCCTATTCCAAGAAACAGCCAAATGGGTCCAAAATCGCCCGCCCAAAGTCCAGGCACTGCCGACCCGGGATTCATCAATCCTCCCAATTAGTCCCGTTTGTCTCCCAAAAATCTGATCTTTACAAAACTCTTTATATACAGATAATTCTCTTTTACTGGATTACATTCACTTTTTACAAAAATGAGACAAGATTTCAGCCAAGCCAGTTCCGTTTATTCTGGGTTTATGCCAATGTTTGATCCCGGCAGATTTTGAGCGATCTTTCCAATCTTTGCCGCAGGATCAAGATCGATTCACCAATTTTATTGCCACTTCGCATGTGAACGCGCCAAGTTCATTGCATTTGCAAATGAAGGACCAGACCTGGGTCGCGCGGCGCCTCCATGAGTTGAGAAACACGAGTTGATGGTTGGAATGGTGGCCGAAAAAACTAAACACAATATATTATTTATATATATATATATATATTGCCTACTTTGATATGCTAATAAACAAAATATGATTATAGTAATTCATTTATGTAAACAAAAAAAAAATATATATATATATATATATTGCTTAATTACTTTGGAAATACCATTTAACAAGGGTTAACAATAATGGTTAAGCACTGATAGTAATTTTTCATTTTTAGTAACAAACCAGGCATTTTTGGGGTTCTCCAGAGGCTTGACAACCCCCCCCATATTTTGTAGGTTTGGCTAATTGGCTTGCGTATCTTTTATGGGTCCACTCACCAGCCGTTTCGCCTTACAATGAACCGGTGAGCAGTCGGGAATCACCTTGCAGAATCATCGCGACGTGAAGAATGCCGCTGAAGATGAAGACTGGTTGTGGTTGTAAACATTTAGTATTTTCCGAAATGTATGAAAACCATTACGGGAACTGAGGGGTTCTTCGTGTGCGTTACGCTGTTTCACCCCTGGGATGACATCTATCCCATGATACATGTTTTATGCATACGTTCGTATGTATATATCAACCAAATGGTTGGTTGGTTGGCGAAGATTTTTCATGAAGGGGTGGTTTAGCCACCCAGCAGAAGAGCAACGTGATGATTTTTTTTGGGATGAGCTGAAAAAGCGCGGCGGGGGTGGGGGTGGTGGTGGGTTGAAATTTGATATACGGGGGTTTCTCAAGCCAGTTTGGGGACCCCCAGTTTCGGCTGGCTTATTCCTATAAATGGTTAATGTGAAGGATGACTTGGGGGCACCCCGATTTTGAGAAACTAATCATATACTTGTTTTGATAATCATATGTTATCGATGGGTATCAATATTTGTTTTGATAATCAAGGGTTATTATACTAGTATCGACAAGCATTTGTTGGGATCATTGGGTTGTTTTAATAATCAAGGGTTTGTTTTACTGGTTAACAAATAGTATCAATATAAACATATCGAACCCCTTTGTCAATATTTGTTGAGTTGGTATCATCAACCCTTGCATTGTGACCCCTGAACTGGCAATAGCCACGGGACAACTTCACGAACTCTTGACTGAACCTCTGGCAAGAATGAGATTTACAACTGCCTGGGATCTGGCACCCAAACCATCGTCATGACTGACTGGGAATGGGCTACGGATCATTCTCCAATCCCGGATGGGAATTTCCTCCAGCCACACGACACCAAGTTACGTTTGAATACATTTGGTGACTTGGAAGGGATTGATTCGATAAACTGAAACTGGAGGGTGGTGGCAACTGGATCTCCGAGTGCTAGGGAATGGCGAGGGTGCAAGAATTACGACTGGATGTGCAGAAAGAGGGTTACCCTCTGGTAAACTAACATGGCCATGGAAAATCCGCTCTATATAAATGTATGATTTCCTAGGGTTTTCCTAATAAAACCCGGCAATTTTCCATTGCCATGTTTGTTTACCAGAGGGTAGTTCCCTGGATGCATTTGGATGTACAACCATAGCAAGTGACCCAGGTGGGTGGACTTGCTCCTGGGACGGCTGCATGTAACGACCCGCGCCAGGATTTCAACGGCCGTTTGTTTGACGTGCAGCTCTTTCACATGCCGGTGCCCAGATTGCTGACAGAGGAGGAGCCTGAACACCTTGCTACTTGGTCCAATGGGGATCTATGGGGATGGATGACCGCCGAAGCCCAAAAATTGCAGGTAGGTACAGGGGCGACCCACAGCCAGATGTCTTTGATCCAGAATTATTTGAAAGGATGATCCATGCAACTCGATTCTGAATGCTTTCACTAGATATGGGCCAAGCTGTACCCCACAACTGTTCGCTTTCATGAAATGGCAGTGGGTCAAAACCCTGTTCCCCTGGTTCCCCATCATTAATTGATCATTGGTTTCCCTATTATTGCTGGTGGTTATCCCCCATGAAATTGGTTGGTTAATATTGACCCATGGCCAAATGAAACGCATCTGATCTGACTGCTTTCCCACCAGAGACGAATTTGCCAGCGATGTCGAAGCGCCCCCCCAGGTCACCACCCAGGTGGTGATGCGAACGGGGCGGACTGAAGGGCAGAACTAGGCATTGGTTGTTTTACCGGATTTTATAGGGTTTACAACCATCAATAATGGTTAAGGTTAATGATAGGGAATGCCAACCAACAATCATCTACAAGACGGTGGATTGATTCACATGTTCTATTTTCCCTAGTATTAAGAAGAGCGCGCGGTTGGTTAACGAGCATATTTTTGATGACGGGATGGTTCAACCAGCAGCTAGTTGGCTAGAGCAAGTCCCGTGGGATTTTCAAGCCTGGTACCATCACATTTGTGTCAATGGCCCTGTGTGGATCCGAAGTCATCAATAGTACTTGATTATCCATATCGATGATCATAAACAAATACTTGTTGATCCTGATCGACCAATGGTCCTCCACCATTAGAGATGATTATCAAACGTTATCGTTCGTAAATCAATGCCGAGTCATACCATTAGCCATACAACGATTCAATAATCACCCATTGATCGATGAACTGGTTTGTTGACACGTTTAGGTTTTGAGACTTTTCAGTAGGCTCTTGCCTGGTCCTTGCTGATTGTTCGCTTCTTGTTTGTCAACGGTCAGGTGAGACTCTTGTTCTCTGGTAAAGCAACGTTCACCGTAGACCCCAGATACTCCATGTATGGCATTTGGTTTTACCTGCAAACATTTCAGATTTGAATACCAAGTGGCCCAGTAGTAGGTAGAAATACCATATATGGAGCTGGCAACCATCCATGGCGGGTGACCATGTGGGGAAAGCCTAAATAATCCTATCCCAGGAAGTTGAACATCGCTCCTTGTTTTCGCTGAGAATGATGAGTCACGTTTTGGGTTCCTGACCTGCTATTTGAGCTGATATATAAAATAATAGGTAAATAGATAATTAAAGATACATATAAATGTAAATGTGTGTATCCTTGTTTTGGGTGTTTAACCCTCAATTTTATGGGTCAAACCTACCAAAACAAGGGTCTTTTAGGCTCCAGGTATATATACAGATATACATGTATATCTTGGGAAACTGTCAGTTTTGGTACATAACTGGTTGTGTATATAGGTACCCGATTAGGTCACCACCCTTGAACACATTCCTGCCACGCTGAGATTCGTGATGATAGCCCGTTGATGATGAAGGCCATGATGATAGCCACGTTGATGATGACGACCATGGTGATAGCCACGTTGATGACGACGATCATGATGATAGCCACGTTGATGATGACGGCCATGATGATAGACACGTTGATGACGACGACCATGATGATAGCCAGGTTTCAAAAAAATGTGTTTTTATACTATGTGAAAACTCATAAGGTTCAAAATTTAGATTTTTGTTTGATATATTGTTTTGCTGTTTTCAAATATCATCATATTTTCAAAATATTTCATATATGTTTGTAAGAAAAAATATTGTTTTTACTTGAACGTTTGAATCATAGTGGTTCAAAAAACACAAATTTGTTTTTTTCATTGTGTTGAAATTATTTTAAACAAATTAAAATCATTTTTTCAAAGAGCTGGCAAGCTATAAGGGGTTCTTGCTTCTGCATTGAAGGCTTTTGAATCGGCTTTTTTTGCAGCTGCTCTGCCAGCTCATGTTGTCTGTCTTTTTTCTCCCTTTGTTTCCTGCTGCTCTGCGGCTGGTCAAGCTTATCTGCCTTTTTTTCCCTTTGTCTCGCCTTTGTCTCGCCATTGTCTCCCCTTTGTCTCCCCCTTTGTCTCCCCTTTGTCTCCCCCTTTGTCTCCCGCTTTGTTTTCCTTTTGTTTTCCCTTTGTCTCCCCTTTTGTCTCCCCTTCAATTTGCGCTTTGTCTCCCCTTTTTCTCTCCTTTGTCTCCACTTTGTCTCCCCTGAAGTTGGACGTGAGGGTTTTTATTTTACATGCTGGCAGGATGAAATTGCTAGGCCTGCACATCTTGTACCTTGATATGCTGGTATCTAGCCATCACTTTGGAGCAATGAACTTTTGATGTGCAACAAAATACGCGGTAGAGAGTGATTTGAATCAGAAGTGAGGAGAAGAGACGGGAAGCGCAAAGCCACAGCGAAGCCGCTGCAGGCGGACCTGGAAGATTTAATGTTGCCGGGAGGTCAGTTCTGCAAGTTGCGCTTGTCAGCTTGGCACCGTAAGGCAAAGGCAAAGGTGCCTACGAAGGCGAGCCTGCCCGATGTGCTCAGTTTGGAGAAGTTGCTGATTGTTATCGCCCGTTTTCTGACCAGATATATATGTACAGTTGTGAGTGCGTCATGTGATGTACATACATGCCTTGGTCTTGATAAGTGTGCGTCTGTGCTGTGAGCGACTTGTCGGTCAATGGATTTGCAAGCCCAAATTTTCCGTTCATGGTAGCGGAGGTGCAGTTCTGATACCCGGCGTTTTCCGTTCATGGTAGCGGAGGTGCAGTTCTGATACCCAGCAGTGAATGCCCAGGTGTAGGCGCCGAGCTGTTTCAGCTAGGCGCTTCACACTTCCTGATCCGACGAGAATCATCCTCAAACTCTTGAAGCGCAAGAAGCTCCAGCGTCCATTCGGGTCAATGGGGCAGAGCCTCAATCCAAAGCCAGCTAGATTCTTTCAAGGTCTGATTGCCCATCTCACCCAGACAGAATGAGCGGAAGGAATACACCAACACCTGGGCAGAAGCCCCAGGCACAACAGATGTCCCAGATCATCATGCAGATGATGAACCAAGTGACAGAAGGTCAGAATCGATTGACCTTAGCAATGCAGGCCTCATTTAGGCAACGGACGCAGATCAATCAGAATGTTGAAAGGCTTGCTGAGTATAGAGAGAGATCGTATAGAGAGAGATCAGATTTGAAGGGGACCTAAAACCCGACAAGTATAATGGCTCATCTGGCGGTGTAAGTTCAAGGCTTGGATCGAAAGCTGTCACGGGAATGATAATAGCCACGTTGATGACGACGACCATGGTGATAGCCACGTTGATGATGACGACCATGATGATAGCCACGTTGATGATGACGACCATGATAATAGCCACGTTGATGACGACGACCATGATGATAGCCACGTTGATGATGACGGCCATGATGATAGCCACGTTGATGATGACGACCATGGTGATAGCCACTTCAATGATCACGACCATGATGACCGGCACCCTTATCATGACGGCTATGATGATGGCCATGCTTTTGGTGACGACCATGACGATAGCCACGTTGATGATAATTTAAATCTTGGTTGGCAGGGCCAATGTTGTGGCTGAAATCATGGACGAGCAACAGAGGTTGGATAATTAAGTAGCCGCCAGTGGTGTCGAAGGCGATTTGCCAGGCACACAGAATTGCAGAGAAAAGGAGACTTGCTGGAATGAGGAGCTGTCTTCGTTGTCGCGGCGCGCGAATTTTCCTGCCAAAAGATCCTGGAAAATTCTGCTTGGAATGCCTGGAAAATTCCATGCTCTGTTCAAATTTACAGGTATTTTGCCTGCTGCCCAGTTTCGGAAGGGCGGTTACATCATCGAGCGTCTTGATTTTAAATATAGACATGAATTATATATATATATATATATTTTTTTTCGAATATAAATGTACATATAATTAAATATATATATATATATATATATTTATATCTATCTAAATATATAATTAATTAATGTAAGTTTAAATTTAAATATATAATACCTACATATATAGATATTATTAATTAATGTAGATTTAAATTTAAATATACATATATATATATATATATATACATATTTTTTTCAAACTTACACATGTATATATATGTATATATGTGTGTGTGTTTTTGCATATTTATTTATTATGTAAAAATATTTTTCAATTGCCATGTCATGCTTTAACCCATGTGGCCATATCGATTTAGCTCAGCAAAGTTTCTAATCCATGCATCAAAATTTGTGCTAGATCTTCAGAATTTCCTTTCCTCTAGACTGGGCGATTTTCCAGGAACCAACCCCTGGTTACCCTTGAGAAAGTTAATTGCGACGGTTACCAGAAATGGTGGTAACTGGGCGCTCAGGGAAACTTAAGCACGGGATATTGGATGACGCCCTCCTTTAGAGGCAGTGAAGGAATTGTGGCACTTATCAAACTTATAGAATGCGGTCCTTCAAGCAAGGCAACAATTTCCAGGTGTGTGGAGCAGTGAGTTTTGATAGGCTTACCAGACACCTCCAAGCTGCGTATTCAAAACCCTTCTGGGTGTGAGTGTAGCTGTTTGTGTTCACAGGTATGCTCATTCAACAAATGTGCATCGAAGCAATATTCATTGAGAGTGGATAGAAAATGAAATGACAATGTGACAACTTTGGATTGTTTGCTGTTTCACTCAGCATCTGCCAATTGCGCTGACTTCACTGATCAACATTTCGAGCCCGAACGCCATGCTGCCCAACAACGCGGAGGCCAGGGGGTCTTTGATCACCCACCTGCCTCCACCTGCCATTGATTGATCAATCGCCCGACATGGACCCCCCCAGGTGGTTGACAGATCTGTTTCTTATTGTCAACCAATCAAAAGCCAGAGTCAACAACAACCAATAATACAGTTTACATAGTGAAGCCATGGGGATATCATTCACAGCAGTCCGTTGATCATGGCAAGTTGTGGGATCGCTCTGGAGGCAATTGAACTAAGCAAGCGCCGTCGAGAAAACGTAGCAAGCTCAGGAAAAGATGGTGAAGAGTGTGAGTTCTTGCGCTCCCCATGCTGTAGCGAAGATCTTTTGGAAACAAAATTTGGAGAAAAAACATCCATGGACACCATGCACACTAGAGGGGGTTTTAAATTGTTATGTCAACCTTATGGATGCTGCAGTTTGGGTTCTGAGGACGATGCGCAGAACTTTGCGTCCCAGGGTGTCACAACATGATTGTGTGCTGGAGGTTCTGCTGGCAGAAAATACAATGGGAATCCCAATCCTGTCACCTTTTTTCCCGTGCTGCCAATAAGCAAAGGTTTTTGTTGCCCGTGCCGTGCTCTGTAGGCGTTGAGGAACGAGCGGGCGGAGATGGCATGGGCGCTGGACTTCACCAAGGCAACCCCCCAAAAAAAGGAGCTATGGAGCTTGTATAAGATTGTCACATATTGTCACATGGGTCCTTTGTCATAATTTCTTCCCGGAGTGTATTTACATATATACATATATATTTTTTCAAAATATTTATATTTTAAAAATTTTCGAAATAATTATACGTGTATATCTTGCGATGCTGCCAGTTTTGGTGCACGACTACCTTGGTTCATGTTGACATGTTGACCATGACTGACCATGAATTACGATACTGAAACGTTGTTGACCCACCATGCATCCATCAACTACCGTTTTTCAAGTACGTTAGCCAATGATCAAACAACCATCAACCCACTATCAGCGCATCGTTGCAATCCAACATCATTCACCAATGCCATGAACCAACAATTAAATTACGTGAAACCAGGTTATTCACATTTATTGACCCTAGATTGACCAACAATAAAGCTACTATACGCCAAATGTTAGCCAACCACCAACCAATTATTGCCAAATCCATTAAGCATGTTCATCCATGAAGTAGAACCACGGGCTATCCATCATTAAACCATGATTCTAACCATCATTTGGCCATCATTCAACTATCCTGATACCATCACTCAACCATCATAAAACCATCATTGAGCTTCATTTAACCACCATCCAACTATCATTCACCAATTATTTCACCATCATTTTACCAACATTCAGCTACAACTGACCCCTGCACCCTTTCCCTCGCTCGCTGAGGTGGGCATCATCTGTCACAACTCCTGCACCGAGCCTCGTCCAGCTCGAGGGCGGACAGCCATCATCCCCATACCCGAAGGCCGCACTTGCACTGGTGTGGCGGTCATGGGGATAGTTCATTGACTGGATAGGTAAGTATAGTTGTTCCTGGGCCTGGAACTCATGGTGGTCAGTTTGTGGTAGTTGACTGTGGCTAAATGATGGTTAAATGATGCTTAGATGATAGCTAAATGATGGCTGAATTAGTGGGGGTAGTTCACCCACCACTCTTTTTGCCAAGCTTGTCCAGGACGAAGCCAGGCAATAAATGTTTTGCCAGGATGTACCCTGCTCCACGGCAAACGCTAGGCCAGTTTAGAGAAATGTTGTGCATTTGTATAATTCAATCGCATCAAACGCAATATCATGTGGTCGTGACTTGACTCATCCAATCTGAACACGTCTCTGCACACCCTTTTGCAGCTCTATCTCTTTGGTTTTCTAGATTTTTTTCCATTCTAAAAATCCATCTGTGCAATATTGGAAGGTATTTTGTCAAGATGTTTTCGATGGATAGGGTTAAGGGTCACGCCAGAGATGATCTTCAAAAATCCGGTTTGAAGGAAGAAGGCTATTCGTCCTGCACACTGTTTGCATGTGAATGTTCCTGTTGTCTTCAGGTTTTTGCTCTTGTTGTCGTGGCTGTTGTTGCTGCATTTTGTGGGTAGGTTCCTCTTCATGCCGACTACCTCCTACCACTGCCAGCCAGTTGAATGGTCTTGACAATTTAATGACTATTGTTATCAACCAACATTATGAGACGAGGATCGATCAATTGATAACCAATTTGAGCACTAATAGCCACCATTGCAATTTGCCAGCTCATCTACCGTCATCAATCATTATCAGCCTCCAAATATTGACTATCAAGACAGCCATGATCAAGCATTAATCATGATCTTGTCAACCGCTATCAACCCTTATAGATCACTAGATAACTATCATTACACGCTCGTAAATTAAGCTGGAAGCTTTAAAACACAGTTTTAATAGGTTAACCATCATTTAATGATCAAATTTCCACTTCCAGCTCAATTCATTAGATAATGATCAACCATTGCCAACCATTATAGATCATTATGTAATGATTAATCATTAATCAACTTAGGCTTCACTGTTAACCATCATCAAGCACGTTATCTTCGCCATCCACTATTCATCGTCGCTGCTGGCTAGCAACGGATCGATGCTGGGCCTCACAAGTATTTGCCGACTTTTGATGCGGTTAACCATTTGTTTCAGCAATTTTCAGGCATTTATAGTGTTGTTCACACTGGTCAACTATTATTGTTAGCTATTCTTGATGTGGTTTAGCTACAACTAGTGGTTAGTTATGGTTAGTTGAACATTTCTTTTAGCAATTCTTGTGAACCAGCCATCAGCCACTTTTATTCATAATAGCTATATAATGCTATGATTATTGAAACTATGTGTTTGAATCGTTTTTGTTCATCTATATTGTAAGCCATTCTTGTTCACCCTTGTTGTGAAACATGATTGGTCATCGAGTTATTGTTGTTTTCATGCTGTTATCCACAAATATTAGCAACTAATGATAGGCCATGATATGGTTTAGCATCACTATTTGTCATGTTGCTAAACAATTGTAATAAGTATTTCCATAATTGAGCCACAGCTAGCAATTGTAAACCCTCATCCAGCATGATTAACAAGCTATGAATTGTCGTGAATCATCAAAAGTCAGATACACCGCCAATGATCCTCATCAGGGGAACCATCAGTCAACTAAATAGACACTCTCATTCATTGTCATTCAGCTATCCATGGTTGCATCCCCTCTTCAACCAGCTAATTCACCAGTAGTTAACTTATCATCAGTCATGAGCCAGCTAACAAACCATTGATTCACCATTCGTTCACCAAACAGACCGCATCCCCTGCGCCACAGGGGCCATGTTAAACGAAGAGGAGGTGGCTGCAGCCTCGAGCTCCAGCGACGACATCAGTGTCTTCAGCAAGGGGAGCCAAAGGCGGGCCCAGCGGCGTTAACGGAAAGCCAAGCTTCCCAACGTTCGAGTCACCGCGATGGAAGCGGCGAGGAATGGATGCATATGTACCTATGATGCAATCTGAAAATAGGTGATGATAGGTAGATCAATAGAAAGTGATTGAGTGATTGTGAAAAGTTGTATGATCATGTGTATGATTCATTTATGTCGAGTTGAATCATCATATATGCATATATACACGCAAATAGGACAAGTGCTCGACTGCGAAGTTAATCATGATCTGCTTTGGACTCAGGTGGGGTGGGGGACCAACCAGTTTCGTCAATGGCATTGCTGAGTATTGGTCTATTCAAAAGCGTCATTGTAACTATGGTATATGCATGACCTAATTATTGGTTAACAAGTATTGAGTATTGGTCTATGCAAGTGATCAATGGTATGTTCACCTGACAGTTTATTGTTCGCTTGCATCGCGGATTTTGTTGGGCTTGAATGCAAGATTTGCCTGTGTAAAGAGGCTTTCATTCATGAATGATTAATACATTCACATCGATCAAATCACATTCATTGAGTCACACGATTTGGTTCAGGTGATGCTGGGGGCAAAGATGTATTAAAATGAGCCCAGCCTCAGTTAAACAGCCAATGTTGAAAGCAATGCTCGTTGATGATGTTTAAAAACTGCCAGTTTCAAGCAGGAAGTATCAGGACAAGCCATTGATCATCATGATAAACCATGATGTACAGTGAATAAGAATGAATGATCACGCATTTTGAATTTTCATGAATCATCATGAACAGCAATCAAAAACGATCACAGATCATGCACAAACCCTTTAGCCACTAAGCAATGATTTCAGTAACCATCCGACTAATTAGCTCTTCAAGCTATTCCACCATCAACCAACCATCATTTTGCGGCTACGTAGCCACCAATGAACAAGTGGTTGCAGTAACTGCCGATGAACCACCCAGGAAACAACAATGAATCATCAAAAGAATGATCAGTCAGTAAACCATCATCAACCATCATCAACCATTATCAACCATTAAACAAACATCAATTAAGCAGTAGTTAGCCATTAATGACCAAAGCTAGCCATGATCGTTATTCATGGTACTTCACAACTTCACAACCATTAATAACCATTAGTACAGTATTTTTAATAGTCATTATCAATCATTTGTTATTTAACTCATGGTACGTAATAAATAAGCAATCTATATTAGGAGTGACCACTATCATAGTAGTCAATCTATATTGTTGATTTTATAAATATTGACAACGATTACTCAACAATATAGATTAACTACTATGATTGCCAAAACAATATATAATCAATAATATAACCATACATTACTACTGGAACTAACCATGCTTCTTAATGATTACCATAACAGTTATGATCGGTTATCATTGACTTTTGGTTATGTTCATCCATTGACTATTGGTGACTCATTACTTAGTGGTTGCTCATGGTTATGGTAATCATTAATAGTACTCATGCTTATTACTGATTAATGGTTGTCAATATAGGATATAATCCAACAATATAGATTAACTACGAGTACTCCATAACAGTTCATGTTATTATATGGCTATGGGTCAAAACCCCGTACCCCTGGTTCCCCTATGATTAACACCATCATTTTCCCTAGTATTGTTAGTCATTACCCACCATGAAATTGGTTACTTAATTTTGATCCCTAGCCATATATAGCTGGTATATCCCCTACTATTGTTACTTTTTGTACCCTATCATTGACCATTTACCACTTAGTAATCCGTAAAGGTTAATTAGCCATATAGTTGGTATTTATCCCCCATAATTGTTAGTTATCATCCACTATGAACCATGAACCGGCTAGTTGACGATTGTTGTTGGATCCATTAAGTAACCAATAATGGTTACCACAACAGTTAAGCCATGGTCACAACAGTTGATCCCTTGACTCTTAGTTCTGATCGGTTCGCTGCGCCGTGCGCAGGCTTCGCAACCTGGTGGAGGACAACATGTCAACCCCAGGCCGAGCCAACGTCGCTTTCACGGTTCCGTCGCCGGGTGCGGGATCCAGTGCTGGCCAGGCCCTGCGTCGTGCTTCAGAGTGGGGGCAAATGGTGATGACGATGATGATGATGATGATGATGATGATGATGATGATGATGATGATAATGATGATGATCAGCAACCATGGTTAAATAGCGGTTAACTATAGGGACAATAATCAACAATAGGGAATATATGTACTTGTGATTCATGATGATGCTGATGATGATGGTTAATGATGGCACAGGATGGTAAATTGATGGTAAAGGATGTCGAATTATGGCAAAGGATGGGCAATTGATGACTAGTGATGGTTGACAATGGTGGTTGATAATGATTGATAATGATCAAAAGATGGTTCATAATCGTTAATGGTGGTGATATGTGGTTTATGGTTGTTTGATTTTGTCAAACGATGTTTCATGCCGGTTGATGTTGTTTAAGAATAGTAAATATTGGTTCATCATAATCCCTTCCTCCTAATACTAAATATCTCCCCCCCCCGCCCCCCAAATAGAAAGCACGGCGAGCTATTTTTTGATTAGGCTCTTTTAATATTCGGGTCCCGGACGGCCTTATTAATAAAGAACACAATTTGATTCAATTTCCTTTTAAATTCTACTTAACATATTGTTAAAATTGGATTTCGAAGCTTACCCCTAGGATTCAATTAACATTCCATATCAACAAAAATAGAAAATGATTTCAACATCTAATTAAACTCCTTTCTAAATAGAATTTAAGATATCGGTAGAATTGGATTTTAAAGAGGACCTCAATAATAAACTTTCAGGATGAGGCTGTTTATTATGAGGGGGTGAAGGCTTCTGGAATGAATGTGTTTTCCTATTGATTTCAGTTGCCGCAGTTAAAAAACGCAATTCAGAGTCAAAAAAGAAAACAACACCGGAATTCCATGTCCATGTTTTTTATTTGGGGGACTTGGAGTAATAGGGGGAAGGGATGAATTGACGATTCTTGACTACGGCCAAACAGTGGTTTAATGATTAACTATGGTTTGTAGTGGTTGATAATTGTCATTTTGGGGGCCAAAAGTAAGGCTTGGTTGGGCTTACTGTTACAGGTTAATCGCTGGTGAGTGGCTGGTTGATGATGGTTCACAGTGGTTAGTAAGGGTTAGCTATGCGGGTCCAGAACCACTGGTTACATGTGCCATGGTTACATGACTTAGTTCACCCACCTTACAGGGCGAACCTTACCATGATCATATCTGAGGTAACTAACCCCAACTGCACATTCAAGCCACTGGTTGACTGCAAAGATGGCTGACAAGTGTTTATAACTCGTTACCTGCAAATTTGGTAGTCAGATGGCTTTTAGTTCAACAAGAAATTCTAATGGGTACGTCATTGCTCATGATTTTCACAACCTAATCAAGTGGCTGTTGGTCAAAACCCTGTACCCCTCGTTCCCCATCATTAACCATTGTTTTCCCTATTATTGCTGGTTATTATCCCTCATTATCGGTTGGTTAATAAGGGTTAATATTGACCCATAGCCAAGTCTGACCTTTGCTTCTTCGAAACGCGCTCGCGCAGGCTTCTTGACCGACCCGATGCAGTACTTGGACTTGGAAACTCGAACAGAAAGGGTCACGACTCACTCGGAACGACTTCATTCCCATGACGTTGGTTGGTTGACGACAATCTACAAGGTGGGCCCCCCTATTTATAAGTTGATTAATAAGCCATTTAACCATAGTTATATCTACCATAACTGGTAGTTACCCTAGTTATATCCCAAGTTAGCTAACTAAGGGGGCCCACCTTGCAGTGGTTCTTTGCCCTCTCCATTTGTGGTTTCACTTAAAGAACCCCCTGTTTGTTCAAGTACAAGGGTTGACGCAGTGGTTACAAACAGTGATAGTTGGTAACCATTGACAATGCTTCGTCCTCGATTGTGGGGAGTGGAAGCAGCCGGCTTTTGCCTCACCAGAATTCTGACCTCGCACTAGGATGAAATATTGATGGGGGGTCTTCGTTTCTGAGAAATTCGGCAAAAGATTTCAAGGTAACAACCGCCCTTCAAATATCAAGTATACATAAGTATGCTGAGCAGAACTCGGTTTCTTAGATGTAGCAGCTTTTGACCATGATTCCCGAGTATTAACTATTGATTAAAAATTATGAACAATATCACCATCAAGCGATTGAGACAAAGCTTTCCTTAGCAGAATCGTGCGGCGCAGTGGCGTCTATGTTGTGGTGTCATGCCTTGGGTCCAAATGGAGATTCTCTGAAAGTTATGGTCACCGTTGGTTCCCATTCGAACATCAGCGCGATTTGAAGTGCTTCGAATGGTCGGGAAACATCTCAAAATTCGGAGGGATCCAATCAAATAGCCTCAGTGATGATTGATGATTTGATAGAATTTACTGAAGATTTATTGACCAATTTCTCCAGTACCCAGAAGTCTCAAGTCTCCGCAACGTCACGTCGTGTTCCTTGGATCCGATCTGCGGCGCCGAGATTGACAGTGTGAAGCTCAATGTGGATCTACACACCAGTAACAAAGGCCAGGCCGGTGGTGCGGTTGCCATAGAGACAAGTTAAAAAGCTATTATTAACCAGTAGCTTGTAATGGCTACCCAGGATTAATAAACCCCTGGTTGATTAACTAGGGGGGTTCCCATTTTAATGGAAAACCAAGGCTTTTAGGGGATACCCCTTATTAATCAACCAGGGTTTTATTAATCCTGGGTAGCCATTAACCAGTAGCTTGTATATGGTGGTTTCTCAGAATAGGGAACCCCCAAAGCTATGGTTGGTTTAGTGCTACTAATGGTTAATAAAGGATGATTAGGGGGTCCCCCTATTTTGAGAAACACCCATATGGTAACTATCTATGAAGTAATTAGAAACGAAACTGATTCACTGATTGGTTGCTAACGAAACTGATTCACTGATGGTTACCATTAGCTACTGATTGGTTGCTAACCGATGGTTACAAACTATCATTACTACAATCATTACTACAAGCTAACTATTGTTGCTAATGGTAACTATCAGTAACCAGTAGTAACCATCTGCAATGGCTATCACCAATCAGTAGTAACCACTATATAGTAAGCATTATGAATCATTGGTAACCACTTTTATCACCATCACTACTCATTCTTAACAAGTAGTAGCCGGTATCAACCATCATCAACCATTAATTACTAGCTAGTAGCAGCCATCAGTAAGCGTTAGAAATCATTGGTAAGCATAGTATTAGCTATTCTGAACCGTCAGTAACCATGATGAGCCATTGGTAACCATTATGAATCATTCTATCATGCACCATCGTTCACCAGCTATTGATCAATGGCCTAGCCATCATTGACCATTGTTCGAACCATAGATGAGCCAGTATTAAGCATAGACAAACCATTGTCAAAGCCAATTAACCATCCTTGACCATCCTGAACTATGATCAACCACCAAGGTTTGGAAACTGACGGCTGCCAGCTATGTTACTAGAAGAGGGTAGAGCGGCACCGGAAGCTTTTCTGGGTGCGGCAACCAAAACCGAAGCTCTTCGATATGGTTGTGTTGCTCTTGAAGGGCAGAGCGATGACAGAGAAATCTATTGTCAGTAAGCTGACACTAAACAGAGGAGTGCCACAAAGTGAACATTCATGAACCTTAATTCAACTTCTAATCACCTTTGATGACCCCATGAGAGCACCATACCTTGGAAAAACCTCGCCTGCCTCGACCGTTCTGTCAGGCTATGTGCTTCGAAAACTGCTTTTTACATTCAAGGACACGGTGGGGGTTACCACCAGGCCTTGTTGAGCTGGTGAATAGCTGCGCTGGTACCGTGGGAATAGTGGCTGGGGAATAGCGCTTCAATGAGAGTCAGTCATGGTTGATTAATGACGGTTGATACTTGCTGACTCACCAGGGGTTAGTATAGTATAGTATAAGATAGTAAAGTATAGGACAGGATTATCAGGATAGGATAGGATAGTGTAGGATTGGATAGTATAGGATAGGATTGGATAGTATAGAATAGTTTACAATAGGATTGGATAGTATAGTAATAGGATAGTTATTATTAATGGTTTGATTTCATCAGGGTAACAAGTGCGGGGACTATTGGCTACTAGTGATTATAGATAGCGATGAACTATCAATGGTTCCGTTATGTTTCGTTTCATAATCGTTGATAATAGTCAATACTCACTACGTATTGATTGCTCATGATTGCTCATTGGTAAATAACATTAAGTAAGTGTCAGTGACAGGAAGCAATGCTTCGCCTTCTCACCATTCAACAGCGGCTCACAATCGTAAATTGTCAACAAGAATAATCAAATAGGAGATAACAACTGATAACAACTGATAACAACTGATAACAACTGATAACAACTACAACTCTTAAACACTATTAGCCAACAAGTGCGAGCATCAACACCTCAGCATGTTCTCAACGACCCCAGTGGGGAAACAACGCCATGCCGACATCGCTTCGCCGGCTGCCTGGTGGACCCGGATCCCGGCACCAGAGCCGGATCCGGTTCATCGCTGGTTTTAGCGCGACGGTATCAGCAGTAGGTTTTGGGGTTCAGGGATATGGCTATGGGTCAATATTAAACATCAATAATGGGGATAATGACCAACAATAATAGTTGGAAACAATGGTTAATGATGGGGGAACCAGGGGTACGGGGTTTCGACCCACAGCCATCTAGTGACCAGGTAATTTTCCAGGGTTCATAGATTCAGGTTTGGACAAGGGCGAAATATCACGAAATCATGACCAGGGTTTATGCATAGATTGATTGGTAGTGATTCAGGGTCACTCTACAGTGAATAGATGATTTCTCAAGTACGTTGTTGTAGCTTTCTAGTGATTATTTGGTGAAGGAAATTCGTGATTGAACGATCCAATCGTAGTTGTAGAAGTTTTAGCTGCTAGATATTTCTGAATATTAACCTGAGCATTGCAGTGCTCATGGAGCCCTAGTATTATGCTCAACATCATTGATAGTCACAATCGGTTTAAGATCCAACCCGGCAGTGACTACAGGGATCAAGACTAGCCAGACCTGGTTCATAATACCAGTATCATGGAGTTGACATTGCGATGAAAAAAACACGGTGTGGGAAACTCTGTTGAGCAGGAATTTTGATCCTGAATTATGGTACTTGGAGGGTCCTGAGATTTTCTCAGTTTCCATGAACTCTGCATAACCAACAGACAGCACCTATTTTATCCTAATGTACTATTTGGTTGAAACATGAAATGGAGAAATAAAGTAGTTTGCTAGTTAGGTGAAGCTTTTTCACCTCCCCAACTGATACCAACCCAGACCCACCTGTTCAACATTATTGAACCAGAACTTACAAGTATTAGGAATTCTTAGCCAGTCTCAACTGTTGAGTACTGATTACATAATTAATTTGCAAAGTCTCAAATCTCCAGGATGTCCCTGTGGCAGAAGATGGGCTGAAGCTCTTTACTTTCTTGAAGCGGAGGTGGTAGAGTCTGGAACACGAGACATGCGGGCGTGTGTGCGTGTGTGTGTGTGCAGAATCTCCAATGCTTGCTACTAATAGCTTGTAATGGTCAAACTATGGTTGACTGATGGATTCAATGATTGACACTGGTTTCACAATGCTTTGCCAACGAATGTTGTCGAGTGATAGATGATGGTTCATGATGCTTCACTATAGTGTTGCCTGCAGCAGGCAGTACCGCAAGTTAAGTAACTAATTGGGCGAGGTTGATATCACCTATTAGTTAGGGCTTAAATCAATGGCTTGATAATTTTCAATTGGTAACATACTATTGGTAGGTGTACTAAACACCGTCAACATTTGGTTACAAGTCATATGGTAGTATGACTCAGCAGGTTAGGCGGTATAAGTATAACGGTATAGACAAACCATTATATTGACTAAACATCAATTGAACCACCTTAGATGAGTTCAGACCTGTTGAGTTGTTGATGTTCTAGCCAGATTCTGGGCCACTCACCATGGGACTTGGTACCAGCACCTCACTCACCGAGCCAGCGCAGGTTACAGCCTGGATAATTGCCAGGTGCAGATAGAAGGTATACTACTTCATATCCTAGAGTTGGAGCGCATAAACCATAGCTTCACCATTAGTCATCCATGGTTGGCCATCAATGACCAGCGTTGACCATAATTAACCATTCTCAACTTCAACTGTTCATATAAACTACAATCATGTGTTTTAACAATTATTACATAAAGGTTCTAAGAGTAGGGGTACCCTCAGCTATCATCCCATCTTAAGCATTTATAGGAATAAGCAAACCATTTTCTTAGGGTTCCCTACTTTAAGAAACCACCATATACATCTATACATATATATATATATATATAGGTATATGTATATATATATATATAGATATGACTTTAATTTGCTGGATTAATCTGCCCAGCGATTCCACTTGTCGTATTGTGTGAGCTTGGCCATCACCAGTGGACACGATTCAATACCTGCCACAGGTATCGTGTGCTGATCGAAGATTGGCTTCAAGAACATGTGTCCCTCGGAAGATATGTGTCAATTATTGGTTGGTGGTTTCAAACATTTTTGATTCTTGGCTCCTTGAGTAGTATTTTTCATACGGGTTCACACCACCAACCCATTTGCCGTTGCCGACAAGAACTATCATGGCCGCCATGGCCGTATATGTCTTTAGTTGAAGTCATCGAAGAGCGAGATGTGTTTTTGTCAGTAGATTGAATTCAGTTGTTGGAGAATCCACGAAGCTGGTAAAATGAAAAATGGAATCTGGTGCATATGATGCGCATCATTGCGCATCTACTCTAGGATGGTTTTACATATGATGTTTTCTGAGGAGTAGTACCTCCAACTTATAGAATATCACCAATTTTTTAGCATCAGGATGGTATTTACGTTTTACATATACAGCAAGTTGCGCGATGCTGTGCTTCAGTTGCTTCACCAACCATTGCGATGGCGCCGTTTTTAAAGCTTAAGCGGTCACCGTTGTGGGATGCGAAAAGCAGGGGTACCCACAAGCATATGTGCAAAAGGGGTCAAGAAGTAGTATAGGTTGGCATCCATTCAACATCATGAATCTATTTGTGCTAATGGTATTCTTTGTTCAGCTTTTTTCTCAATAAACCATTCATCAATCATGATGAACCATGAATCATCATGAATCACCAACTAAACATGGATTCACTATCCCAGGGATCCCTAGCTGCACCCATCATCTTGCCATCGATCGCAATCACGATGAACCATCATCAACCACTCTAAAGCATCATTCAGCAGCATGGTTGATCTTCATGAACAACCACCTAGATGAAGTATCAACCATGAAACCAGCACCAGGAACTCCTGGTACCACGGCGTCCACTGCGATGAGAAATGTCTGGGCACGAAGCTTTCTCTCTCTGGCCTTGGAAGTGTGTTGGTTGGAGAATCTTGGAAGCACCAAGGGTGCTACTGCATGGGCTAGACCTTCTTAAGGCTTGTAGGGCTTCGGCTACGGGTTGTAGACCTTGTTAACGGTCGTAGACCTTCTTGAGGGTTGTAGACCTAGTAAACCCACACTAGTGATTGATGCTTTCAATTTGCTTGCGATGATGGATCCTTGAAGTGATTTCGTTTGCTGATGGTTGAAAATGATTGCTAATCTGTAAACACAGGTCTTTATGAAGGATCATGCAGATTATTGCCATAGACTCTATGAATAGTAATTGCATTTGCATTTGGCTTATTTCATGGATAAATGTTGGCAAATCAATATATGAATATATATTTTTTTTTCATATACCATAATTACACGGTTTTGTTGTCGAACATCTACCCACACTCAATCGTAGATTGACTAATATTTCTCAGCGAGGTTGAAACCACCAACCAGTAGATCATTCATGTTGTCATGTCCGCAAGTGTTGAATATGGATCATGATACTATGAAGAATAATCATACTTGACATACTTATGATGTTATTATGATATCATTAGTTCCATCAAAGTTGATATCATATTAAGATGTTGTGCTCTGCTCCTGGAATTGCACCGCCAGATGCGCCACCAATCTCCAGCTATGAATGCTGGTGCCGCAGCCAGGAGATGAGTGTTTTGAACATTTGGTCGGACGAGGAGGGACAGCAAGGCTGCACTTCTTTGGGAGAGTGACCTGGTTGTGGAAGGCCAGGTGTGAGAACCGAAGGTAGGTTACGGTATTACACAGGAAAATAAGCACTCCTTGGTCGCGGGAATTTCTACACAGAGTGTTACGGTGCTCCTAATGTGCAAAGGCCGCCGTGCACAACTAATGTGTTTTTAGTCGGCAAGGAGCCCCCCACAGTCAACCAAGTTGGTCTTCAAATATTGAAACTACCAGTTATGATAGATATATAAACCGCTCGTTGCATGGCAAATCTTGACCAACAAATCAAAGGTTTGAAACCCCAGGACTTGTGTGAAAAACAGTTTGCAGCTGTTTGATGCTGTGGAGACGCTTGGATGCAGGCCGCCCCTGCAGGCAAACAGGTGGGTTGTAAATCTCATAGTTGGGCTTTGACTCTGGTAAACTGACCTTGAAAGTGAAAAATCCACCATTTAAATTTATAGCTGGTATGGACAATGGGTGCTTTTTGGCTTCCAGCTTACTTTACGAGAGAGTAGGTACCAGTGATATTGGCTAGTCTACAAATCACATGTTCAATGAACAAGTACATGCTTTCCACTTCATACATGTATCGAAGACAGATCAAGCAACTTCGGTCAGTGGTTTAGAGCACCGACTTCGTTTATAGGTATCACCACAGGGTGGGTGGTGTGCTCCCCGATTCGTCCACCCGGGTTGTTATTCATGGCGAATGTTGGTGCTGAGATGCGCCATTGGAACCGGCCAGAGCGTCCAGGAGCAATTCTCACTGGACCTCGAAATGAAGAATTTTGTGGGCAAATAGTTCCACCCTGTGCCGGGCATGGCCGGGCAAGCGTTTTGAAGCCAAGTCAGCCAAGTCAGCCAAGTGATTCTCGGCAGCCCACCAAGCAAGCAGCAGAGATTTTTTTAAGATGCGAAGCACAACATCATACAGTGATTCCCCGAACCATCCTGTGCTAATCAGTTTCAATTAAGATCCATCAACTAGTGCGTGTTTGAACATGTTTGTTTGATTGTGTTTGTGATTATCACTCCTATTATTATCCTTTTCTGGCCACTAAAAGCGTTGAGATGCGGGTTTTTATCCACCTGCAGCCTAAAAACTCCTATTATTATCCTTTTCTGGCCACTATAAATCAACCATATTTTTGGGGGGTTCCCTACAGCCTGAGAAGCCACCCTGTGATTGAAACCAGATCTTCGGTGGCTCATGAAACCTCCTGGATCCCGAGCCTAACCCGAAATCTGGACGCTGCCCGGGCTCAAGTGATTAATGGTGGTCAATAGTGGTTCATAGTGGTTAATAGTGGTGACTAGTGGTTAATAGTGGTCAAGGGTCGCCCAAGCAGTATGTTTCTAGGACCGATTCTAGGATGAAGTCCCAGGGCAAACAGCGGCCATTGTTGGATGTCGCTCTCAGATCAGGACTTCCTAACCACAGCCTTTACCCCCGCTGGTGGGTCCAGACTCAACTGGGAGGATTGCGGTTTGCCATCGAAGTTCCGCCCCCTGTGCACCAGCCTCTATAAAGCATAACTTTGAACCAATTTAAACACCATAGCAACCATAGCTACAATTAATTTCTATGCTTGGGTTGGGCTTGGTCACCAGTCAACATATTTTGCGCGGTGAACGCTGTACCGAGTTGGAGGGAAGACAATTTCCATGTGCAGCGCGCTTTTTTGACTGCCAGTCGATCTGATATGCACGGATTTTTTTAGAGACCGTAGATGTAAACAATTGAAAATCATGGTCTTTCGAACAAAGCTCGGTAAGTCAATGATGATCACAGAGCTGGAGGTAGCAATGTCATCAGGGCCCCGTTACAGGTGGATTATTAAATAACCCAACATAAGTGGTAGTAGTTGCCCCATTTTGCCCCAGCTAGGCTGGTTCATGGTGATTAAGAATTACGGTTGATGATGCAAAACCGAGATGGTGAACAGAATGTGTTCAACTTTAGACTTTGGGTATTTCAGTAGATGGCTAGCAAGACCTAGGTCTGATTTTTTGACATGTTTTGACATATTTTGAGTTATAGAGGACCCCCCAAATCATTCAACATTAACCACTTATAGTAGCAAACAATCAATGTTTGGTGTTCCCCTTTTGAGAAATCCACATACCCTATCGTAGCTAGCATATCAGCTACTCACTTATGGCAGACATGTCCTTTGGGAAACCAACCTAGCAAGTCCAAAATCACCATTTCCAGTAGGTAAGCCAAGCCACCTATAAAAGATGACATCTTAATGTTGTAATTGTTATTCATGTGCGTTTTTATTACAAAACTATGTAAAGCGATAGGGTCCCCTCCAAAAACCGATACCCTTTGATTTTGGTACTGGCCTCCAACAAGAGGTTTTGACGACGCCTCATGTATTTTCCGCCGAACCAGCTCACCAAAGGGAAACCAATTCGGATGGTCAGGGACCTGGGCGAGCAGCATGGTGTCAATCCTGATTGATATTCATGACTAGTTCATCATCATTAACAAGAATTTAGTGGTGATCAAACACACTGTAGTGTCGATACAAATGGTATGATATCACACACTAGTGATCTACCACAGTTGGTCTGACTGGACGAATTAGCAGGTATCCATTCACATTATTTCGTCTCAAAAATAGGGGACTCCCAAACCATCCTTTATTGATCATTTAAAGTAGTAGTAACCCAAGTAATAACCCAACCATTTTATGAGGTTTCCCTGTTTGAAAAAAGCACCATATTCCAAGGATCAACAACCAAACCGGGTTGCTAGTGATCATAGCGGTAGTTGCTAGTGATGATCCATTCTTATGATCTAACACAAAAAACACTACTTAGACCATCAGTTAACCTTGACTTAAAAAGAACACACACTACTCAAACCATCAGTTTACCATTCTTTTTTAACAAACACCACTACTTTAGCCTTGACTTCAGCGTGATGATGAACCACTGGTGGAAAGGTTGCACGTCACGTCTTCTCATCCAGCCGGTGACTCACAATGGTGAGCACATTTTTCGCCCGAGCTTCACAGCATCGTTTTTGAAAAGACTTGCGGCCACGGTCGCGTCGCTGGCGGGTCATGCATTGCATGAGGGCAGATGCTTCATACCAGTTTGGTTGGTGGTTTCAAACATTTCTCCCTAGTATTAACCAAGGTTTGTTGGTTGATCTTTATTTTTCATAGGGGTGGTTCAACCACCAACCAGACAAGCACATCAAAAGGTGAAGCTTTAGATCGTTAACAGTCATACGGCCAACTAGTGGATGTTGAACCATGCTGGTTGGCTGGCATTAACATTTATCAACCATGGTTATCCGTTACTAAGAAACATAAGCCATGCCATCCGTGCTTGTCCGTCAGCCGCCTTGGCAGTCGATGCTTGTCCATGGCTGGACTAAGCCGAATGGTCGTGATATCTGGGCTTAGGCATTTTGGGTATGGGTCATTATGGAGGTTGGTCAACATGGCCGGGGGTCAATATTTACCATCAATAATGGGGGTAAATAACCAACAAAACTATAGGGAAAATAATGGTTTATGATAGGGGAACCAGGGGGACTAAGGGTTTGACCCATATCCACATAAATGATGGTTATGGAATATCTGGTGTACTGATTAATTTACGTCAATCAGTGTGTAGAGTTGGGCGACCACTATATAATAATGGCCAATGGTAGGAGAATAAACACCCAAATTGGGGTTTCTCAACATAGACAACCCACCAAAAATGGCTTGTTTCTTGTTGCAAATGATTAAAGAATAATGATTTGGGAGGTACCAATGTTTCAGATATGAACAACCTTATATGTCATTCTACCAACCAGCACTTCACAACCAAGTAGTAGCCACGACTTGGACGCCTTTGGGCCGCAGGTTGGCCCATGACCATGGGCCAACGCTGGCGGCATTGGACTTCGTCGAAGGCCACTCTGAGTTACCAGTCCCTGGGCCGCACGGAAGCGCTGTGCATGGATCGCTCCATGGTGGTAGGGCAACATTGATAACGTTATTAATAGCGGCAAAGATGATATGGCTATGGGTCAAGCAGTTAACCAACCAATAATGGGGGTTAATAACCAACGATAACAAGGAAATCAATGGTTAATGATGGGGAACCAGGGGTACGGGGTTTTGACCCACAGCCATATAGTTGGCCAAGTATCTTTAGACTTAAGAATTTTTGATTTTGGTCATCATTAACATGGCCAACAACGTATCCACTAGTGTTGATATGCATCGACCAGCACTTAACCATCATTGAACCACCATTTGCCACCATTAAACTATCATTTGACTGAACTTTAACTGTTATCTAACTAATGAATCATTAATGAACCATGTGCTTACCATCGCTTAACCATGATTTAACCATCATTTGGCTGCACTTTAACTGCTTGGCCACTGGGCTCACGGATCGATCGCCGTCCACTGCGCTCAGGTGCGTCTGACGTATGAGGCCGCGGATCGCCGCGACGACGATTTCTCGTGGCGATGGTTGGTGGTTTCTCGGGAGGGATACGGCTGGAGATTAGCACTGCGAAGGTCGGTGGTTACATTCACCATGGTTTCAGCAATAGGTTAAGCAGTTAACCAACCAACAACAATGGTCAACCAGCTGGTTAATGGTTCATAGCGGATGATAACTAACAATTATGGGGGATATATACCAACTATTTGGCTATGGGTCAAGCAGTTAACCAACCAATAATGGTGATTGACAACCAACAATAATAAGGGAAACTAATGGTTAATGATGGGGAACCAGGGGTACAGGAACCAGGGGTACAGGGTTTTGACCCACAGCCAGCTGGGGATAGTTCAGCTACCTTATTTGGTTTACAACCATGATTATAACCCCAGCTGCACGTCCAAGTGGTACCAAGGGTTGGTGGTTGTTGAGTGATGCTTGTTTGATGGTTAAGTGATGGTGAATTGGTGGTTACAGAAAGTGATGGTCATTTGGTTCACTGATGGGTGATGGTGGTCAATTTGATCGATTTGATGGTTGGTTGACGGTAAATAAACATTTCAAATGGTTTGTAATGGTAAATCGAGCTTCATTGTAATTGCAATGGATTATGTGTTGATGGTTAATGACAGGTGATGACACCAACAACAGCGGCTATAATCAACAATGACTTATCGATGGTGGTTAGCAGTTGTTTACGAAATGTTATGAACATGAATAATAATGGTTGATGTTCGTAACCATTGCTAACCATTATTATTCATGTTCGTAACCATTATTATTCATGGCTTAACCATTGTTAACCATTGCTAACCATTGGTAACCATCAATAATATCGATGACGCTTAATCATGGCTTCATCTTTGTCCCCGTTGATCACACCACATCTTCAAGACAGCGCCATTCGCCACGGGCCCATAAAGAGCTGCTGATTTCCGAACAATCTGGTCAGCCACGTCCATCCACGTCCAGCCAAGCAGGGGATCATTATGTGGCTCTGGGTCAATATTAACCAACCAACTAATGGGGGATAATGACCAACAATAATAAGGGAAAACAATGGATAATGATAGGGGAACCAGGGCTACGGGGTTTTGACCCACAGCCAAGTTTGATTGGTAATTATCATTGTTCACACTTTGGGATGCTTTCCTGCTGTTTAAGTTTAAGCCTTATGAGTCGTTCTTTCACCTGTGACATGATCGGATATCAATTCTATAATGTCAAGTGGCTTCAATCGTAAGTAGAAGTTGTCACATGTATGGATAAGACAGTCAAACCATTCTTAAAACCGTTTGATTGAATGCATGTTAGTCACAATCAACCATTATTAGTATACACGCATCATTGACCAACATTAGCCATCACCAGCCACCATCAAGGTCATCAGCCATCACCAGCCAAAATTAACCATGATTTAACAGTTGCTGTGAAGATTGTGATCCGCATTGACCATCGTGAATCATCACCATCGGTAAACATCATGAAGCATCGTCAAGCACCATTGTTTCCTCATGATCGATTATCAAGCATCAACCATCATCATCCATCATGAACATTCATGAACCATATCGATGTGTAGCATCATCAACAGTGACAGACGCCGAGCATGGTGAAGCATCGTGTAGCACCATGAAAATCCTTTATTGACCAGCAATGAAACATCATCATCATGAATCTCGTCATCATGAATTCACTATTTATCCGATTTATCCTTGAACTCTTCATATCAAGATATTAACAAGTGATATAATGAGACATTATCATTCATATCCATCACCATCCACCATCATGAGCTTGATTTCCCCATGTGGCTGTGGGTCAGTTCACCCTGTACCCCTACCATCATTAGCCAGCAAGTATTGTTGGTGAACTGATCCTCTATGATTGGTGGGTTGACATTGATCCGTAGCCGTATGTTGGTTAGCTACCAACATTCACCACCGATCACCATGAACCAAGCATTAACCAACCAAACATTGACCATTCATCATCATTACGTCATTCACCATAATCAACCATCATTATCAAACACCATTAGTCATGATTAAATGATAATACTCGATTCAACGATTCGTAGTTCTCAACCATCATTATTATTCACTGTTAATACATATCAACAATCATGATCAGTCCAGGATTGGTCATTGAGCACCACTAGTTAACTCATGCATAATACACAGAACCAGGATAACAACCATTATTCATATACTTAATATGTTTGCCACTTATTTCAAGTATTTTTTTTTGACCATAGATGGTTAAGGACTAACACAACTAATATGCACAGTTAGGGACTAAATCTCCATCCAACTCCATTCATCACCTCGCCTTAACAGGAGCTCAACGCTTGGGCGCTCTGCGTGGCCGGAAACCTGCAAGACCTTCTGGGCGACGGCTCGCGCCCGGTGGCCAGCGGCATGCGCCGTGGCAACGTGTCTGGGACGCCACGTTGGAAGGGTCGACTCGAGGGTTGGTTGGTGAGCTGCTGAACCACTTGGAATGACCAGGGCTGGCTGGTGCTTGGAAGGGAGTGATTTGGCGAGCTGGGTCAAGCAGTGAACCGACCAATAATGGAGGAACCAACACTAATAAGGAAAACAATGGCTTAATAGTGAGGGAACCAGTTTTGACCTACAGCCATTTGGAGCCAAGGGTATCCTGCCCTAGCCCTTCATCATGGCTGAGAATGGTGAAGAATCAACGGTCGAATTGGGGATATAAAGGGCCTCCTTCCGTCTTCGCAAGGTCCTGCTTTGCAGTGCATCTTGCGCTGTAGGGTAGAAAATTGCTTTCAATGATGGGACGCGAACAGCCAGGGGGTACAGGGGACCCGCAGCCATACAACTACCAACAACTGGGGTCATGATTCTCAGCCAACCACGGTCTCATTGAAAAACACATCTAACGTTTCACGTTTTCAAATTTTTGACTGCGCGGATTATGCGCACTCGAGGATGAAAGAAAACAGAACGACCCTGGAAGCTACCCGAGGATTTCTATGTTCTCTTTGTGGCGTGCAGCTTCTGCCAATTTCCCTTCGTCGCATTGAGCACGGACCTTCCGCAACAGGCCTGGCCTTCGGGGCAACCAGGGTCGCGATATCGGCTGAGGATACGGTCGCCAGAATGGTTGAAGCATCGCACCACATTAAACTTAACACATCTACAGCACGTCCTTTGCCCTGATGATAATGATAGCTTTGCCAACAGAACCTTATCCTTTTTTATCCTGTTGTCCTGCAGTACGGGAGATATGATCATTGCTCCAAGTGGTGAAGCATATGATCATGATCACTGTCACAGATCCACTGACTATGGTAATGGTCATGTGGCGAGCTGGGTCAATATCGACCAACCAACAGCCGTTGGTAGTAGTGAACCCATCCCAAGCGTCGGACAAATCGTGGTTGGTCATTCATGGCTTCACAGCCAGCGGCTCGTTCGGGGCATCCTAACGTCCACATTCCGAAATCATGGTCATAAATTTCTTGAACAACAAACACTTGAACAAATATGAGCAAATCTGATCATAGTCATAGATTTCTGGAAACAATCTTGAAAAAATCATGTCATAGCAATGATAGTGAGGTTTCTTAGCCTGAAGAGGACTTCTCTTCCACATGTGCTGTGCTTGGTAGCACCTTTTTTGGCCAACTGCTGGAGGAAGCTTCTGGATTTGCCTGGGTGTGCGTCCCGCTTCCAGGCCACGATTATTGACTTAGCAATTCCTTGGCAGCCATGAAAAGCCATCAATGAGCCATGAACATCGTAACCAGCCACAAGCTATGCACAACTTGTGAACCAGCTTGCTGGTTGATGGTGGTTGGATAAAGTCTGTAGCAACAAAAAAGCAATCATCAGTTGCTACCAGTCTAGTAGGTAACCAGCTGGTTTCTACCATGTTTGTTTGGTGCTGGTTACCTACTGTAAGACTACAACGATTACTGGAAGCATAGGAATTCATCAGCCATGAATCAATCATAGGGCAAGCGGCAGGATGACTTGGAGCGTGTTGGGCACCTGATGAGTTGGATCATTCTTGGCAGCCGCTGTCCTTCCCAGCCGAGTGTGAGGCTCATCCCTTGTACGGCTGGATGTGCACCCCCACTGAACGTAAGTGGTTACTAACCCTGTGGTTTCTAGGGGTTAGTTCAGATAGTTCAGCTACCTTATGGGGTTTATACCATGGTCACAAGCCCAGCAGCACATCCCTGCGCGGTCCCTTGTAAGAGCTCACTTTCAGTCCTTGTCTCCACGGATGCAGGACATCGAACGACAGCGAAATCAACAGCAACTGGGCGAGACGCCAATGTCGAAACGAAAACCTCAATTTGACAGTTGATAGCCATTTTGAATGTGATAGCATTGATAGTTGTATTGATAGTATTGATAGTTGACAGTTGATTTGATAACCATTTTGAATGTGATAGTATTGATAGTTGTTAGTCACTGATTAAGAATGATGATTTAATTAATCTTTATCAATATTACTCAAGCAAGATCAATGCCTATCAATGCCTATCAGTCGTTGTTTGACCGCCCGTGGCACCATCTTTTTTCTTCCCAAGGATCTTGACGGAGTTGCAACCGCAGGTGTTGATTCTGCATTCGGAGCTCCTGAGCTACACTGAGCAGGGCTCCAGGGAATGTTCCAATGGATGGTCAGTTCCGAGGAGAGCCAGCCAGTTGGTTGGGTGCTTGGTTGCTTGGTTGCTTGGTTGCTTGGTTTGTTTGTTTCGATGCCTGCTTGGTTGATTTGTTCTGATGATTGGTTGTGGGCTGAGAAACTCTGCTGAGCTGCGGATCGAGTTCTGTTCGCCGTGTTGGCATTGGAGTTGGGTCCTGGTATTGGTTTGGTTGAGCATAGTTGATCAGCTGATTGTAACACTTATGGCTATCAACAATAAGCTTGTCAATATGATCAACGATGAGTAACATTGGTTAATTTGTTTTGTTCATTGATCCGTTACTAAGAATGAAGCCCAAAAATCTATGTCAATAATGAACAAGATGATGGCTAAGCATGTCGTGCATGAGAGCTGATAGTGGTTGATAATTACTAATTGTTGTTGATAAAGGCAAACACATGCGAGTGATAGTGGGATGATAACGGTTGACAATGGCTTCATCACAGGTCAATCAAAGTCGTAGTGGATTGCGGTTAACAACGGTAGAAATGGCTGATATAGTTGCTGGTCCTGGTTGATGCAGCTTGATGAACGTGTTGTAACGACAATATGTTACTAGATTTGATCAATCATTTCCTCATATATTTCAATTGATTTGCGTCAGTCACCATTGCAATCGCACACGGTATTAACATGTATTAACCATATGGTTCACGGTCAAGATTGGTGACGCTCCGGGAAACGAACGACTGGACAATGAAATCAAAGACTGACCATGAAACATTATTCATTGTTTCAAGGTGGTTGGCTAGTACTGGGTTGGCTAATGTTTAATCATGGGTTGGTTAATATTGGGAAATTGCTGAAAACACCAACCCAGTACTATCCAACCCGTTATTACTTAAACATTAGCCAACCCATTATTTACCAATATTATCAACAACCCCCAGATTTCAATGTTGAATTGCTTCAAGAGCCTCGGCGCGGGTGGACAAACAAACCAAACCACGGTTGCCAGCAACTCTGGTTTAACTTTGCCATTGAGATTTGGGGGTTTCTCAAGCCACAGGGGACCCAACAAGTGGATGGTTTGTTACCATAAATGGTTTTAATCATCAACAACAGTGGTGAAACAACTACCTAGATGGATGTTTCCGAAGCCACAAGGAACCCCCAAATTTATGCATGGTTCATTGCTAAAAATTGTCTACAGATTGGATGGTTTGGGGGTACCCCTTTGACTTGGGAAACGCATGTGTTTTTTTTTTATTGTTTTCCTTGTTTTGGGATTTGATTTTTTTGTCCACCTTTTGATGGGCTTTCCAGGAAAGTAAACGTGGACATTAAGGACTCTTCAGGTCGATTTATTTTGGCCATTCAATGTCATGGTGGTACTTCCTCTGACTGAGGCGTGTCCCAGTTCTATGTTGACTTGCAATCCCCAGAACGGGCCCCATTTTGTGCTTCCCTCATGACATACCACTGACAACTGTCATTGTTCATATCCAATCTGGTTGGACC
>VSDK01020766.1:64413-75487 GCA_009767595.1 Symbiodinium kawagutii
TTCCCTACCATTTTGAACCATGGCAGTTCTAATGGAACCACAAGAAAACGCTGGTTCTCTTTGATTTTAAACATGAGATTCCAGCTGGTTGATGGTTGATCCCCCCGAATTGGGACCAGCAATTTACCAGTGCTGATACGTGAAACTGCTTGGGGGCTTGGGAACTTTTATTTCGCGTTGCACTCAGGGAAAACTTACGACCTCATCTGGTCCCAGAAGAGCCCGTCTTCGTTCGAACTTGCACCTTCGCTTCGTTGACACAACGCGACGCTGGCCTTTCTTTCTCAGCGCCGGTGCCGGATGCAACGAAGACCTTGTGCTTCCAATACACTGGAGGCCAGGCCCCGGTCCCTCATGTGCTGGTCACCAACCATCCGAAAGGTAGTAGTGAAGCCATCCCGACAGTTAGACGACGCTAGCGTGAAACTGACTCAAATGGGGTTGCCATCATGCCCTTAGCCTTGCTCAAATTATTTTGTTGGGGATGGGGCAGAGCCGAAAGGATTTGGGTCTCCATAAAGCATGGGTGATGTCATGGTTGCGAAGAGTGCACAGCAAGCTTTAAGGAGCTGAACCCACATAGCATACTTATGTGAGAGGGTGAAGATTGTACGAAATTATTTAGCTATAATGAGCAAGTAAACCTTGTTAGAATTGGTAATTTGGTAGTAATGGTCATGCTAATTGATGACTATAGTGGTTTCATCAGATGGAACAAGAAGCAAGAATAGGCAAGAACAGCCAGGAAGTTATGACATCGAGCTTTTACGTTTCCCGTAAATGGTTGATGGTAAAATCTACCTTGGATTGGGATAGATAACTAGCGAGGCTTTTCCAGGTTGATTTCCAACCCAGTGAAAAATGGCGAAGCCATCATCAAACACTAGTTTCGGTTGTTAACAATCATTAAAGACTATAATGAACCATGGTTATTCCGGGCTCTCTTGTTGTACTGCCTCCCTGCTCCAATCATCCCTTCACGGGATTGTTTCCCCACCCTTGAAATCCCATGAACTCGTATTGCTTTATGTTTGGCCATCAATCCATCGTCATTTGACTTCACAACCGACCGAACAACTTAGGCCACCTTGTAAAACTGCTTGGGTTCCCACACCCCTCAGGGTGTCATGACGGGTGAACCCATGCCCCGCTCCGAAGGTACGACGGGTGCATCCAGATGTTGCCGTGCCACGCACCAGATGGCTCTGTGGGAGGTGGCGAAGTACAAGGAGGCGCCGATGCGCAGTTCTGTCTCAACGTTTGTGAAGGTGATGATAAGATGACTATGGATTACCATTACTAACCCCCAATTTACTGTATAACGGAAATTACTTCAATGATGACAAACTGACTATAAGAAATAGTAGGTTATGATTGTAATTGTCACCTGGCTATTATAAATTTTACCATTTCAGTTAGAGGTAAGTCATAGTGTTTGACTGACTATTATTGTAGTTGTAGGAAAGTTTGATATGAATATGAGAACAGTAGTGCAACTTAAAATCATAATAGTAGGCTCTGAGTAGATTGATTTGAGGGCTCAAATTTTGGTTGGAGGCTTGGTGTTTATAAGATGCGGACTTTAGCTCCAGCCCAAGTTTCGGCACTGACACTCGCGAACTCTGGCCTTGGGAGAGTCGTTGATGATTTCTTGCAATGTAGCTGATGCTTACCTCATGATTGATGATGCTGGACTAATGGATGATGATGCTTAAGTACTGTTTAGTTATTGCATAATAAATGCTTAATTACATTTCATGCTCTAAACCTGAATAATTGTAATGGGGATGACCAAACATGATCAACATTGGTGATGAATTCCTTCAATCGACCATCTCCTTGATCAGCATTGACCCATTGACCATGGACATGTATAAGCATTGCTTGCCACTACTACATACTACAAGCCATTATTGACAAGCATATCAATACTATCAACTCTCAATTCTTCATTAGTATTCACCACTCTTCACTATCAGCTACTACTAATAATTTCATCAATATGATTAACGATCCACTATTAGGAAACATTGTCATCAAGTATTGCTAGTGATTATATGAACTACCAGTCGCTATGACAAACAGTTCCTATTGTTACCAATTAGCCTTTATTGATAGTGTCACTATTGTTGACTGATCATCACCATTCACTAATAACTAATGACAACCATCTGTGTGCAATCAGTAGTATTACCATTTGGTAAACCAACCCCGCAATGCACAATCCACCAGCTGGTTTCCCGGCATTTCCTGAAAGACATGATGATTTCCAATTTCCCCGTTAGTTTGCAAGAGGGTATTAGCCTATGACTTAGCATGGTGGTAATATTTCTATTCTTACTATCAACTTATTTGGCATCAGTACGATTACTATTCTTATCAGTCTGTGATTGATTATCCAAACACGGTATTGTTACTGGATGGTTCATACTGTCGATAAACCATCCAGTAATTCATAGTTACAACTCATCGATAAACAAAATAGTACTCTAAAGTAACTATTAATGATCCACAAATTATCAGGTAACTATCCATAAGCCAAGTTATGAAGTAAACTTATGATTAGTGAACTATTGCTATTAGCACTATTTTCAGCAATCCATTGTTGATTATTCCAGTAGGCATCAATAATTAACCGTTTAGGGTTAAGTGTTATAAACAATACCATTATTCATTATATACTATTATCCAAGTACTACCCTGTAGTACATCCAATACTATTACCAATAGTCATATCCAATTGACTATGAATCCACAATGATCAAAACTAATCCGCCTATTGTTACTATAACTATCATTGCTATTCTTACTATTATTCCTCGAGTACTGTTGCAAGGTGGGCCCCCCAGCCATAACTTGATTCACAAGCCATATAACTATAGCTATATCTACCATAGCTAGTAGTTATCCTAGTTATATCCCATAGTTAGCTATACTAAGTTATCCTAGTAGTTATATCCTAGTTATATCTACCATACCTACTAGTTATCCTAGTGATCCTAGTAACAAACTATAGCCATTAGTCATCCTACTAGTTATCCTAGTTACTAGTTATCCTACTAGTTATCCTACAAGTTACTATAGCCATATAACATAGCTACAAATCCAACTTGATTCACAACTTGCTTCTGCAGGTGGTCAGCTCTCTGAATTCCACTGATCGATGCTTCGACCAATTCGACCAGGGCTGGGATTCTGCGCCGATGGGTGACAGCTGTTTCAGTGGATATGGTGGTTTCTCCAAATGAATGGTGGTTAAGAATATGGGAAGAACAAACTAAATGGTTGTTTCTCAACTTATAGGGGACCCTCAAAAATGGTTGTTGCTTTGCTATAAAACATTGGATGATGATGAGGACAAGCAAGCAGCAATATTGGCTCAGAACCATTTTCATTTGCTGATCATATGTCTCAACAATTGCTGCAGCTAGTGGTCAATAATGCCATCTACTGCCTATCCATGACTCTGAATCAGCAGTTGTGGTTGAACAATGTTCAACATGGCTAGTACTGGCAAATCATGGTTGGACATTTCCACTCTTACAGCTTGGTTGCTGATGGCTAGGTGAATGCTATTCCAAACTCTGGGGTCATCGGCGTTGACCAGGCAGCTGAAGGTACCCCCCAACATCCCCATCTAGACCAGTGACCAGCTGTTGCTCATGAGTTATATTCCCCCAGCTATTTCAGCACAGATCATTGGTTAGGGGTGTATTTCCATTAGATTTGTTGTGTGACTGGTTGGACGGTTGGTCCGACACATGATTGATGGCACTATACCAACCATGCCGTACCTGAACGACTGGTTGAACAGCTGCTAATGCCAGAACAGCAGGGTGAGACAAGTCATTCAACAATGGTGGACAACACTATTGGAAGTATGTGAGGGTGTCTTAGAACTGGGAACCCCAAAAATTGTTGGTTTATTGTTAAAGATGATTATAACATTGGATGATTGGGGTACCTCCCTTTAAGAAACCACCATGTGGCTGGAAGGGCACTGTTTCCAACCGCCACCGTCAATGAAGAATATCAGCCATCAGCCATAGGTGATACTTCTTTCACTTGAGATTGGGAGGTAGCAAGGGAGCCAGGAGGTACTCACATATCCTTTTTAGGGGAGCTAAGGAGCTTCTAGGAGAAGCGCATTTTTGCTAACAATTGGCTAGAGGAACCCCCAAGTAGGTAAAACTACTCGAAATGGTGGAGTATCTTTTATCAGCCAAGCCGTTTTCAAATGAGGATTGGCCATGATGAACCATTTTCATCATGTATTGGATTGTATTTGTTGCTACCACTTGTAAACTGTTCCTGATCATTCACCACTATTTGCAACGATTATCCATCATGATTGCCAATTGTGAATCATGATGCACTATGATTCACCATAAATGATCGTTATGGACCATCATTTTTAGCCCTACTCATCACCAGTTTCGCAATGATTATATAAACCCTCATTAAAACACAGCAAACTATCATTGCACCACCACTAGCCATGATGAAGCATGATTCACCAGTCTATATCAATAAGGACTGTGACTCCCGATTGAGTTCAGTGTTCCTTGCGCCCAAGGAGTTTTGCAACAGCATTCAGCCTATTGGGCCGCCAGCATGTTTGGTGAATTTGCTCCTCAGCTAATTTCTGAGCAGCGGGCACTGGGAGCCGCGGCTTGCATTTTTTTCTGACCTGTTGTTGTTGCTGTTGTTTTTGTTGCTGTTGTTGTTCTTGGTAAGCCCCAACAGTCTTGAGTCTTGACCATATTGAATTCGGAGACGCGATGTTTTGAGTTGATAGTTGATTGTGAATGGAGTTCTTTGGCACGTGATTTGATGTCTCAAATTCAGCACTTCAGCTTTAGTAGAAAGTTTCTTCTTTTGCAGATAAACGAGCATGTCACTGAGATAGTCATCACCGATATTCATCTCCGCTGTTCGGACGCTTAGAGTTCCCGACGCTTAGAGTTCCCCGCTTCACATGTGAGCCGTAAAAAACAACTTTTTGAAGGCGAGTGTTTGTCGCTAGCTGCTACGATCATGGGTTGGAGTGTTGGGATCCAACCCAGCATTTCCGTGGTGTGCAGCTAAATTCCAAGCGACAAAGTAAGCCAAGACAAACAAGCTTCAGGCCAAGATGCCGGCCCTCATCAAGATGCAACTATCATGCCATTTCAGCATCATGTTGAGAAGAGACAGAGTGAACGTATTGAACCAGTCAACCATAGTCAATCAGAGCTATACATCACTCAATTCAAGCCACTTACGTAGCCAACCAGTTAGATCAGTCGTGATCACTAAGCCATCCCTGAAGCCACGAAGTGTGACAGGGCACTGAGGGGTCGAACACCCCCGCTCTTGATCGCCATAGGCGCTTGCGGTCAACCAAAAAGTTCTACCATCAATCATTGAGACTTGAGCCAGTGAATTTCTCAACAATTCGCAGCTGGTCAAGTGGCTTATCCAAACAGCAACCTGACTGACATCATTCACAGGTCCACCAAATGATTAATCATAGCATATCATAGCTTCATATAAACATAGCCAACCATTTTAACTAACCATCATGACAGCACATTCACCAGATTAAAATGGTTAGTCACGCCTGTTTAGCTTCTTCTAACCCAACCATATCAGCATAACCAGCCATTTCTACCCACGTCACGGCACCCTGGACCTCGTTGTTCATGGCGGGCCTTCCAACCACCCGCCATGCCATGCGGGCGGTGTCGGTAGGACATCGCCTGGTCCGGAGAGTGCACCTTGGTCTTCGCCAAGTGTTCCAACATCCACGAGTTGGCCACCTGCGTGTCCACTACGCAGGCGACCCAACGGGGGAGGTCGACCCCCGGGGGGGGCGTGGAGGGATGGCTGGTGGATGGGGGTTGGTTCATGTTGGTGCTGGTATCGTGGAGAAGTTGTCCAACAAAACTACCTGCAGCGTCGTTTTCGGGCTTCGCTGGAGTATTCGAAGTGTTGAGATTTGATCAACATCAATGCCTCCGCTGGTCGGTTGCAGCAACAAGGTTTTCGATCCCGGGCGAACTCAGTTGTGTGCTCACACGTGGTCTGAACATGAAAGATGGGGTGCCTTCGACAGCTACACATTCAGGACTTCACATTGCAAGATGGGGCCCCCGAGTTGAGGGTTGGCTAACAAGCCATGGAACTATACCATAACTGTACTTACCCTAGTAAGAAACCAACTGAGCTAGCTAGGGGGCCCACCTATCATATGGTAAACCTATCATTCCTGTTCTTCTTGTTGCAGGTGACCTGTGCTGGGCTGGTTCCCAGCGTTCTGGAGACTTGGGAGGACTGCCCACAGATGTGCACCAGGATGAGCAACGGTTAATGATGGCTAAGGGATTTGCTGTTGATAGAAGAATCTTGGTCATGAGAACCATCATGAGAATCTATGATTCACCGTCAAATTGCTGAATCCTAATGATTTTCGATTCTTTTTGTCACTAGTCATAGATTGATGAAATCAATGCTGGTTGGTTGATGATTCATGAGCTGGCTATTTGCTATTCCCCATGCGAGCTTGGTAGATGGTTAATGATGGTGCCAATACTGATATCACTAGTTAATAGTCACTGAACATGGTGATGAGTAGAAAAGGTTGTTTTCAGTTCGTTGTTATTGATGTTGACTATATAGCAGAAATGACTCGGAATGCGTGTGGCAATGAGTTTGAAAATGGTTTATGAAGATTTGAAATGCTTAACAGTTAAGAAAATATGGTTAGTAGCTGACATATCTATCCATCAACATACAATAGTAGCTGTTAATTGACACTGGACAAATAGTTGTTAACAGCAATGATTCGTTAATCATGGTCAAAATCACTATATGAAAACATGATATGCAGTGATTTGTTCATCCGGCTCAGAGTCATCATATGAGAACTAATAATGGCTAACACCGTTGTCTCCTGGATTAAGGATGGTTACCTTCGGCTACTGGTTGAAGCTGCTGAAGCCCGTGGGGCATAGTGACCAGGTACCTTAAGATGGTTGCTGAGAACGGCTGACAATTGCGGTTATAAGCTGTTCCAGCATGTTGAAACGTGCTTGTTGGTTCCAAGTAGTTGCCAACAAAAGTTTCGGCTCAGACCACCTCACAAATTTAATAAGACCAGGTTATTATCATGTGTTACTACTAGTATCGTTTAAAAAAACACTGTATCAACAACCTTTCAGGGGAGGTGCACTTCAAGTACCATCAGATACTTGCTGATTGGTGAAGCTTAAGAAGTGGGAAGTGGACCAACAGCTGGCTTCACTGTTTTGGTGGTTTTCGGGCTGCTGGTTTGGTCTTCAACGTCCACCTGTACAACCGGTTGGTGGTTTCAAACGTTTTTCATTTTCCCAAACGTGATTATTGACAAATGGTTAGTTGACACGTATATTTTTCACAGGGGTTGTTCAACCACCAAGCACGTAATCATCACGAAACCACCAACCAGTCTGTCAGTGGGCACCAACCAATATTTTCATAGGGGTGGTTCAACCACCAACCAGACAAGTCTATAGCAATGATAACAGCTATCATTGAGGGATCCCACCTGCTAGGAGTGTCATCAGCTCCGTATCGTATTTACCTGGGGCGAGGCGACGGCCGTGACGACCGCTGTGGGCTGAAAGCCATGATGATGACTGACAAAGGTTAATCACTGTATATAGTTGGTTGCTGTGGATGGTGACAAATGGTTGATGACAAAATGGTTGATGACAATGCTTGAATGAAAGATTCGCAGTCGTTGATTGCAATGGTTGATGACAATGCTTGATGACAATGGTTTTCGATAGTGTTGATTCCAATGGATCGTAAGGGTTCAACAGGCTTCAAACTAAAATGGCAACGGTTGATCACCCACGGCAAATGATGATCACTGGTGGTTTATGCTGCTTCAGAATGATGGATTGATTTAAGGAAGGTGTTGTTAACATTCATTAACACATTGATGAGTCAACCCTTCCCTCAGTGTCCTACCGACCCGCTATATGAAGACAATGAACACATTACTTGGTCGGTCAATTTTCTCCTCTAGGCAGCCAATCATAAACATTGGAAACTCATGAGCTGGAACTAGCACCGCCTGTCTTCGGTTCTTGGTGATTTCGCTCATCCGTAGATCATAGGCCCAGTCAGGAGTACCTTGGTTGCGAAGATCAAAGGTCATTGAACTCATTCGCTCACCAACACTTGGTGCTGGCGAGTTGGCAATGTTGATAGAAACTGGACGAAATGGGCCTTCAATCTAAGCATTAGTTTAATGGATTATGCATTTAGTATTTATAAGATGGATCATCCATCCTGATTATGCTTCACTTGAATTTGTGATTATACTAAAGCTAAGCCAGTCAATACTATTATCCTTCAATTCATTGGATCATCTATCATTGAGCCAGTTTCCAACGAGGTGGATAATAGCATCCCAATCTGCATAGCCACAATGACAGCATCCCAACGAAGAAAAAACAACAACAGCAAGAAACAAACAACTGATGCTGAACAATGATGGTAATGATGGTTGATGGTTGGTTAATGATGGTTAATCGTTGGTTAATGATGGTTAATGGTTGGTTAATGATGGTTAATGATGGTTAATGGTTGGTTAATGGTTGGTTAATAGATTGTGATTTGTTGTCCCTCTTCCTGCTGGTCGTGTCTCTATGACTGACGACTCTACTGTCATTGTGTACATGTATTGGCATCAACCACCGCACAGACGCCGAAGTTTCATCTAGCTGGACACCTTTTGTGAAGTTCTATGTTTAACTTGCCAAGTGCACAAAATTATACTAGTTGATGTATGTTGATGCTAAAATCTACAGGAACCCCTGTCATGTTGGAGTTTTCGTGATTCTCAGCCATGAATGTGGTTGAGAACCATGAGGCAGAACTGAAATCACCTGCATTTTGTTGCAAAACGATCTGCCTCTGAAGGGGAACCCCATAGGCTGCGAGCGCACAGGCACTTCGTGCTCGGACTGCTTTGAGCTGGGCCAAACGAGTGCATCTCATCGATTTACTGATCGCAAGTGAGACTTGGCCAAGGGGGTGATCCGCCAAGTGAGCCACTGATTGAGCCGCTAGATGTTGTTCCCCACATCTAGTTGTGGGGTTTTTATTTTTCTGCTGGATCCCGCAACCTCCTCCTCCTCCTTCCTCCTCCTCTCCTCCTCCTCCCGCGTGGCCCTCCTCCTCTCATCATCATCATCATCATCATCATCATCATCATCATCATCATCATCATCATCATCAACGTCATTAACATGTCTTTTGTGTCTGTTTAGTCGGTGATTCAATTGTTCATCCAGGCTTGGTTTTCGAGTAGGCCTACATCATGAAGCCGCCTGGAAAAGTTTGGTTCAAACGGGTTGTTTTGGGAGTGGGCGCAGAACAACCCAGGAGCACGTGCGCGAGTGCCGCGGCCTGCGAATCTCGCTGGGTATGGTCTTTCTGACACCAGATGATCTTGTTAGTTTCTTATAGTTTAATAAGTGCAAGAAGTGTCGTATATAAATATTTTGAATTAATTTGTATCTAAGTTCCATGATATTCCTTTTCTTTTCTTTTTAGTCCAGCTGCCGATGACGTCTGCCGATGACGTCTTCAGGGGCGTGAGGCGAAATACCGGTCTCCTGCGACTCTGGATGTGGCGCTGGTTGTTGGCGGTGTTCTGAGTGCAAAGTCTGACATCCATCATGACGGTGCAAACATTTACAAAGCTTCGGCAGGTCTCGATCATCGCACTTCCGGCGAGCGCTGAGTTCGAGGGTGCCCAGGTGAGCGTGGCTTGCAAGTTCGGGGGGAGTGATGTCGAGATGCCCTTGAGAGTCGCCTTGTTTTTACGATTGAAAATCAGCCAGTGGCAGCAACTGGAGGAGTTCTTCAGCAATTTGGATCTTGATGCAAAGCTTGCTGCAACCCCGACAAAGAAGCCAAATCGTTGCTGATCACTTTGGTCTCCACTTCTCTGAACCATCATCAACGAGGCCCAACTCATCCACGAAGAAAGGGACACTCATTGGGACATTTTCCATTTGTGTCCCTTTCTTCGTGGATGAGCTGGGCCTCTTTGACCTGGTGGAGGGTTGGATGAGGCCCATCCGACCAAGCTTTCCGAAGTTTGGGATTGGTAGGGGGCAGGCACTACCCCAATAATCAGATTTCGCAGGCCGTGTCATCCAGAGCCGAATTGATGCACAAGCGCTCCACAAATGGTGGGATCTTTCGTGACCACAGATGGTGCGCGATCCTCCACCATCTCAGCAGTGACACGTCTTAACACTGCCATGGACGATACTGTCACGGAACTAGCCCGCAATTCTTTCAAGGAGTCCGTGAAGGAATTGCGGGCTGGTTCTGTCACAGTATCGTCGATACTGTGACGGAACTAGCCCGCAATGCTTTGAAAGAGTCCATGAAGGAATTGCGGGCTGGTTCTGACACAGTCACTGGTCGCTGAAGCTCCAAGCGGTTGCGTCTATGTCATCAATGGCTTCATTCAACATAGCTGTCCACATTTTATTGCGTTCGTCCGCAGCTCTTAAATGCGATGATTCTTTGAGTAAGAAGCATGCCAGAAATGGATGGTGTTTGGCCTACATTGCTCTTCCTGACCAAGCATCGTAGGATCGTGGATCACGAAGCAGAAGTGCAAAAGCGCCGTGATGTTGCGTCCGGATTGTATTTGTTTGTTTTTCTTACTGAATCAGATGTGTAAATGGATGTGATGATTTGGCTGGCTCTGAGTGAGTGAATTGGATTGGTTGATATTGAATTCCGGACATTTCTTTGGGCAGTTGTGTGGTCGGTTGACATCAGATTCTATTGGACGAAGAATAGCACTAAAGTGGCATGGTGGGATCTTCCGTGACCACAGATGATCCCACCATGCCACTTTGGTGGTATTCTTCGTCCCATCCCCGGAGTTTGTGCTCAACTGCGCACTTCAATCACCAGAGTTTCCTGCTTGGATCGTGAAGCCAGTTGCCGGTCACATTGATCAACTGTGTGGTGCTCAATGCCGACGCAGGGATGCAACCATCTCCGGAGAAAAAAA
>VSDK01020766.1:76514-109190 GCA_009767595.1 Symbiodinium kawagutii
ATCATCATCATCATCATCATCATCATCATCATCATCTTCATCATCATCATCATCATCATCTTCATCATCATCATCATCATCATCATCATTTCTATTCACAGCCTTTCTTATCTTCCTGTAGAATTTCTTTGACTCGATCTACAGGCCAAGGCTATCATGTGGGGTTATCCGGTCCTATAATTTGAGAGGAATGAGCTCTGCCAGGGGTATCTGTTGTGTCAGAGGGAGCCAGGACTTGAGCTACAAGGAGATCAAGGAGTAGCTAAGTGACTGACCGGTGGTTATTGCTTAAGCCATAAACCATCGGTCTCGGCTGCTTTTCGGCTTGGTTTTGTTGACGGAAATAGGATGGACATTTGATTCTATAGATGACTCCTTGGGGAAAGCGGCAGCGAAATGAGATGTAAAATGGGGTGAGTGTTCGGCTTCATGGACCCATTTCCACCAAACTGCCATCCTCAATACTCATCACATTTGATCATACGAAGGTATTACATGACGTGTCATACATCCCTGAAACGAATCACCGGAGCCTACCTAACTCAGAAACAGATCATGAAAAAACATCTCTTTGGGAGAGTTTGCTGGCTGCCAATTTCCTTTTCCAGGTTCCTGGAGCCATCCCCAGCTGAATGTTCCATGGATGTCCCATGGATCACTGAGGAATATTGGTTGTGCCTCTACGCAGATTGGACCAAATTCGATCCTTCGAGGAGAGTGTGGAGCGGCCTGGTCATGTGCGGTTACAAGCTTGCCCCGCTAGCTGAGAAGCTCATGGTGAGGTTCAACCCATTGGTTTACAGGAAAAAATGCCCCAGCAAAACACCATGTTTATGATGGTTTTTTAGGAGCCACAGTCCGGAAACCAAATCCTACATGAGTGGTGGATTATAGCCTGATGGAATATGATGGATGTGAAAATGACCGTATTGGGATAATGATGGATACGAGTTAGCTCATCATGGTTGCTAATGCTGGATGTGACTTGACAGTGCTTGACAGTCGTGGCTTCGGCTTAAATGTTTGATTGCTGGTGCCCCAAGTTTTTTGCACAGTGGCATTTGCTTGGGGACAACAAGATGCTTGTCCAGTGAAGGCATAGAAACGCGTTGCTGTTGGATCAGTTGGGGCCTCCACCTATCGTTCTACCGTAACTGCTATGCCAACGAAGAGCTTCCCAAGTTCCCTTTGGGCACCACACCGATCTCCAGGAGTGGACAACAACGCCCTCCATTCCAAGCGGTCAGCGACGTGTCGATCAAATTGGTTGGAGAGAACTTGCACGAGGACCGCAGACCACGGAACGCGACCTGTTCTATGCCCCGGCCTCCGGTAGGTTGATCCTTGAGTGACCAAGAATTATTGCGGAAACTATTTCGCGTAATGGTTAAGCACTGGTGAATGATGGTGAATGTCCGGTCAATAATGATTGATTCATGCTTTTAATTTATTTCAGCATTTGTCAAGTGGTATAGAATGGGGTTGAGAATTCAAGTGAGCGACACTGAAAACCTCCGCAGTCATTTGCAATTGCGTCCTTGTCATAAGAGCCCTCGGCGAAAGCAAAACCCTGAGTTTCAAAGGCCGCGTACTCACTTTTGGGAAGAGTGTGTTGCCTAAGCTCTTCACGTAAGCACATATCGCCACATGAACTGGGACCCAAAGAAGCGTCCGCGTGAGCTGTTCCTATGGGGGAAATCATTTTTAGTACTGTCTCGTTTCGCGTAAGGCCACGCAGCTCAAGTGGTAGATTTTCATATCCTTTTTTCAACGGGTAGCTCTCACTGTATAAATCGGAGCCGCCCAAACTGGATGATCATCGCAGCTAAGGAGAAGGACGGCCCCTACAACGCAAAAATATGCGTCGCGAACGCATAGATTCATCATGGTTAATCAATGGCCACTAATGGTTCATACAGGGATACTATTGGTCAGCCAATGATGAAAGATGGTTGATGAACTGTTCATTATGATGATGTAATGATGATGATTGGTAATGGTTGATAAAAGGTGGGCCCCCAACCACTTATAATTTGGTTTATAAAATTTTGAGTACGGCTAACCACCAGTCATAGGGGTTTATAACCCAACTTGTAACTTCTGGGGGCCCATCTTGTAATGGTTGGTCTTAGTTGATCATCATCACATGGCTAAGCAAGTTAGAGCACTGTGGAAACATTCCAGGTCAACAGTCGGGTAAGAGAACTAAGACAACAACTACAAGGTGGGCCCCCAGAAGTTATAAGTTGGGTTATAAACCCCTATAACTGGTGGTTAGCCCTAGTTGAGTTAGTTATTATCCAGCTTGTAAGTGATTGGGGGCCCACCTTGTACATACAACTAACATGATTCCCGGTGTGAAGTACCTATTCGATCCACTATGACTAAGACATACCTGTGGGATCAGATCAACTAAGTGTGATTAAGGACCAATTAGATCATTGGTTTTTCGTTTGGTTAGGGATACCATTCAATGCTTCCTTGCTGGTCAGTGATGTTTTTTCACGCAACTTTGTGCTCCATGTATTGTAAGAAAAGGGGCAGCGAATCGAATCAACTGTAACAATGGCTGGTCGGTGCTCGGTTGGAGCAACATTGGCCGCTCAGTTTCAGCTCACCGGATCAGCCAAATGGTTCGTTGACTTGACGACTGGCTGTCATTAAAGGAACGTTTAACGTTCAACGCAGCCACTGTTGCAAAGATATTCTGGCGGGAGGATTCCTATATTGATTTGTGTAGTGAATATTGGCATTTGGTCGTGTGCAAATGCCCCCCCCCTTTTGGGAACCCTACAAAATGGAGGGTTTGTCATTATCGATGGTTAATATTGGATGACTAGGGGGTGCCGGGGTACCTCTATTTTGAGAAACCCCCATGTGCTGGGCATGGCAAATGGTTGACAACTCTTCAGGAGGCAACTATGGGAGAGATGCTGTTGCGCGGATCCCTGGAACAGCGCAGATTTGTTCCCCCCAGCAGTTGAAAAGCCATTAAGTCATAATCGATTGTCCAGTAGTTTCCGCATGTTAAGTTGAATGACATAGAAAATATTAGAAAATCATGCTGTTCAACAATATTCAAAACAAGTTTGTTTGACAATATCAGTAATGTAGTAAGAATGTTAGAATTTATAGCCACAGCTGCCATTGGGCCGTTTGTTATCCCAGTTGTTATGAATCTCACTGAACAACTGATGGGTGCCCCAATTTTGATGGTCATTGTTTGCTAGGGACGCTTTCGAAGGCAGATAGGGAGAGGGCATCCACAGCAAGTCCGGATCAGCAGCTTGTGGCGGTCTTCACCATGGAATTTGCTGTGGCTCAGTTCTCCCTGCCAGTACCCCTGTTAGTTGCACACCGAAAATGAAGAGTCGAACTGTCAGGCTGGTCATTTACCTACATTTGGTCAAATTGTTGGTATTCATAAATATACTCGTCCCGTGATGCTAGTTTACATCCCTTGTACTGGTAGTGGTAGTGACTATTAACGACGATCATTTTCCTCATTATCATAGCCACATTTTGTTTGACCTGCACCTATCCAGAAATACACAGTGGAGCTCCAGTTGCCCATCATGCCCTCGGTTTCACGCTCACTGGTCCCTCTCAATGTTGGTGGTCATTAATCCTAGCCAATGTTGTTGGTCATTTCACTTTTTTCATGCAGCATTTACGCTATTCTTATCCATGGTTGCTAGCCATCATTCTTGACAATATTTGTTGGCAATCAGTAAGCCCAGCTAGCAAACCCCAATGGTTGCCATCAGCAGCCATGAACCATCATGAACCTTCAGATAGTGCCATGAACTAGCCATATTGAAGCATTAAGTAGCCATCACTAACTATAGTTGTTAGAGTTACTAGTAAACCGTGATCAAAAACCCACAGTTATGAGTGAACCATGATCCAAAAACCAGTACCAACCATTGTTTGGGGTTGACTCACCCCTCACACCTAACAAACCCAGAGTTGTTAGTGAACCATTGTTTAGGGTTAGGAAGCCCTCAACCCTAAACGATCCAACGTTTGGGGGTTGACCCACCACCCTGGCGCCCCGCCGATTCGTCACCAGCGCTTCCCTGAGATCTGGACCGTTCGTTGGTCCCGGCTACACCGATGAAGCGCTCAACCGACAGTTCTTCATCATTGACAGCGACGGAAGGAGGTGCAGTGCTTAGGGTGACAGTGGCGGAGAGGGATCTTTCGGGGTTAGTGGGGGGGACTTTTAGGGGTTGGTGGGTAATAGATGTTAATAGTAGGTATTAGGGGTTTAAGGTCGCAGATTAGACGATTGATAACTAACTAATAACCAGTTGTTGATGTCCTAGCGGTTGTTTTGTTATCAAACTTTTCACGATTGAATCAAACCAGTGGCCACGTGTCCTTTTTATGATCGAGCATTGCCCGTAGAACAACCAGGTCAGTACGTGTGGGGGAGTCGTTGAAGGTAACCACTAATGAATTGACGACAAATAATTCACGATCATGGAGTGATTTCTTAGTCATTACAAAACCACTACTGAATCGTATATCCCAAGAATTGTCGTTGTGAATTCCAAAACAACTACAGTAGTTGTTGAAGCATTAGGTGAGCATGGTGAGCCATCAGTTGGAAACAGCCAGAATCAACCATGTGATCAACCATCATCAAACACTAGTTGACTATTTACAAACGATTAATAAACCATTAATTCAGCAACAAATTCACCATACATGGTTGACAATCGTAGATTAACCAAAGGAAAATCACATGAAATATTCAATCATTACTGTAATCAGCCATCCTTACCCAAGAATGAACCATCAAAAATCCCTCATTAACCATCACACACATTTCGCGTTGTTGTCCCAGTAGCCATTAATTGACCATCAATTCAATATTAGATGACCATCAATAATCCTAAATGAACCATTAACAAACTAGGAATCAACCATCATTGAATAAAAAAGCCATCAACTCACCATTATTTAACCATTAGCAAACCATCAATCCACCATCATAAATCACCATCATCATAAATCACTATCATCTTTCATTACCATTTAATTGATCATTCAACCATTGTTGAACCTTAATCGAATATATATATATATACATACATATTCATCACTTGTTAACCATTACTCATCAACCATCATTGAACCATCAACTAATCAGCAACCAACCATCAACTAACCATCAACTAAGCATCAACTAACCATCACCCAATAGATCAACCAATAGATCTGCCTCAAAAAATCCCCACACCCAGGTGGTACCGCACCCGCGACTGTTTGGAGCGCTCGACTTGTGGTGGCTATACCTTCGCTGGCCGAGCTGACGACATGGTGAAGGTGGCGGTCGTCATGCCACGCATGCTGATTTAGCACAACAATAACTGGTTGGTGGTTTGATAGGGTTTTTTTTGGGTGATGAACCATTAATAGTGACTAATAACAAGGGGACCATTAATAATGGTTCATTGATAGGGGATAATCAGCAACAATATAATGGTTGAGTTCAGCTGGTTAGCTGGTTGGTGGTTTTATAGGGGTTATATATAACTTAATAACCCACTAGTAGTGGCAAACAATAGGGGATAATGACCAACAATCATGGCCAATACTAGGAGTTAATGACCAACAATAATTGAAAGCAAGATTATTCATGCTTATATCAACCATGCTGGTAATCATTCAATAGTTACATTATGACTAAGCACGATAGCATCAATAGCATCAATAAATAGTTGATTTGCTGATTTAGCACCATGAAAGTAATTGATATTGGTAAATTATGTTTCTGATTGGTCATGATCATTTTTGAAATAAGGTTGATCAAATTCATGTTTAGTATGGGTTTCTCTCAAAATAGGGGAACCCGCAACCATCCAATACTTGTCATTTATAGCAAAAAACCAACCATTTTGGGGGGTCCCTTATATGAAGAAACCGCCATATTGGTTTGTACATGGTTATGAATATCCGGTATGATCAGGTTGATCAATGTTTGACAATTGTTGATGATGATTGATCAGCCATTAGAAAAAACTATGTGTAATATGTCTCGATATGTAAATATATTTAATATTTCATATCTATCTCTCTATATATATATATATATATGTATTTATTTTTACATAAATACATATCATAGCTGTTGATCACATAAGTACATTCTGACCGGGTCACTGAGTCAGCATTGGCCGAGCACGGCTTCACCATGACAGGAACTAAGTGTGCTTCGTTTTGCCGGGGCGCAGCCTGGGTCGATAAAACCCACAGCCGTCTATGACGGCTGTATGTGTCGCATTGACCAAGCTCTGCCTCTCACAACTTTGCATCGACGGGAGCACAACATAGAGTTTTTGAATCAACATTGATGATGATGATGATGACGACGACGACGATGATATTGATTGATTGATTGATTGATTGATTGATTGATTGGTTGATTGATTAGTTAGTTAGCTTTGCCAAACATAGCGTTTTTGATGATGATATGAATATATGATGCAACATGCTCAGCTGTTGCTGAAGAACCTGGGCGCCAACATCTAAGCCGCAAGCGGAACCCGCCTGTCAAGCAAACCATCACAATGGATTCCAAAGTGTAGCAACTTGAATCATGACCAGGAAACAACAGAAAAACATAGAACTATTGGTCTACGTTAACCATTAAAGTGTTAAACTACCCTGGATCCCTGGTGTTGTAAAATCAGCTAAAACCACTAGGACTACTGTTTTTAGCCGTTGCCACTAGCAGTTCTGTAGGAACAACCAGGTGGCAGAACCGCTAGGTGCCCCTGCCCTTAGCAGCACAGGTGGCTGGCGAATGGGTGGACACCAGGCGTGGGATGACGGCTACGCCTTGGGTTGGAGGTGAAGCGAGTCGCATGGAAGCGTCCCATGTTGCCATGACTGGTACTCGGTTGTGTTTATTTATTCCCTATAATTAATACATTCGCTTCAATTCAGTAATATATTTCTGACTTGTGATTTGAACCCCGAATAGATTCCATAGGTTTACTTCTTTGGGGGTGCAATTTTGCTGGGAACCCCCCAACTCGGGTTGCCGGCTTTCCCAGGTCCATTTTTCCCACCCAACCGGGGCCGTGGATCTGGGGCCCTCGGGTCCCGCAGAGGAGAGTCGTGGAATCCTTAAGGGAACTGCCAGGTGCGGAGCAGATCCAGCTGTGCGGAGCTGGTGGTGAGCCATGCGATCATAGTTAGCGGTTTCCAGCTGAAGATTCGTAGCGTTTTTTTTCGGATGATTTGGGGACCCCAATCATCCAGTGTCAATCATTTTTGAGTATGTTTTTAGTAATTATTATTTTTGTTGAAACCATCATATATATATATATATATTCATTTGTGGCACATACTCTCATATAGATATTTGATTGAATGATTGGTTAGTCATGGCTGGTATTGAGCTATGTGATGAGTATGTGTAGATAGTGGTGGTTGATCGATTGTTTACCATGAGAAATTATATTACTTGTTTCAAAACCCTGTACCCATGGTTCCCCGTCATTAAGCATTGTTTTCCCCCCATCATTGGCTGGTTCACTGCTTGACCCAGCTCGCCATATGACTTGGTTCAAAGCTTGGTGTATGGGAGGTGATGATCCCTAGTTTCGCTTCAACGCCCAGGCAATCCCTGAGAAGATATAGGATTCTTGGGACTGAGCTACTGGTTGGAGACCAAAGCTTATGAAAATCAGCTGAAACGTTTGGGTAATGTTTATCAGCTGGGAAATCATACACCTGAATAATGGTTCAGTATGGTTCAGTTTTATTAGCATCATCATAGGTAATGTTTCTTTTTAGCCAGTTGATACTCTGGAGAGTTATAAACCACTGGGTTCTTTCAGCTGGGTTAATCACCCCGTTTGGTTCTTTCAGCTGTTTTTTCCACTGGTTTCTGAAATGCCCATCGATGTCAGATGTGAGGATGCTTGTGAAACACTCACCAGTGGCCCCTCGAAAGTGCGGTATGATCGTGCCAAGGTGCCGCGTGTTAACGTGGCTTTCTCCATCCCTTTGGGCTGGTGTTTGATGGTTCAAATTATCTGGTTGGTGGTGTCAAAAATGTTTGATGTTCTCTAGTATTACCAAACGGTTGGTTGGTCGGTTGACCAGCATATTTTTTCATAGGGTTGAAACCACCAACCAGTTCTGATCATTGTTAGCCACTATAGTCATTATATATATACCATTATTGTGGTTAGTTGGATGGTTGGCTATGGTTGTTGAAACTACCAAGCCAGTTGTGCTTAGTGGATGGGTAAGCCATGGTTGTTCACTTGGTTGACATCACTCAACTCTTTGCAAATGGGGTAGTGTTGGTTGTACAACCGGACCTTGACATTGCTCGGCCGGCCCTGGGTAGGCTTTTCGGCCGGGGTCAGCAGGGTCAACATGTTCTGACCGGATGATTTCCTCAACAAGCATCAAATTTGTGACCTGTTCCGCTCGCAAGGATGAAGAGTGAGCCTCTGGCTGCGAGACATCAAAAAAGCAAAGCCAACGGACAAGTAGCATCAACCAACACACTATGCTTGGACATGACAAGGGAAAAGGCAGTTGACTGTGAACCATTGACATTTTCTTGAGACATGTTTTAACTGTTGAAAATCCATGTTGGACTAACAACTAATATCAGCGAACGTCAAGTACCATCAATCAACATCAACTAATATACACTAACATCAACTAACATCAACTAACAACTGACATCAACTATAACATCCGCTAACATCAACTAACACTCAGAGCAAGGAGCCAACAAACCACCTGACGAGTTCAGTTCACTCAGCAACCAACGATGCGTCGGCAGGGTTGGAACCACCCAAGTGGCTGTTTCTTGAAACCGCCATTTAGGTGGTGATTCCCCCTAACTGGTTTAACATGGTGTAACCAGCATTTCTCTCCCTAATTCGTTGCATTCTGCAACTCGCTGTGGCGCGAAGCCATGGGGTGGTAGCGCGCCACGCTTGTGCTGCGTGGCGCAGCTGCGCGAGCGCGAAGTCATGGGCAAGCGCAAGGCAGAAGAGGCCAAGAAAGACATCACCCTCGCGCCAGGGTTCGTAACTGGCTGATGGTTCTAAATATTCAATGATTTTAATGTCAGAAGTGAACTAATTCTTTAAATCATGGTTTTAATAATGGCTACATATTTGTAATGACTACAATGTGTTAAACAATGATTGAACACTCGTTAAACAATGATCAGATGGTGACGAACCAGTCAATGGGGATTAGCAATTTGGCGGTTCAAGATGATTTCGCTTATGTGTGGGCTTAGCTTCTACCAGCATGTTCTTGGATGGGTCGGCTAATGGCCAGAGCAGGGCAGAGACATAGAGGCAACCCGAACAAAAGAAACAAACAATAATAGACTGGGTGGATTACAGCTAATTACTACCTTAGCTTTGTGGCCTTTTTATGATTGATTTACCATCAGCCACTAAATGTTAGACTTTTAGAAAGGGATCTAAAAGCCACCAAGTAGACCAAAAAGAAATGGTGGCTTCCAACACAGAACTTGTTTAACATAGCACTCCTTGCGATTCCGATACTTTGATGATGGGTTACGTGACATATGCGTGTGTGCATCCTGACGCGCTGGATTTTCTATCGCTGACTTGGATGCTTCAGCCACCCCATCACTGGCTGGTGCTTTGATTGGAATTGTTTTTTTCCCAAACAAAAGTTGGTATCAACAAATGGTTGGTTGGTATGAGCAAATGATATGAACAAGCGGTGTTAACAAATGGTTGGTTGGATGACTTGCGTATATTCGACGGTTTTGTGTTTGGCTTCTTTGCGAGTTCGATGGCATCTTTCATCCCGGACAGGAAAAGAAGAACGGCAGTTCCAAGGTCCCCGAGAAGAAGCTCAAATTGGTATCCTGGCAGTTGCAGCGGGTGGAGCAGGTGACCTAATTGGTGAGCCTGATGCATCATTCATTTCATTGACCACTATTAGCCGTCATTATCAGCAATTCAGAAACCACTCGCCATTATGAATCCTTACTGATCATCATCCTATTTGCCAATGACCACTAACCATCATGGTTATAACTATCCTGCTTACCTTACTTAGGGTAGCTACTAACGATGGTTACGAACCACTTGCAAAGTGGGATGGAATGATCATCCCAAGTACCAACCGTAAATCAAGTTACCACGTTCTAAGTTACCAACCATAAATGGGGGTTTCTCAAGCCATGGAGTACCCCCACAAATGTTGGTTACTATATATCATTGATATTAAGGATGATGACTGGGGGTACCCCTATGACCTGAGAAACCAACAACTAGTAATAACGAATTAACCCCAATGACGTGGGTCAACAACCGCACCCAAACCATTGGACAACCTGATGTTTAATTGATTGGTGTTTACTAGTCAATTTGGTGACAACCAATCAACTGGGGGTACCGCAATCATAAACACCATGGCAATAACAACCACATCCAAGCCATCCAAGTATCCAAACCATCCAAGTATCCAAGTATCACCATCCAAACCATCCAAGTATCCAAGTATCGGAATCAAAACCATCAAAGCATCCAACCATCAAAGTATCCAACCATCAAAGTATCCAAGCCATCCAAGTATCCAACCATCCAAGTATCCAACCATCCTTCACCTTGCACCGTCAGCCAGGCCGATGACAGGCCCGCCGATTCGACCTGCAAGAAACGAAACGGATCGCTTTACACCGCAGAGCAGCCACTGGGCAGCGAACAGTGGGGCTACACGGTGGTTTCTGAAGTCATAGGGGTACCCCCAGTCATCATAGACTATTTGTAGAAATAAACTGTATATATATATATATATATCTACTTGTATATTTATTTAATATTCATAGTAATGAAATAGTTTTTCTATTCATTTAATATTTATAGTAATTATTATATAGAAATCATTATCTATATTCATTTAATATTCATAGTAACAAAATAGTTTTTCTATTTGTAGTAACAAGCTAAATTTATATTTATTTATAGCAATGAGAAATAGCAATAAATGGTGGTTTCTCAAGGCATAGTCATAGGGGTACCCGTTGTAAAGTATTTCTAGTAATGAAGTCCAACCATAATTTGGGGGTTCACCAAACTGGCTTCAGAATCCACCACATCCTTGATCGAATCATCAAAGGTTGACATGGTAAAAACAGTCACTAGTCAGGCTACGTGATTAGTGGGGCTACCGTAGTTACATGTTTTGGCAACATGAAGTCCGACATCTCAATGGTTGTAGGGTTTTGTCCAACGCTGAAATGCCAACTGAGCTGCAACATGGCAGTGTGTTTGCCATTGGCATGGATCTACCTTGGGCCACTGCGAGATTGACCATGATCACATTTTGACGAAATCGCCTGATGACACTATGACTCTTTGCTACTCGAAATAAAGACAGATACAGTGGATTCAAGAAAGACATTCAACACATCAAAACAAATTCAAAACAACTACAATTCATCACCAATCCCTGAGCACAATGAGCTGCCCTGTAATTCGATCAACTTTCAATCCCAGTTCGTCTAATTGAACTGTGCGACCAGGATTGCTGTTTGTTCCAAGGAACGGCTTGATGTTCTGTCACTAGTATAAACTGCTAGTCTGCAGTCAGTATATTTGAATTTAGATGTCCTGAAACTGGAATTGCTCCAGAAATCACGTCATGAGGAAACTGGTAGCTATACATGTGACACTACATGTGACTTGTTGAAAGCCCTCCAGTGGACCTGAACCGTTTTTTAACCCAAGGAATGCTACTAGTTTTTGCAAACGACCATGGAGCACCTGTCACGAAGTAGAGCATGCAAGGCGGAGCCTCCCACTCAGTTGGCTTCGGTTGTAGCTAGGATAAGATATAAGTTATGATAGATACACTTTGTTTTTAGGGGCTTATTGACCAATAGCTATCTAATTTGGAGGCGCCAGCTAGCCATCAATTCACCATCATTCATCATTTTCCAGCGTCAACATGCATTCACCATTGTCCCAGAAATGTTTCATGGGAAATGATGGGAACATCTATATGAAACCCCTCTATCTGAAACGACAAGGGTTTTGCAACACAGGAAACCAAGGGTTTCCAACGTAGATTTCCCAGCAACCGCCCCGTTGTGCACATTGGTTGATTCCTTCCGCTTCACCACCGTGATCAACTGGGTGGCTTACAGCCACTAAGTTAGATTTTTACTGTGTTTGAGATTGGTTTAATTTTCCAGATGGATATATGTCAACATACGGTTACCAACAACCCATCCAACAAATAATCATTTTACTAGGAAACTATGGGCTTTGGGGTACCACTATGGCTTGGCACCTATCTATTGAATGTCAGAAGTGAAATAATGGTCTAATAATGGTTACTTATTTGTAATGGCTACAATGGTTTTAGCTATTTATGAATGGTTACAATGCTTTGATCTACCATATACCCACTACAACTCAAAGTATTTAATTGATATAAGCCAACCATAGCACCCGTGTACCACCACCCACTTGATCCACCAATGAGCTCCACCAATCCCTCAACACGGTTGGGATCAACCGTTGCGCCACTCTGATCACTCCCGTGTTTTAGCACCGGCATGAGGAGAGCTGGTGCGCCGGAATGGATTGCCGAGCTGATGGTTCTTGCGGAGGTCGACAGCGACCTGGCGAGCCTGGCAAAGGCTTGTTGTTCGTTGAGCCAGGTTCACGATCAAAGGTCGATGGTGGTTAAATGGTGGTTACAGCAAATGGTGGTGAATGCCATTCTACTATTTTCAGTAGTTATGGTTGAAGATTCAACTAATACATTGATTGAAGCAAGAACCATCAAGGGTTGAGGGTTAATCATCAAGGTGAATGATCAAGGGTTGAGCGCGTTTACCACCATTGGTTGAGCAAGGTTATGATCAACAAGCCTTCCACTATCTTCAGCACTGGTGGTTCGATGGTCGTAAATGAGCTGGTTCGAAGATGGTTTGTAATGGTTGATCACTAAGGATGGTGAATGATGGTTGAGGCCTATGATGGTGAATCATGTTTTATTCTTGTTGCCCTTCAATGATGGTTTGTTTCAGCCAATGGTGATTGATCTGGTGACTAATCTCAAGCTTATCGGGCGCTGTACAGGACGACTGAAACTGCCAAACAACTCTGGCATTCGTCCTTCAAAATGTTCGTTCTTTTCCAGGAAAACTGGATTTGGTAAAGATTTGCTATGTGGTTTGCAGGGCCATGCGTTGTACAAATCAACTACTACCGACTGGCAGGGTCAACCATTTTCAACTACCAGGATCGACCATCATCAAGCATCAAATAAGCATTTTCAACCATCAGTACTCATTGTTCAGCCCGCATTCGTCATTAGTTATACTTTGACAAACGTTATTCTTCAGCCTTGATCACTAGCATCAAATTAACATCAATAACCATTGTCTAGAGTAAGATTGATTATTAAAACCATCAATAGTTTCATTACAGTACTATCATTCATGTTGAATATGAATTAATCAACGTTGATCATTATCCATTCATAGTATTGTTACTATTATTCATATTGATCATTAGCCATTGCTCACATATGTTTAAGCACCAGGTATGCTCCAATATCCAGTATTTTTCAGCCATAATCCTGAACTATTCTTCAACCTTCATTAATCTTAGTATTGATCATTAACCATTGATTTTTTTTACCACTGTTGATTTTTGATCCTTCGCCATCCTTCAACCATACCCAACAACAACCCTCGCATGATCAACCCATCCATCATTAACTCACGGGCTGCGCAGCGGCTACCGGCGCCGGGTCTCGCCGCCTCAAAGGTAACAAGAGCGGAGGTGCAGCAGAATACCGCAGCAGAAAGGATGCAGCAGCTGGGATCAATCCTTGGCAGATCGGAGGGTGAATTGCTCCACTGGTTGGTGGTTTCATGGGTGTTTTCTAGGGTTTTGTGGGGGTCATCACAACCATTAAATGCTTGATGATAGGGGATACTAAGCAACAATCATAGTTCAACAACTATCAGTTGGTGGTTTGATTGACATGTTTTTTCCCCGTGGTTGTAGTGTCTTCGTTGCCGGATGATTCAATGTGCTTGAGGATTTCGGGAACACTTGGCCTACTGCCTTTACAAATTTGGCCCCCGACATGTTTTCCCCAAATGTATTAAGAATTGTTGGCTGGTTGGGTGATTTGCGCCTACTTCTCATAGGGTTGGTTCAACCACCAACCAGGATGTTCCTAATGGTTTTTGATTAACGACAACATTAACTACCAATTACCAATTAACTGATTTAACCATTGATTATAATGATTGACCATTGTTGATTAAAAGCAAACAGTATGGATACTAGGGTTATCAATAATTGATGTCTCATTACTGGCCGGGGTGAATCGATTGTCATAGTTGCTTCAGTTTATCATCAACAAATCAAGGACCATGGTCATTTGTTATTGACTACCATGTTTTATTCTGTGACCTTGTACAGCAACCTGCACATTGATATCCTGTATACACTGTTTTTTTTCTTCAACCATTATTTGCCCTATTTATGTTTCCACGCACTATGTTTGCGAATGTAAATAATTGCAAAGCAATCGGATTATCGAAGGCTCCCAAACCCTCCACTGACCATGCTGCCTTCTTAGGTGAGCCGTGTAGGAAACAAATGCTTGATTGTCCGATCATGCGCACCACAAGGGAAGCCTTGAAATCAGTATTTCTCAAAATGCCTGAAATGGCGATGCCAGTTTTGACCAACCATCATATCGGTTCGCGTTCCTTTTACTATTGTATTCTTGCTGTCCCTTTTTTTCTCGACCACCACGACCCAACCAACCATAATGAACAATTGTTACTCATGATTGCGCTAAGAACCCATATCAAACAGGTGAAATCTGATATGTGTTACTTTATCATGATAGTCATTATTAATCGACGCATGTCAAAAAGCAACCGGCAGAGTGTTAACGAATATCCGTACTTAAGCACCATCATCAACGGGGAACCATCCTAAGCGACCAATATCATCATCTCATCAGCCAGTAGTTCATCATCACTATTAATCAGTGCTTCATGAAACATCATGAATCAGCAACAATTCAGTACAATTACATTTGTAGCAGTCATCACCAACGATTTGATACCATCACAAATCCTGTTCAATATCAACCCATCATAAATTGCATAAACAATCATTAACTATTGATGATAAACATCGCAACCATCACGCATTGATGACAATCAATCATCAACTTTTCATCAGTGGTAATCATACATACTCAACATCATCATTCACAAGTGTGACTCATCATTGGTAGTCATTGCTACCCATAATTATGAGCCATTATTATTGGGCGTTAAACAACAGGCAATCATCATGTTTTACAATCCTTATGATCAATGTCAACAATGATGTTGCCAATGAGTACTGATTTTCACAGTACTGGCCGATTAAACCATGAGTTACAATCATGTGTAATGATTATAACCGTTACAATCATCATTCATGATCAATATTTGGCTGGTGGTTTGCAAATAGTTGCAATATTCTCTTTTGTATTAAAACATGGTTGGTTGCTTGACTTAAGGATATCTTTCATAGGGTTGGTTCCACCACCAACCAGATCTGGGTGAAACATCACTACTCACCATCATTGGCTATGGGTCAAAACTCTGTACCCCTGGCTCCCCCATCATTAACCATTGTATGAAATTGTCGGTTTTCATCCCCCATTAATTGATTGGTTAACTGCTTGACCCAGCTCGCCATATCAACCCAGTTGGTTTTAGCCATATAGTTGGTATATATCCACCATAATTGTTAGTTATCATCCCCTATGAACCAGCTAAACCAGCTAGTTGACCAGCTCGTTGTTGGTTGCTTTGTTCTACTTTTTCAGGTACTCCAAAAAGCACCTGAATGCTGGCATCGCTCTATCAGAAACATGAAGTTCAAGGCGTAGGGAGTGGTGCGAGGGCAGGGACGGCGATGGCAGCACCATGTCGGGGTTGGTCGTTATTAAACGCATATTCATGGTGAATCAGCAACTCTGATGCTTGATGATTGTCAACGCTTATTTATGATTGTTGGTTGTTTGATGCTTAATTATGTAGTATTGTATGAGTAGAACTGTTGTTTGCCTGAGAGACATATGTATATACGCTGTATACCTATGCTTATATAAACGCTATACCCCAGATTACTATTACTATACCGTATATATTGCGGTTTCCTAAAACCAGGTGCTCAAAAAATTGATGGTTTCTTACTAAAAACGGTAGTAAAGGATGATTAGAGGGTCCTCCTATTTCGAGAAACATTAGGGGGCCCCCATTGTACTACTACAAATAGTGCAAGTCAAGTATAATTATACATTTTAGTGTACTACTATACACAATATAAGAGTACATAGGCATCGTGGATTATTCCTTTGCCAAACACTATGTATGTATGCCTGTGCCCCTGGCTCCCCTATCATTAATCATTGTTTTCCCTATCATTCTAGTTATTGTTAGCATAGCCATCATCAATCGTCATTAGCCGTTTCCCTATTATTGTTGGTGATTATCCCCAATTATTGGCTGGTTAATATTCGCTTCACCAACTCGCGCGAACTGCAATCAACTCTGAGGCCAACACGAAATCGGTGCACGCCAAAGAGTGCGACACGATCATCCAGGCAGTGGTGAGTTTCAGTTACACCGATCACTCTTGGGTGGCTGGCTGTGTTGGAAGAATGGACCATGAATAGCTGGTTGCTGGCTTGAAACATTTTTAGTTTTCATCAGTAATCATTAACAAATGGTTGGTTGACGAACATTTTTCATAGGGGTTGAAACCACCAATCAGATAAGAATTCTTGGGTGTTTCACAAAAAAAGGGTACCCCTCAATACCCCTCAATCATCCTTTATAAACCATTTCTAGCAATAAACCAACCATTTTGGGGATCTCCTATGTTGAGAAACTCTCATTTATAGGAGCAGCATATTATGAATAAGTATTGTTTGGGACTGAATTGTCAATTATGATTTTTGCTGGGTGTGATGGAATGATGGACCCGAAACTTCATGAAGAGACTGGGAGACTATGATTTATTGACAATGCTTTGTGGATGTACAGGTGTGGTTGCAATATTGAAGCAATCCCCCATTGAGTCAATGACCTCAAAATGAACATACGTGATTAAACCTGGGTGGATTGCAGCTACCTTGGCTTTTTAGGTTGGGATATGATTGATTTACAATTTTTCGCCACTAAAGCCGTTCGACTTTCAGCAAGGGATCTAGTTCAGCCACCAAGAAAGTCCTAACTTTTACAAGTATAATACTGATCAATCTTACAGAAAGTCTTTGATTGATCAGTTTACACGACTTTCTGTAAGTTGGTGCTGGCTGTTGGCTGGCTCAAACAGGTCTTCGAGTCTTCGAATTTCATGGTTCCTTTTCCTGAGCGTCACACGTGCATTGAAAACCGCACCAGCTGATAAGTCATGGCTTAACAAGAGCTAGTTGTTCGGATTGTTTGGGGAATCGTGGGCTTGATGATAAGAGGGTTTGTAGGTAGCCCAGAGTTCAGGACCAATTATTGTAGTCAACAATTCGTATCAACAACAGTTGCTGAGAGTCAACTAATGGGTCTGGATTGTGCAGATTATAAGGGCTAGTGGTAAGCACCAACAACCAACCGTAGCAAGCAGGAACCCACAGAAAACAGGTGGTTCATCACACAATAACCACACAGTTTTGTTTGTTGCTATTCTTTCCCAAACCTTCATTTACTAACAGTTGCCAACCATTATGTCTCCTGTATGCAATATTGACCCACTATTGACTATTGACTATTGAGGATGCATCACATGTTTATTGATGTTCCTATGAGTTATGACCTGAATTCCAGCATGACTAAGCAGTGTGAACCACTTTCAGCGATCATATGCCATTTTTTCCACTATTAAACATGATGGACTTAGTGACCAGCATTAGCCTAAATTACACTTTATTAGCGGTTAATCTCGCATGCAATGAAGTATTTGATCACAACACCTAACCAGTATCTATCACAGTAAACAATAGTGAACCCATGGTACATAATGGACCTTGTGTCAACCATCCGTTCACCCTACTATTGTTTACCAACCAGTGTTAAGCCACAATTAGTCCAATATTTATCAACCAAGCCCCCTGAAATTGTAGCTTCAGTCCCCTTGAAATTGAAACCAGTTGCCCTGCAATTGGAACCGGTTGCCCGGCAATTAGAACCAGTTACACTCTAGTGATCTAACATGGCAATGAAAAATCACCATTTCCAACAGGGAAGTACAAATAGCGGATTATACATTGCCATGTTAGATCACCAGAGTGTAATGTTTACCCATGCTTAATAATAGCTAATGATAGGGGATAATACCTAGCAATCATGGTTACACAACTACTGGATACTACTGGTTCCCTGGCTCGTGGTTTCAAACTTATTTCGATGTTTCCCTCAAACTAACTTCACTGTTTCCAATAAGTTCACCATCGCCTTGCCCCTTCGCACCTCGCAGGCAGCGTTGAAGGGGGTGCCCCCCCCGGAAGGCACCTTGCCTCCGCCGGAGCCACCTGCGGTCGTTTCGGCGGCAAAGAACGTCAAGAGGTGTGTTCTGCTGCCATGAGCTCTCGAAACTGATGGCTACTGAGGCTCAACCAAAAGGCTTAGTGCTTAATTGATGGTTCGTTGCTGGTTAGTTGATGATTGATTGTTGGTTGATTAGTGCTTAATTAGTGGTCAATTAGTGGTTAATTAGTGGTTAATTGATGATTAATTGATGGTCTACCGGATGATTGGTGACGGTTTATGGTGCTGCATGATGATCGGGTCAAGTTGTTTCCCGGTTATTCCTGGTGGTAACACCATTGTTGATGGGTGGGGCAGTCACTTGTGATTAACTAATGATAGCCAGCTTTATGATTTTGGCCATGACAAGGGATTCCTGAAGCGTTTTTTGATGAATCAAAATAGTGGATGGAGTATCACTGACAGATTCTTGTATTTGGGCGAAGCACAATTTCTCGGCAAACTTCCGGAAGGATGGCTTCCAATTGGGAACCATAGCGGCAAACGCATGAATGATAGGGATAACAGCTATGAATGAAGGGCGGTATCATTTTGGATGATTGAGGGTTCTTCAGGCCATTTGGTTCTTTTGGCTTGATATTCAGAATGGTTGAACACTGGAGGGCCAGGAACATCGTAATTCAGAAATGATGAAATGACGGAAAATGTCTTGGTGAAATGATGGCTGATGATGTGTAATCGGGGATTGTGATCAAATTAGCTAGCGGCTGGCCTTCTACTAGGCATCACCATATTGGAGTTAATGAACGGTATCGCAGTACAGCAATGTGGACGAAGCTGATGAAAAGTACCTGCTCGGACACGCTGCTGAAATGATAATTTGCAGGCGCGTTCGTGTAGTGTGATAGCTAGTGAGCGAAACTGCGTCAAAATGATTCTTCTTTTCAGCACATTTGCCACTCCCTGGTCGAGTCGTAAACCAATTGTGAGCTAACATCCCTTGTTGAAGGTGATATTTATGCCAAGGCATTACAGAATAGATACCATAATCCCCCGAGACATAACCATACCTCCGGCCCCCAGGAATTAGCTGAAAGGAGAATCTACACATTTTTGGAGGTCTTGCGGGGGCTTCATATGGGGAAAACATCATACCCACGGGATCACCAGGAGCATATCCAAGAGCCAAGACCAGACAAGTGCGGCCAGTGGGAAGAAGGCAACGAAGAGGCGCAGTGCAGGAACCCTTTGCGGCTGGTAGCATATGCAGGTCTGCATATTTCTGATGACGTTTCTTGTGCCTAAAATGCTGCAACAAACTGCTGATCCCTTATTTAACGACTTGTTTCACGGCCAAATGTCCTATCCGAAATGTCGAGGCACGGTTTGAGCTCAAAAAAACCTTTATATGATTATATGATATAAGTTTCTCACTCAGATCATCCATTCACAATCATTATTGCTTTACGAAACTCCCTTATGATATGGTTTCATAGCCATTTTTTGTTCTTAGTAAATCTATTATTTTTGGCTTCCCCTTTGATCATGAAACTATATCATATTATGATCATTTTTAGCTCCCCCTCATTTTTTTTTGTTTTACTAAACCCCTATTTTGAGAAATCCGCCTTACATAGCTGCCATTCAAACTGCCCTTTCAGGATCTGCCTGTTGACGCTGCTGTGAGGCCCCAGACGCTGGAGCACTTCTTTGGCACAGCTACTCTGAGCCTACCCAGCGCCAGGCGCCCTTGGTGAACCAGAGGATTTCTGCATGGCACAAGGGTGAAAAACTACAGCAACAAGCAGGGTCATAGGCAGATATCACCATTTGATGGGTGGTTTCAGTCAATGATTTTTTCTTTTCAACCAAACGTGGGGATGATGGCGCCAAATTTTCTTGGGGGCAACGATGCCTATCAACCAGATTGATGTCATCATGATGAGATATTACTATCAGCAGGCGTCTTCGTCGTCATCATCATCATCAACATCATCAGCAGAAGCAGCACAAGCACCAGCACCAGCACCACCGTTCTTCACGTTTCATTTTTCGCCTTGTCATGGCCAGGGAAAAAGCTGCCGAAGACGAGCAACGTGGAGGTTCCGCGCCACCTGCTCGGGGTCCCAAGATCCTCGGGGGCAAGTGCCCCTACGAGATCTTGCGCATCGCGCATGACGTCAGCTTTTCGCAGCTGCGGCATGCGTACAAGCAGCGCGCTCTGGAAACGCATCCGGACAAGGGAGGCCACTGGCTACGGGGGGATGATGCTGAAGATCTAAAGGTTGGATGGTAGGTCTTGTAGGGTGTGTCATTGACAATTGGTGGCCGGCTTATGAACAGTTACGAACCATGAGTCACCATGAACCTATTATTTATTCACAAGCTTGTGACCCAGAAATCCTGAAAAAACGTCACTCAGAAACCATTGAAGACCTGTCATTGACATTCATTAAACACCATTAATAGCCTTGAATCGCCCCTGAACCAGTCATTCACCAGCCATTCATAACCCCTTACCCATACACATTGCGAATCATGTCCCGAAAACATACAAAAAAAACATGTTCTTTGTCGCAACAGGTCTCCGTTGCCACAGGTTCCGACGAGATGTTCAAGGAGGTGAATACTGCATTTGAATTCTTGTCGAAGAAGTCGAACAAGGTCTCTTGGAGAGGATGGCTGGGGTCAAGAACAATTCAGAATGGTGGTCAAGAATGGTTCAGTGGTACTTCATGATGGTTGTTAATGATGAATTATTGTCATCAGCTGTGTATAGTTGCAGGGATTACAAGCTACAGTCAACTGGTGTAAAGTGGGCCACCACTTATAAGTTGGACACCCTGTGTCAATCCCTAGAGCCGGTAGAAATCACCCCAACGAAGCTACTTAATGTTAGTATATGTTAGTTATTTGGGTGTTTCTCAAAATAAGGGTACCCCGTAAATCCTCCGTTTTATTCACCAATTTTTCGAAATCAACCAACCATTGTGGGGGAACCCTCATTTTAAGAATCCCCGCATATATCATTTCATAGCTGGGTTGAACTACCAGTTACTGGTAGCCTTACCAGCTCCCACCTGGCGGCCCACCTTGACCCCGAAATCGACCTGGCCGGCGCTCAGCCTTGCGACGTGGCACAAGAAGAGCAACCCGCGTGACTTGGTGCGCGCAGTGACTCGTGGGCCAAGCGCAAGCAGTTGGTGGGCCCCTAAGTAGCGTTTCGGGGGATGGAAGCCATGGAAAGCTACAACTTTGGTGGTTACCATACCAGGGGTATAGCTATAGGTCATGGAAATCTACAAGGTGCCTGTGGATAGCACCATACAAGGTGGTTTCCGTCCAATTTGGGACGCCATGGATACCTGCAAGGTGGGCCCTTGACAAGCTATGGCTCGATTCACGATCAACTTAGCTGAGGTTATTTTTACTAGTTAGAGGGGGGTGGCAACCCAACTTACAACTGCTGGGGGCCTTGCAGCAAGGCTTACCCTCTTGTAACAACTTGCAGGCTGATGCAGCATCATCCATCATTGATTGTTTACCTCTTGAGAATGGGGACTCATTTCCTAGCCAGCTCTGTTTAATAGCAATATCAATAGTTTATTGTATTATTAGTATAGTTAGCCTTGGCTAATCCATTATCAGTTTATTGTGTTGAACAGTCATTTTTCATAGTGTTTTTTAGCAGTGATAATCACATGTTATTTATGTTTTATTATATCATATTGGTTTATGAATGGTCAATATTTATCAGTTTTAGTATTTGACATAAAGCAGCTTTCATCACCCTTTACAATCTTCAATGGTCCGCAAATACTGGTCCGATTCGCCTGTATCGATATTCATATCAGTTTTGAATGCTTCGGAATGGGGAGTACTGGTTGATCATTTGCTGATCATGGATCATGGATCATGGCCCCTTTAACACTTGGTATGATGCTGGATTGATTCAGAATAACGGTTGATAGTGCTTGATATTGGTTGGATAGTGGCTGATAATGGTTGATAATTGACATGGTGCTTTCTCAAAATGGGGGTACCCCCGCAATCATCCAATATTGCGCATTTGTTGCAACTAACCAACCATTTTGGGGGTCCCCTATTTTAAGAAACCTTGATAGTGGCAAATGCCGGTGAATGATGGTTGGTATTGGCTGATAGTGTCAACATGTTGCTCACAATAAGTAATCATAATGGTGAAGAATCATCCATTCTTGCGGATTCTCGTTGATAGTGGGCAATCATTGCTACCAAGGTGACAATGAAAGATGGTAGTTACTATTGTTGACCCATGTCGAATGCTGGTAGATCATCAAACAACTGGGGAAAACTGTGGGATTGATTCCAATGATGACAACGATTGATGATGAACCTAGGTTGATGATCATTCATATTGGTGATTGTTGACAATGATTGACAATGGTTGAAAACGATGAATAAAGGTTGATTGTCTATACATTCATGGCTGATGATGACGTACAATCGTGGTTGATTGTGGTGGGCAATGGTTGAGAATGATCAAAGTTGGTTAATACTGGTGGATAATGGTTGGTCATGGTTGATATCGTTTGATAGTGGTTTGGTTTTTAGTGCTGGTTGGTTGGGAACGGTGGGCACGTTAATCATGTTGGTTACTGCAGGTTTATGATATGGACTCTTTGCTGGTAACGGTGAATGGTGGTGAAGACCGGATTAAAGTGGCTTAAATGATTAAGGATGGCCATAGTTGATTTATAGAAAATTGAGCGGTCCACAATGGTGAATAGCGATGAATGATTGAATACCCGGTGAAAATGACAGATCATTGCCGATATTGATAAACAGTGGTGAACATTGGTTGACAATGGCAAATTGCTGTGCAAGAGAATGGTCTGTGTTTGTATTCTTTAATGTTGGTCTAATCCCTCACTATGCCAATGGTTCACTATGATGCATATTGTTCATACCAACATTCAGCATCAATATGGCCATCATGGTTCATTACGATAGCCCTTTTTATTGTTGGTACATTACCTTTCTAATGGTAGTGTCCACATGGCTCCATCAATGGTTGGGCCGCCCCGTATCGCTGGGATGGTCAACATTTTATCACCCAAACATTTGAGGAGATGCCCCTCATTTCCCCCTGTGCTCACGTCGTTAATATCAATCTTAAAGAACGAAGAGCATCCAAGATGTTTCTCGAACCTTCATGTGCACATGTTATTGTTGCTGACTATCCTCTATCATGAACCTTTATGGTTGTTTCTCAAAATAGGGGACCCCCAAAAATGGTTGGTTTATTAATAAACAATGATTAATATAGGATGATTTGGGGGTACCCCTATTTTGAGAAACCACCTTATGAACGCGTTCTGAACATTGCTTACGAGGATAATACCAACCACTGTTCGCATTGTCAGCTTTTTGTTGCTGATTCGAGTTCAAGCCTTTGAATCTCTGAGACAGACAACGGACGTGGCCAAATCCTTCCTTGCACAACTCCTCCTCAAGCACCTGCCGTTTGAGGCGAGAAATTGGTCATGGTTTTGAATTTCTTCATGGCCATGAACTCGGCAAATGATTCGATAGCCGTTTGTGGCAAGCCAATAAGCAGTACAGTATACCACAATTCATGGTGAGTTCATGAACCAATAAGCAGTACAGTATACCACAATTCATGGTGAGTTCATGAACCAATAAGCAGTACAGTATACCACAATTGATTCGATAACCAAGTGTGGTAAGTCAATATACATTTCCTGGTGATTAACTCACCAGCCATCATTGATTAACGAATCATCACATACTCGGTGATTGGTTTGGTTCATAACCATGAGTATGATTAACCCAATTAGATCCAATTAGCATTCTAAAGAACTAATAAGCCAACAGGTGTAGTTCATGACTATCATAATCATCATTATAGAACCAAGTATGGTCACTGTATATCCAATTGTTTTTATTACCAAGAATTATCATTATATTACCAATTTGTCATTGCCAATTTATATTACAAATTCATTATATCCTACTGTAATGAATCAGCCAATTTGTATTTCATAAGCATCAAATGGATGGGCCATGTCACCAAGCATCCAGGCCACCCCAATGCTCCTTCGCATTCTGTTCCCTTGGGATGGCTTCGCAGCTGTTCCGGGTCCAACATGGATTCTGATTAGTGTCAGCCAACGAGGGCCCGAACTGACCCACAACAAGCATAGATTTATATATTTCAGGTCGATGATCGAGGTTATTTTGTTGGTTGCATAAACTACCTTCAGTCATGAGTGAGTATTTTCAGGTAGTTCAGTTTTAACTGTTACTAACTTATTTAACTAGTGTTATCAAGTTGTTATTTCATTATACTAACAGTAGCAAGGAATTTCACTGAACTATTTTAGGTTATATATTCTGTTGGTATGTTAATGAACTGAAGATTATTGTGGTTAAATTGGTCGTGAACCTGCTCGGAGGTACCAGGAGTGGATCATCCATTCGTCGCGCCCCGGTGTCAGCGGGTTTCTTTCAAGACGATCGCAACTGGGTTCGCTTGGAATGCTATCATTTCTTGAAGCACCTCAAAGAAGCTCCACCTGAAATACATGGAGTTGAGAGTGGTTGAAATGTGTCAATGAGACACAGGTATCCATATAAGGTGGTTGAGATACGTGGCTGATATATGTATGCCACAATATATGTCTCTCCAGATTTGGTTTCTAGCCGCCATGACGAACAAACTAGTCATGATTTGATGTTTCACCGATGCCTGGGCAGAAGGATCCATTATTAACCATGATCAACCACTAACTAACCACCAATGAACCACTATAAAGCCAGAAGAAATCCTAACCATAGTGGTTGATATCAACTCAGGCATAACGTTTATAACCACGTACTATAAAACCATGTAAAACCATGTAAAACCACCAGAATTCATCAACCACTACCCATAGTTTCTCACAACCAAACCTCTCCGCGAGGCCGTGAAGGTGATTGACAGACACGTCGTGGAGAACCTGCGGGAACACCTGGAGGAGCTGCTGAAACAGGGAGCTACGAACACCAAGTCAGGTGGGACGTCGGACGATGTCGGGGCGGCGATCCTGGTGCGGTTCGGATTTTCCCGGAGAAAACACATGTGGGCCTAGAAGAGCTATGGATTAAGAATATAATGTAATTAAGGGTCAATATATACTTATAATGGTTATAATAGTCATATAAGTTAATTAATGGTCAATCAATGGTTAATTAATGGTTAATTAATGGTTAAAATAGTTTTCAAAGTTAGAATCATTAACAATGGTTGATCATGGTGAATAGTGGTTAATTAATCATGGTTAGTTCAGGGTTGATTTAATGATGAATAATAGTGGTTAATAATGGTTCATTCAGGGTTGATTAAGGGTTGATTCATACTTAAACATGGTTAACTATGGATAAGATTCCCCATTGTGAAATTTCAATAAAGGCATCGGACTATGTGCATCCGAAGAAGCTGGTCTACACTAAGACTTTTCGGCCAAGGCGAGAACCCCAGAATTGTTATGAACGGATATACTGTGGTTTCTCAAAAAAAAGGTACCCCCTAAATGATCCAACTCTAGTCATGTATACCAATAACCCAGCTATTTTTTGGCCATTTTTAAGAAGCCCCCATTGAAGGGGGATTAGCAACAGTTGCTGGTTCATGGGGACGGTATAACCACAGTGGCGGCTGTAGCTTGTTAATAACCAGGCAAGTCTAACTACTGTTTGTTTGTTATTGCTTTCTTTTCCCCATGAAGAACCACAATCAACCATCATTAAGCAAAACTGGGCGATTAAGACCAGCACTAGGTATAGTGGTTGGTGGTTTCAAACATTTTTTTCCTAGCATTACCAAACGGTTGGTTGGTTGAAGCCACCAACTAGTCTATCACAACACTAGGTGTATCATCAGCACCAGGTAAACCACCGTTGGCCACCTAGTAGAACCAGCAGTGTGCGTTTTCACCATCGCGTTGCCCCTAACCAGCACCGGAAACGAGGTGAAAAAGGCAACCTCGCTGAGACCAATGGCAGCGGCCTGTCGCGCAATCCCTGCGGAACCTACAAGGCACCGATGATGCCGTTGCTAGAACTTTCTATAGTAGTTGAATATGACTAGTTTATAACTGTTACGTTTGTAAGCATGACGAGTTCAAAACTAGAACATACTAAGTATACTGTCAGTAATCAGCTAGAATTATTTGCGGTAGTTGACTTTCATTCTACTGTGAAGTACAACTTCTCTCTCGTAATATGCATGACGGACTGGCACATGCAGCTGGCTATAGTTGGCGATCAAACTATGACTAGTTGCTCCAAAGCTGGTGCCAAAAGATGGTAGTTATAAAGTCAATGAAAAACCAACCTATGACCAGGATGTACGACTGTGATCATCAACTTCATGGACATGGCTTCATGTGGCTGATCAGCCATTTTGGTTGATAGGCGATGGTAAATCCACCCATGTATGCACATTAGCCTGCCAGAAAACACAAAATCTTGGAGCTGAGGCTACCAGTTCTGAACCACAGTTCGCTATGAGTAGAAACCAGTCCAGCCGGGGGTTGATCACAATGTCTAGGAACGATTGGCATGTCTGAACACTAGGCAAGTGTACAAACGACGACTGTTGCGACCGCTGCAAAGCATACTTGTGTTCCACAGATGGGTCCCCAGGGTAGCTCGTAAGGATAGTGGGTGGGGAATGGCGGGGTACCTGCCAAAGCGATGGGTGAGAAGCAGAAGACTAATGGGATGAATTGTTGGGTAACGGCTGTGCAGTTGAGAAGCTGATGACTTGGGAGTTGTGGGCTGGATCAGGGCTGGGAATGGCGTGGTGGGAAGATGATGGTTTCGGGAATCAATTTGAGTAGCTCATAGCGATACTGGATGGGGAATGGCGTTCAATGGAAGGCTTCTCCAGCAAAGAGGAAGCTCACAATCAACAAACAGATGGTGGTTTCTTAGAATAGTAGGGGTACGCCCCCAAATCATCAATTATCCGTCATTATTTCTGTAAGAAACCAATCATTTTTGGACGTAGCCCTATAACTTGAGAGACCGCCATTTAGGTGATGGGTCCCTTATTATTACCCATCCTTAATCTGGCTGGTGGTTTCAACCCTATGAAAGTATTGGTCAACCAACCATTTGATATTTTGAGAAACCCTCAAGTAAATGATGTGTCAGAGCATGGTAGTGCACCATGCTGTGCCTGCGCTGCGCCGTCAATGATGTGGCAGTTCCTATGATGTTCACCTTGTGCCCGGGAGTGATTTCTAGATTTAGATTCCTTGCCAGCCATCTTAGGGTGATAGTACTATACATTATTATAGTGGAGATGGTGGTTGGTTTACACTACTCATGGTTGGTACTAAGTTGGTAATTTCAAAGAAGCCAGGTAGGATATACCATCAGAATCAACCGGCAACACTGCTAGTTGTTAGCATGAACATGTAACCATCAACCATCATTGAACAATCACTTAACCATCACTTACTCATCACTCAACCATCACTTAACCATCACTTAACCATCAACCAAGCCAGGTAGGAGAACCCCTCCCGTGCCCAAGTTGATGAATCATGGGATCACAGGTGGACTTGTCATGGAAATGCTTTCGTGCGCGAGTGGACCACATCCCAGACGTCCAAGTCGCAATGACGATCAATTGCGCTGCTTGGTCGAACGTGGCGCCATGGCTACCATCAACACAGCTAGGGGATACCGTCTGCAAATTTGGTTTGGAAGCCCAGAATCAGCTTTTAAACCCTTGTGATATTTGTGTTGTAGGTGCAGCGATGCTAGATTAACAAAGGGCAATTGATCCAACCATCCAGAAAAGTCGCACCACCAAAGGATTTGTTGGTCGATGCGATGCGCGGGATATCTAAATCTATATATTGATTAATTAATCATATTGTTTAACTGTTGCAGACACACGCACTTAAGTACAGCAATTGCTAGAAATTAGCATGAATTGCCACTATTAAGCATTAAATAATTACCATTGGCACTAAGCATCGTGAACCACATCATTAATCATTGATCTGGTAAATCATCTCATATCGGATGGTCCAACAGTATCTATCAACAATCATCAATAGGTATCATTAACTATGAGACATTGCGAGCCATCATTAAACGTAAACAAACCATCAACTAGCCATCAAATTAAAGAACGAAGATACACCAGTATAAACCACTATCATGTTCATGATCCCCTTTAGATGCTTGGTTGGCATCATTAACTAATGATCTACTACAACCCATCATTCAAACATCATTAAACCATCAGTCAACCAGCATGTATGGGTTTCACCGTCACTTCGCCTTCACAGACCACAAGGCCATGGTCACGATGCGCAAAAGGGCCGTGGATCGCATTGACAAAGTCTCTGAGAAACGCAAAGGGCGCCATGGCAGCAACCAGCTGGTTGACCTGGTGCTACCAGGTTGGTAGATGGTGAAATGATGGTGATTCTTGGTGAGTTGATGGTGAATTTATGGATATTGATGGTGAATTCCTGGTTGATTTATGGTTCACTGATGGCCAATTGATGATTAAGTGATGGTTTAACTTAAACTGATGGTTGATTACTGGTGTTAAATTGATGGTAAGATGATAGCCAAATGATGGTTTTGATGATGGTTAAGTGATGGTTAAATGATAATCAAAGTGTGGTTAGATTGTGATGGTTGATTCATGGTTAACAAGTGGTTGATGATGAAGTAATATTTGATGGTGAAGACATGGTGGCAATGTCATTGTGATTATCGTGATGGCTCATCATGATTAATTCATGGTGAACTAGTGGTTGACTATTAGCGCACTGATGGTTAATTGGTGGTCAAGTATGGATAATATATTTTTTGTACTGGTTAATGATGGTGGCAGTGATCGTTGGTTAGTCAGCTGGTTAATGCGGGTCGCTGAATGATGGTAAGTGATGGATGTGCGCCGGTGAAATGATGGCGCTGCCCAGTGGTGGTCATACTGTTTCATTATGGGACCCCAAAACTCACTGGATAATAGATGTGCGGTTACAGTGAGGAACATGAGAAGATGAGCAAGCGTCACCAAGGGTATATATTTGGATACTACAGAATGCTGTTGTGAATATCATCAGATCTAACCCGCCACACCGCCTTTAGGACAGCCTTACAACATCATGTCAACCATTCGTACAGCTTGAGAATCATCCTAATGGTAGGCTGTGGTCCAAACCTCATCGGAGAACAAAATGCGAATGTTTGTTGAACACACTATGTTGAGAGATTGAAAGCAGCATGCAGATGATATGGACACAAACAATGAGGATATTTACAGCAAATCATCAAACAATTGCTTTAAGATGCTAGGAGAGCAGCAAATCAAAACACACTGAAGTAATCTGCTTCAAACGTTGAGCAGCCAATTTGTGCTGCTCTTGGATCTCCATCGTCAAACACGGATCAATTCACCGTAAGTATCCAGTACGAACCATGCATCAACCATTGGTAATTAAGCAGTACCAACTATGCATCAACCATGGTAAGCATCATTAATCGTGAAACAAGCATTAGTCAATAATTTAGAATCATTTGCTAACCATCATTTCACCATGAGACAACTATCAGTCCAAGAACTTACCCACAACACATCTTTTCCATGTTTCAAAATAATGAAATTACCCATGAGTGCTCATTCTGAACCAGTAAGTAGTCATAACCACGAGTCGCCCATCACTAACCACAGTCGATCATCATTAACCATTAACCAACCACCCTTAACCACTAGCAAACCTCTCTTCAACCATTCTTTACGCACTACTGAACCACTATAATTGTCCGTTAACCGGGTTCTTTGACACACGGATTATTTTCATGTCTAAATTACCAGCATGGTTTGGGTAAACAGCAATCACTAGTCAACTATCATCAGACAAAGGCCAGCCATCATCAACCACACTACCGAACCATCATTTAACCTTCACTTAACCTTCAATTGACCACTAGTGAACCATCCATCAACCTTCAATTAACCACCAGCTGTGCATTAGTCAACCACCCGTTAGCCATCATCAACCATCACCATCATTTAGCCATCACTGAACCATGAATCAACCATCACCAAACACAAATAAACCACTAGTCAACCATCACTCATTATTCAACCATTAATCAACCATGTTTTTTTCACAAATTTATCATTAACACCATGATTAATCATTGTTAACCATTAATCATATTCACATTAAGGATCATCAATCACTTATATATTTCTCATTGATGCAAAACTTACTTGCTTCACCAAACCATTTCATGAATCACCACCATTACTTAATCATGAGTCAACCATCAACAAGCAATAATAAACCACCATTACTTCATCACTCATCACCATGAAATACCATGAACCTTCACCATGCATCGCACCTGCCCACGCACGGATGGTCGCCAGATCCGCGGGCAGCGTGACGGAAGAGGAGCCGCCGCTGATCGAAGCGGAGCTCATGGCGCTGTGGGCGGAGCAGCCCTGCGCCGTGCTTTTTGCGTCGGACCTCAGGACAAGCGCCGCCGGGGCAGGGCCCTCACCTTGTGGCGCAACGCGCCCGTTGCGCCAAGGGGCCTGGGGTTGAGGCTGGTGTGGTGGTGAAGTCGCTGGTGAAGTCGCTGGTGAAGCGATGGGCAGTGCGAGAGCTATAGAGCTTGCATGGTTAATGATGAGAAACTGGCGGTGAATGTTGATGGGTGATGATGCTTCTAATGAATGGTGATCAAAGTAATGGTTGAGGCTCAACTATCACATCCTGAACCATCCCTAGTGACGGTATGTTGGCTTACATGTCTTTTTGAGATGGTGAACTTATGGTGAATGCTTGTGATTTGATGGACGATGGTGAAGAAGCTGGACAAACATTGTCAACAACTAACTAACAATTGATAGCTCTATTTGGTTGGTTGTTGATTAAGGGTTTAAAAAATAGCTCTAATTTCCTGACAATTATCACCAACAACAACCAACAACCAAACTTTTCTAAACTGGTTTGTGATTTGAACAGTTTTTTCCTATATAATTATTCAGGGATTATGGGTTGATTAACTAATATTCTCATAGGGGTTAAAAGCACCAACCAGTAGATGTTTACTGAACAATTGGATGTCAACCGAAAACAGGTTTCCAGAACTGATGGGTTGTTGTTTTGATCTTCCTTGGATCCAGTGCTTCCATTAGTATTCCGATCCGTGAGATGCTCTTTGGGGATGCGAGCAAACAAGAGCTTGGGTAGACGAACATCACAAGAAATGTTGATCTGTGACACTATCAGAATCATCCAACAATGCACCGATGTTGATCATTAACCATGTAAAGTTAAGCATGAAATACCATGAACTAACCATGACGAATGGTCAGAAATTGGTCAGTTCATGATTTAGTCAACCATGAATTAGCCACTGACCATTGACTCCAGCTGTGCAGGGTCAGAGTTGTTGGCTTATAGTGATTGGCATCCTCTTCTTGACCACGTTCAAGCCGACCCCTTGAGACATGTGCGCACTCGCCAATATCGGCAACTAAAAGGATGAGTTTTGGTAGGCCTGTAGTACCTATGGACTGTCCAATGTGGGAATGTTCATTCTGATCAGTTTTTGTAGGTCGTTGGCCTAAATTCTCCCCAGTTCTGCAGGAAGAAATGGCTAGAAGACAATGAAGAGGATCCACAGGAGCAAGAGGAGGAACCGAAACAAGGCAAGTTCCTCGATGGCAGCGCAGTATTTCACCGAGTCCTTGAAATTTATGAACAATGTAATCATGCACAGTGAATTGGAATCCACTTGCAGAATCAACGACTCGTATCGCAGTGCATTTGTGCACCCCGTATTTGAGTTGTTTGAAAACTGTCCAACACATCAGGACATGTGCGATTGCTTTGCTTCCACCAGGACAACTACGATTCCTTCGTAAAATCATTGGGTTGGCCATGAAATGGATGACTTTTCGGCTGGTTTAGGTGGTACCTCTTTGCTGAATACCGTTTGATTGATTGCCTGGTTCCGGTTTCCATCCCTGACCATCCTTTTCATGACTCAGCCATTTGTCCAATATCTCTGCTTACAAGCGGTTC
>VSDK01020766.1:109211-163105 GCA_009767595.1 Symbiodinium kawagutii
GGTTCAGCCACTGACCCCGTGGCCAGTAGCTAATCATTGTAAGACCTGCGGTTACCTATCGGCAACGGTGCCTCAATAAAGATAATCACCAACGAATCGACGACCAAGTTTTCACTATGATTTCCAGCACCATTCATCCTAAGGATTCCTATCATTTTGAAGCATACATTCACCGCACATCGTGGCTCATAGTGGCTGATGCATATTGATAGTTTCATGGTGATGTCATGTTGATTTTAGAATTGCATGTTGATATTCCCAGTTTCATGATCACCACTAGCCACCGACATTGATCAACATTACATCTACGTCCTACTACATTCATCCATTGGCACTATCCACAACCAGATGTTTTATTTACATTCTAAGCAGCTTTGACCACCGCGTAATACTTGATTCACCATAAGGGCCATCAACCATCATGTTTATGCTATATGCAAACTGGTGATCCTTCCCCACTAGTTATAACTAAGCACCATTAGATGGTTGGATGCCCCAAAGTGAGTCACCATTGATCATTTTGACACATGTACTTAGTTTTATTGTGATGTTTAATCACACTGTATTCATCATTATAAGCATCTTTGAATATTCAACATATGTTTTACACTCATTTGTAACCACCTTCAGATGATGCGCCATTTAAACACATTTGGTCATGACATCTTTAGGTAACCACGGCAACCAATCATATTCAAAAATTCTACTCACTGTATCATTCACCCACCACAATCACTCACCCTTAACCCATAACCACAATCATCACTTATGACCATCTTTGCTATTTTTTCCCATTATTTTGTTCACCATGTTGATTTACAAACCATTCTTAATCGTTATTCGTCATCATTTGCATACCATCCTTAGTCATTACCCCTTTATTATTCTTCGGGAAAAAAATACAAAGTCATATCAGGTTTTTTATTTGTACAGTAAACATTGTCAAGGTGGCAAACAGGCACCAATTATAGCCTTTACCACTTTAACATCATTAAACCGCTCATCAACCATCACAATCACAAGTCCACCATGAGCTCCCCGTTAGTTCTTCACCATCCGTCACCATCATTAACCACTAGTTGATCACTAGTTAACCACTAGTTACCCATTTTTGTTGGTTATTATCCCCATGATTAACTATTGATGGTTATAACCCCAGCACAACCCTATAAGAGCCTAACACATATCATTAACACCCTAGAAACAAACCATAAATCAACCATAACTTGAGCACAAACACCTTGTAGAAACCTTCTAAAAGCCTGTGAAAACTCTATCACACCTTCAAAAGACCCTTTAAGAACTTATGGAACCCCTATTAAAACCTTTCAAAAAACCCATAAAACCTCATAACAACCTTATAAAAACCTATCTACACCTTATAAAAACCCTATAAAAACCAACCCTTGGGTGCCTCCAGGCCCGGTCCCCTGAGGTCCGACCGTTGGATGAGCTCCTGGACCAGTGACCTCCAGCGTGCCCTGCAGTTCCGACGTCAGCTGCGGCAGCAGCTGGGGCTCACGAAGGGCTTAAGCGCCCGGAAGGACGTGGGGAAGCCTGGAAGCTGCCGCTGCCAGGGGCCAAGTGGTGGATGGTTGATCAAAGGTCGATGGATGGTTTTAATGGACGGTTTTTGATGGGTTTATGGTTGCATGGCATGATTCATGGTGGTTGATGAGAGTTCAATGGTTTCAAATGTGATACATGGCCAAGAGATGGTTCATCTCAAATGGTTACACATGGTTTCATGTTGAATTTATATGGTTACAGTAGTGGTTAATCAAAGGTCCGTGGTTTTAATGCAACCAAATCATATGCTTTTCAACTAGAAGCACTCGAAACGTTTGTTCGGTCTTCATTGACCCTGAAGAATTTCACTGAAGGCAAAGTGTGCAGATGGATGGGCATAGTTGTTGCGATTTCAGCAAACCATTCACATGAAGCACTCTCAGGACACACCAAGTACCATGAGAATATTGCTAGGCTGTCTTACAATGTTTGGACGACCGATGGTACAGGTAGGAATGGAAACAGCACCAGACACTACAACCATACGGTAGTCCCTACACACTTGTTTGGTGAACACTTAGATTAGCAATGAGTGGTGCAGAAACATGGATGCAGCTGTCCTCGGCTTTTGGACGATTGTGCTCTCAAAATGGTGGTGGCTATTCAACAACATTCCTCATACTACCATTGGAACTTCTCGTATGTGTTGCTCTGTCACTACTGAATTGCTTGTACCACATAATAATCGTGTGATACCCGCTCCCCCCGGTTTTGGTTGAACACATTGTTTTGACCATTCACCAGTAGAAACATCTTATTACAGCATTGACTATCTAAGTAAAACCGAGTAGTTGATTCAATTTTGTATGAACCAATAAAAGTGTTGACCATTAAGATTTGACCATTAAACCACTTAATTTGTTGACATTTACAAAATTTGACCATTAAACCACTTGTTATTCAATTTTGTATGAACTCAACAAAAGAAACACACTACTTGTGTCCACAAGGTGCCCCGGTGACCTGCAGACCACTTCAAATTATTGGGAGCAAAGTGACACCTGTGATCACGGCTCCGTTCAGCAGCGCATCAACCGGTTCCGATTCCGAGGAAAAGAAGACGCATTCCGACACTGCCACCCAGGAGGGGCAGCACACGTCGACCATTTCAAGCAATTTTGTTGATCAGCAATAATGATTCCAATCAAGTAAATTATCGCACTTAAAGAAGCTAGGGTAACTTGACAGCCATTAACCACTTGAGCTATTTTGAACTTGGAATAACAATCCTAATCCTATGTAATCCTTCCTGGACAATTAAGCCTATGATCCACTTATATTGTTGCTAATCAATTGTAGTTGGGCACAAAATTATAAGTTCGGTGGTTTTGGGGGCATACGTAGCACCATTCACTGTTGTTTCTTATTGTTTCAAGCCACTACGGACCAGCTCTAATCATTAGAAACCAATTCTTTTAGAAATGTTGGTGTGAATGGGATACCGATACCCATGAAATACGATAAGCTTCACCAGTATCAGGATGGATTTTGTTGTCGAATCATGAGCAATTCTCGGCAAATCGCGATTAATCTACCATTAACAACCATTCTCATTCAACAAACCATGACTCACCATCATAAACGAACCATTGCCCACCAGTAACATCTCCATTCTCCAACCATGAAGTCTGTGTTGACGCAGGACAAGCAGGACTTTCGGAAGCTCCAGGAGGACTAGGGATCCCCCGGTGCTGGGTATCGTTCTGGGTTCGCTTCCCCAAGCCCCAGCATATGAATCCCCCTGTTGAACTGCAGTAAACAGTTCGGCCGTCTTTCTGAGGTGAGCAGTCGGTGATCATCGGTGATTCCATCTGCACAAATGGGTCTTTCTCAAGGGGTGGTTTTCTACATTATAGGGTTTTGTAGGGGTATTCGAACCACCAATAATTATGGTTAACAACAGGGGATACTGACAAACCATAATGGTTTTTGAAGTGATACCCCAGTTATCACCATTCTTTAATCATTTATAGTAATAAACCTTCTTTTTTGGGTTGTCCCTCTTTTGAGAAACCTTGGTAGGGTAGGTTTTGTTGGGAAACCCCGCTTCTTGAGCGTGTCCCTAAGAAGCAACAAAGGAATGTAGTTGCATCGTCGGTCAACAGCAGTAAGGTGGCAAGGGATAATTATCGGTGCTACTGTACTAGTGAATCATCTTGAGTGGCAGGGATTTTGAAGCTACTCAGCTTCATCTACACCCAGTGTATGTGGGGTATCTAAATCTACCCAGCATTGGGGATATGTTCATACATGAATTTTGGAACCCAACATGGCCAAGTCATATTTTTTCATTGTGATTCTTCCTCGATTCTTAACCTTTGGTTTTTTCGATTGTCACAAATGAACTACCATACTGATATCCATCATGTGTCATTCATGGTGAATGGCGGGATGGCGCGAACATCACCTCTACATGATGTGTATTCTTGTTTTAGAGCATTGATTTGATAGCCATCACGGACCCACCAACAAGATGGTCAAGGTTTAGACTGTGTAGGGGGAAGACCAGATGAGCCCCACCCTGCGTGGGTCGGCAAACCGAAACCTTGGTTGGTCACTGAAAAAGATTGGGGTTTAATTAGTGGATAGCGAATGATTAGTGAACAGTGAGTCAGGGATGGCTCATGAACTGCAAGCGATTTATTGATGGCTAGTGAAACGGTAGTTAATTAGTGGTTGATCCCTGGTTAATTGTCATGTGTAATAGCCAACAATGACCAGCAAAAAGGCGTTGACAATTGCCAGTAGATTCTTTACTACAGGAACACAGGGGTGTGATTGTATCCCATGAACAGGAACATCATAAGCCTACATTATCAATCAACACTTCGGTGACTATCATTCATCGTGGATCCATTCCCAAAAACCATGGTTGCCCCTTTAACCATCAACTATGCAAGATTTTCACGATCATATTTTAATCCATATCAATTTGATTAATTTTGATCATGACAATTGGATTGATTTATATGTGTTGATCCATGATTGATCAATTTTAATAGAGAACAACATGTATTTTCTTGGACATTGCAGCTGATCACTTGGTCAGCTGTGTACAGAGCCCACCAAAGCGTGCCCCCTACACCATGATGGCCGACGTCGAATGATGACAGCCACGAACTAAAGGTATGGCTAATAATGTATATTCTGATTTGGGATTATCGCAGAGAGCCAGCACAACAAAAATGATAGCCATATTGTTGTTGGTTTCTCCCTATGATTGTTGCTTATGAATGCCTACTAACCAACCATCAACCTGTCATTCACCAACCATCAGCCAATCATTCACCAACTATTCACCAACCATCAACCAATCATTCACCAACTATTCACCCACTATTAGCCCATCCATTGCTGGTTTCAACCACTTAAGCCAACCATTGACCTATGACCTCCGTCACCAGGACCTACTTCGCTACATCCAAAACGACCTGGAGCGCCGGAACGCTGCGCCGGTTCCGGCCGTGCCTGCCCTACAGGCCGTGCCGGCGGAGGCGAAACGGATGTTCGACGCGATACAAGAGCGCCTCGGTGGAGAACCAGCTAAGTGGGGTCCCCATTTATACAAGATGGGCCCCAAATCAGCTATAAGTTGGGTTATAACCAGGGTAACCACCAGTAATGGTAGATATAACTATAGTCAAATGGCCTTATAAACCAAGTTATAACTGGGGGGGCCCACCTTGTAAGATGTTTATTAAGCCATTGAACTATATTGAACTATTAGTTACCCTACATACCAGCTTAGAACTACTGGTATGATCGAAGATATGACAAGTATGTTTAACACGGCAGATGGTTATTTAACACGCTGGTTATATCAATCTTCCATTTGCCTAGTAGTTACCCTACTTAACCCTAGTTATGTTCACCATGAGTCGGCAAAGCGGGGATTTTTGAATATACATATTGCTCCAAGAGTCTGTAGAAACTGTCGTTGAGTGTGAACAGCTTTCTTGAATTATCATGGTCGAGTATGTGGTTAATCTTTGGCAATTGTTTCGGAAACTACTTGAGAATAGCCACTGCTGAAGTTCATTCATTAGTTGATGAGTGATGCATGATTCAATACTGATGATATCTGATGATTATTCAATGTTGAATAGCCAACTGGTAGTGGTTTGATTACAGGTTGGTGGTGGTGGATGCCTGGTTGATGAATGACTAATTAGTGGTTCATTTGTGGTGAGGTATAATAACCTACAAGCACCAACAATAATCAAGAGGTGTTGTGAATGACAGTGGTTCATCACGTTCAATAGTGGTTAATTCTGATTGGTAAGCACTATGGACATGGTAGATCAATAGGAGATCCCTAGTTGTCCGAACACCCAATTGTGTCTACTTGATCGATTCATTTGTTGATACGAAGTAGGCTCAATTGATCAGATTGAATCAACATGGATGAACCATTCTGAGCCATCAATTTAAAACCACCAGAAACCATTGCTAAACAGAGTCAATAATATGTATCAACCATGTCATTGCTGATGTGTTTCAATGGTTAGTTCGCTTTCGATCAATCGTGAACCCATCAATCGCAATTAATCATTAATGCTTACCATATTATTAGACCATATGTTTCTGTTCAGACTGTATACAGTAATTGCTGATTAGACCATTGTTACTGTATAATTGCTGGTCATACTGGTACCTCATTGGTATTGGAGGCCATTAATCCCATAGACTACCATGTACTATAACAAGACCATTAACCCGCCATCCACCATCAATGGATGGGTATCAACCCATTAATCATGACCCAGTGCCATTCCCAGCTGAGGCGCTTGATTCTCGAGGTGCACTGGGGATGAGTGGAACGGTGGTGAACCACAAACTTCATGGCGAAATGGCCAAAGTCAAGTGACCAATACTGACCATGCGTAGACAATGACGTATAGTGACCACGCTTGGACAATGACGTATAGTGAACACGCTTGGACAATGACAGATAGTCACCATGCTTCGACGATGACAGACAGACAGACAGACAGACCAGACCAGACCAGACCAGACCAGACCAGACCAGACCAGACCAGACCAGACCAGACCAGACCAGACCAGACGAGACGAGACGAGACGAGACGAGACGAGACGAGACGAGACGAGACAAGACAAGACAAGACAGACAAACAGACAAACAAACAAACAAACGGACTGACAAACGGACTGACAAACGGACTGACAAACGGACTGACAAACGGGACGGACTGACAGACGCACTGACAGACGGACTGACAGACAGACAGACAGACAGACAGACAAGCGGACTGACAGACAGACAGACAGACAGACAGACAGACAGACAGACCGACAGACAGACAGACAGACAGACAGACAGACCGACAGACAGACAGACAGACAGACAGACAGACCGACAGACAGACAGACAGACAGACAGACAGACCGACAGACAGACAGACAGACAGACAGACAGACCGACAGACAGACAGACAGACAGACAGACAGACCGACAGACAGACAGACAGACAGACAGACAGACAAACAGACAAACAGACAAACAAACAGACAAACAGACAAACAGACAAACAGACAAACGGACTGACAGACGGACTGACAGACGGACAGACAGACAGACAGACAGACAGACAGACAAACGGACTGACAGACGGACAGACAGACAGACAGACAGACAGACAGACAAACGGACTGACAGACTGACAGACAGACAGACAGATAGATAGATAGATAGAAACAAATTCAAGTAGATAGATGGATAGGGAAATAGTTTGCAGTCGGGAAACTATTTGATTTCGCAACATATGCAACCATGGTGGGTCCGGTACAACCATAGTCAACGAGGGGTCCTGAAACGTGCCTTCATTGAGACACATCAGGTAGTGCACAACCGGGGTGACTGGTGAGTGATAGGGCCCCACCTGGTAGTTTCATTTCGTCAACGTGGGCTATGGCTGAGTGGTGATTTTTAATCAAGTTGTAGATAGGGGGGCCCACCTTGCAGTGGTGTATTGATCAGTGGTGCAATCATGGACAATCAGTGGTGCAGACATGGTTAACTAGGGGTATCACCACCATTAACTAGTGGTCAAACAATGGTTGAAGAATGGTTTGGCCATGGTAAAAGGCGAACAAGTGATGTAGCTTTGTTTGATTAACCATGCAGGGTTCATGGCAGACCGGTTGGTTGCAACCATGCCGACCAGTGTCTTGGGTATTGTTATAGTCGTTGATAGTGCTTGAAAATTGAGGGTCACAACCAGCAGTGCGGAACTACGATTTATAGATACGCTATTTCCACACCCTCGTCAGCTACTTGTATCTATAAAAATGGCCACGCAGCACTTGGAAATAGCGCCCTCAACACGTGGGAGACACAGGTTGCGTGACTTTGTTGCTGGTAGTCAGCCATCACCTGAAGTAACAAAAACAACCAGCAAGGACTCTAGATTGGGAAGGCCCCAATTGGACCGGTGCAGTGGGTTGTACCACATGAGTACTGTAGGAAGAAAAAAACATGATAACCACACGACTGCGGGTTTGTCTCAGTGGTGTCCTGCGTAAAAAAAAGACGATAAGAAAACCAGAACCAAAACGGGAACAAAACATCATGAAAGCTTGGTTGTCTAGACGTGTGCCCACTTGTGTTGTTCTTTCAATTTTGTTTTAGAGGAAGGTTGGTTTTGCTTTGGCCGGTAAAATGATGAGCAAGAAAACAATAAAATAATGATCACGTTGAAGCTGTTTGATATTGAATGGTGTTTTTTTACCTGCCTCACCTGCTGTCAACAGCCCACAGTCGTTATGTAGCTTAACCATTATCAACCAATTGCAATTGGCGATCATGAATCAACATTATTCGTGGTTATCGATGATGGATGGCAATCCATTTACCATTCTTGAATAGCCTTTTACCTTGTTGTGAAACACATTAGTCCAGCTTATAGGTATGCTTATCCATTATGGATTATCCATCAAGCCATCATCAAATCATAGGTTGAATAATTTCCAATCACTCAACTGACCTCTGTTCAGGAATTATGGCTCTCTTCGCTAGTGCTTGCGAAGCTTGCTGCTCGCTGATCAACTGCCAGGTCGCATGCAAAACGAAGCTGAAAGAGAAGAACGATCGCAAAGAGGCCTCAACACCGTGGCTCGGGAGGGCGCCCACAAGGGCGCCTGCAAGGGCGAGTTGGAGAGCATTGAGTATTGGACATCCATTGAAATCACAAATCACGTCCTGTTTTTTTCGACAAGATTATTTTCTGGGTCGTATTGAGTATGGCAATTCTTCTTTGCAGAGAAGTATAGTGACTCCGCAAGACCTTGGAGGCCTGTTCTTGGCAGTTTCTTCCCGGCCAAAGGACTCCACAATATCCAATGCAACCAGCAGCGTTCGGGACTCCGCACCAGTGACCCCTCTCCCCGTATGGCAAATCACCAGCTATTGAGCTGGCAGAACTTGCGGTGGGTCATTGACAACTGGATCATGATTTACCAGTTATTTACTTATTTCGTGCATTTACCATTAATTTCTGAGGTGCTTTACTGACATGCATCATTTGAAGATGTTAGTCATGTCTCCATCACTAAACAATGGTGGTGTCACGGTGTCGCATCGCGCAAAGCCATGGGATGGCGGCTTGACCCTTGCCTCTGCTGGGGTCTCAAGCAGGAGCTGAGTACCTTCTGGTAATCTGATTCATGATCTCTTCGCTCGAGCGGGACATGGTCGTCCAGAAGCGCCGTTTGGACTTTGTTGAACGGACAGAGACTTCAGAAATCAAGAAGCTCCGGCATCAGATTACTGAACTGCGATTGGAGAAGGACAGAAGGCTTGGCGATCCTTGACTTCCACCACGGCGATGACGAAGGCTTGGATGTTGCCGTCTAGGAGGTTTCCAACTGCCTTGAGATGTTGATGCTGCTTCAAGTTGCTCTACTATCTCTGCTGGCGTCGAAGGATTCAACTTATGGGATCTCTTTGTTCTTGGACCCAAAAGTGTTGCTGACCTGCTTTGTTCTTAGCTTCTTGCGCATTTGCGCCCGGGCACTTTTCATTGACTAATATTTTCATGGGGGTGGTTCAACCATCAACCAGCACTGAATGATTTCCCATTGTGTGTTCCTGTCAAAATGTTGTATTTTATTCCCAGGTTAGTGACTACCAAAGGGTAGTCGTTTTGCGAACCAACAGCCTCGGCTTCTTCATTAGTTGGTTGATGATGAATCATCAAGTGGTTACTCAAACAGCCAACCACGATTGATGATCAATCAACCATTATTGTTAGCCGTCATTTCTTTTGATTTGATCACAATTACTGACCAAGATCTTAGGGTTGGTAAATGACTGTCCATTAATCTGACTGTTACAAATCTTGCTCACAATAATGGTTATTTTATGTGCTAGTTTAAATCTGAGTGTTTATTTGGAGGCCGACATCGCTCACATGTTTTTCTCTCCTCAGCGTGCCTAAAGTCTGAGAATTGTGAACGACAATGGCTACGCAGCAACAGCAAGATGGTTCACGGGGGCTAATCATATTCGACAAAGGTCGAGAAATGGTGCTTGAGAAGGGTTGATAATTTGATGTGTGTTGTTTAGTGCTTTACATTCTTGATTGGTGATTGGCACAGTGTGATTGATAATTTGTGATGCTTGATCATGAAACTCGTTGTTCATGTTGGACCAAGATTGACTGAGCGCGCAAGACAACACATGCTACACTCTGAACATGATTTTTCCCATGACTCTGGTGAACAGAACTTGTGGTGATGGCAGATATACCTTTTGGACTCTCGTTTTGATTGGCCTGTGCGGTGGATAAACCTTCTAGTCCTTTTAACATAAAACTATTTTAAGGCACTCACATGCGATCAGTGACCCACACATCACACTACCCATGTCATTGTAGGAGTCTACGGGGACACGGTGCTGGTCGTAATTAGTGCTGTATAATGGGAATGCATTTTTGATAAACAATATTCAGGAAATCAATCCTGGGTGAAAAACAAACTTGTGACCAACATCAAACCTGAATATGTATACTAAATTTGGTTGGTATTTGATAAGCATCTTTGATGTACCTCAAATCTGAGTTTGTTTGTCACCCCGTCGTGTGGAGCCTAGATGATGAGGATCGTCATCATCTCATTGTGAGCAAGTGGATCCCAGGTACAAGTTGTTATTCTGGTACTAACTCCCCGGGAAAAAACACGGCTGAATGAACAAAAGGCTGATAGTTCGGCAGGGCCCTGGTAGTCAAGGCATGACAGGAACCAACCAGCTGTCGAATTGCCATTTGTGTTTGGTAGCAGTGCATCTCTGGGATGAATGGTCAACTGCTGGTTCATCATGTCAATCCCATCACTAAGTTTTGGGTTTGCACACAATGCATCTTCATAGTGTCGGATGACCACAACGAATGACAGTTTCATCCATTCCCTTTTCTTACCTCTCTTTATGATTTATACAAGGCGGGCCCCTCTAGTTAGCTCAGGTGGTTTATTACGAAGATAAATGCCAGTTTTTTTAGGTATAATCTTACTTAATTGGCTTCTGAACCAACTTGTAGCTTGTAGCTAAGAATAAGATAGAATAAGTACATGTTGGATATCAGTTTACCCCTTAACCATACTAGTTATACCAATTTATTAGGTACAAGTTACAAGTTGGTAGTATCTAGTAAGAATAGTCAACCTAGTTAGTACGAATAAGTATAACCAAACTAGTGATGTTAGATGGATATATAGCTTTACCTAGTAAGAATAGTAAACCTAGTTTACCATTACTACTAGCTATACCTAGTAATAGCAAGTTACAAGTTGGTTCTGTTAACCAGTATAGCCTAGTAAGAATAGCCAACCTATGTTAGATATAACCAGATTGCCTTACTTCTAACTCGGGCGTCCCTCCTTGGATGCCGTACGCCGGCTCGCCGGCTAGATCCAGCTGAAAAACCAAGCGTGGATGCTGAAAAACCAGGAGGTTCGGAGTGGGACCCTGGAGGGCTAGGACAAGGGTTTCTGAATAGCTGGGGAACTTTCAAAAAAATGGTTGGCTTATTGTTATAAATGGTGACTGCTAGGGAATTGTGACATGTTGGTTTCTGAATAGCTGGGGAATCCCAGAGTTATGGATAAAAATGGTTGGTTTACTATTCTAATTGGTTGATGAACTTGATGATGGGGGGGGCACCCCTATTTTAATAAACCAGCAAATATGTTCAAGATGGGTTTGACGATCAAATAATTACTATGATAATAGGAAAACCACCAGTAACTTTGGTGTACAATGGCTTTGGACAAACAACTTCTGTCAAACTTGTTTATGAAGCACGTATTGAGATGTTCAATATGGATGATGATCAACAATCAGTAGGGGTTATCCAATTGATTGATTGAGGATTAACAAGGACAAAATTAGCCAATGACTACCTTCAAAATCTTTTCCATGAATCAACAGCCATGAAGCTCATCAATCACTCATGCAGTGTAGTTGATGCATCAACTGATGGTTAATCAATCGTAATGGTAATGATTCAGGTCAGGTCTGGCCCGGTGGCGTCGACTTATTGTGCTTATAAGGACTTCTGATCCGTCACAAAGACCTTTGTGGAGACCGCTATGGGGTGAAAATATGTCACCCAAACCCAGCAGAGTCCTCACAAAGCAAACCGAACGGGGTGCACGTGCCAAAGCCCTCAGCACAGCATCTCAGGATCAAATCAACTTGTTGAAAGATGACAAGCAGGAGCTCGAGTCCTTGAACCAAGACTTGAGCACCAGGACAGCGGGCTTCAGGGCTTCAGCTTGGGAATGGTAGTGTATCGTGATAGGATGCAATAGGACACGTATCAGAAAGGAGGATCCACATCATTACTGGACTTATGATCACTGTGGTTCTAAAGATCTTTGATTTTCCCAGTATTGACAAATGAGTTGGTTGGTTGGTTGACAATTTTTTGCACAGTGGTGGCTCAACCACCAACCAGAAATGTACTGTAATTCCTTTGCATTTTATGCTGTAATCACTCAACAGTAGCATAAGAAGCAGGATAAAAAATGAAATCCTTGGGATCAAACATGTTTATACTCAACTTGAAACTTTGGGATCAAAGACACCTTGGATTCAGATGCAGAGCAGCCGCCCTCCAGCCCGAGCTGGTGGAGATCGCTTTTTTGTCATTCTGGCGCTGTTCGCAGTACCCAGGTGAAGTGCAAAACCCAACAAGCCATTGAGCTGTTTTCTCAGATATTACCAACTTAGCGAGCCAACAGAAAGAAATATTATCAACATTTATCAACTTATTTTGATATTTCTCCCCATCACTGACCCATCACTGACCCATCATTGACCCATCATTGACCCATCATTGACCCATCAATACCACTCAAAAACACTCTGCAATTCCCCGGTGCTTGGTGCCTTTGTGCCTCCAACCAGCGCTGGCCGCGTTTGATCCGCAGGAATCGCAACCTGCTGGAGGAGAAGAAACGAGGATTCGAGGACGGGGCACGCGGGATCATGCAAGTCATAAATGGGGGGATGATCAGCGACAATAGGATCTGGCTGGTGGTTTCACATTTTTTATTTTCCCTAGTAAATATTGACAAATGGTTGGTTGACAAACATGTTTTTCATAGGGGTTGAAACCACCAACCAGTGATTGGTTGTTAGATTGAAACTATGATAATTGTGATTATTAATCAAGAATCAAGAACAGCTGATTGGTTGTTAGATTGTGAATTAAGCAATAGCTGATAATAGCTGAGTGGTCGTTAGATTAATCATCAAACCATGATTTTGGATCTGTAACCATGGTCAATACTGGTTCACAATGGGGGACAATAAGTAACAACAGTAGCTGATGGTTGTAAGATTTTTTCACCAATCTTTTGGATGCCGTTTGATTGTCTAATACCTTTGGGATGGTTTTCAACCTCCAACCAGGAGGCGCGTGATGGTTAAGAAACCACGGTGATTGGTTGCGAAACTGCGTGGCGTTCTTGACGGGGGAATAACGCTTAAGGCGTTTCGAAACGCCGCTTAAGACTTAAGAGCAGTGGCAGGCTTCAGCAATTACCGTATGCTTTATCAGTGTGGGATGTTTTGCCACCTGTCATGGATTTTTGGGTTGGAACTGTGGTTCTGAAGGCCGCATTGCCACCGTCCAATGTGATTCCAAAGACAAGCATCGTGGCCCCCTCACGGATATAATTGACCCAAAGATTGGTTGATCAACGACTTGTTAATGAATCATTCCAGGTCGAACTGCCCAGGTGAAAATCGACCGGAAGGACACCCGCGTTGCATCCACCAAATACAGGGTAATGAGTACAACCTAGCCCATAATTAGGGTAACTACACTCTGGTGATCTAACATAGCAATGGATAATCCACCATTTCTAGATTATACTTACCTATTGGAAGTGGTGATTTTCCAGCCAGCCATGTTAGATCACCAGAGTGTACCAGGCAAATGGTAGTTGTAACATGTTCCTTCAACGGTGGTGCCCCGTTATGGAGCTGCTCACTTCGCCAGTCGTCACTGGCGCGGCCGTACTTTCCCCCTGGCGACCAGCGGGTGAAACACGGTACCACCATGGCGAACTGGACAAAGCCCAAGGGCTTCCCAGGTAGATTTTCCCAGCAACCAACCCACTTGGCGAGCTGGGTCAAGCAGTTAACCAACCAATAATGAGGGATAATAACCAACAAACTCATAAGGAAAACACAGGCTAACAGTGGGGGAACCAGGGGTACAGGCTTTTGACCCATAGCCACTTGAACAAAGGTACCACTTGACCTGGAAAACCCTTGAAATGTGTGCTGAAAACGAGGCTTTCCCGTAGATTTTCCCAGAAAACCCCCCTACAAGTGATGAAGATCAACCTGTCCTGCACCGCGCCGCGGCCAGTTGGAAGACAAGATCTCTGCCTCACGTCAACGCTCGTGCATCGAGCTGATGCTTGGTTAGCGGCGACCAGGTTGATAACGGCGAGCTTGAGCATGACTAAGTGGTTACTCATCGTTTGATTGACGATTAGTAAGTTACCATGAGTAAGCTACTACTAGTAACTGGCAACCATCGATTGACCGGTAACGTCATAAGTAAGTTAAATCAATGACTAGTAACACCAATGACCAATAGTCATCAGGGTTATTACTAATCGTCAATGACCAACTCATAAAGTTGTTAGATAGTGGCTAACGCATGGTTGATGTGCTTCAATGATGATTGGTAATCGTTGATAATGGATATTGCTGGTGACGGCTGATGGTTGATGGCAGTCAGTACTGAATAGTACTTGCTAATACTGACTGTTGGTTGGCAGGGAGCTAAGGAGCCGCGGGTACCCATATAGCCTTTAAAGGGCCTTTAAAGGGGGAGCTAAGGAACTACCAGGAGGCTTCTAACCAAATGCTAGAATACAATTTTAGTTAGCATCCAATCTACTGGTCAACTGATGGTTGATTTGTGGTGATGCTTAGTGGTTGTTGTTGTCGGCCGATCATGTCTTTTGTTGGGGATCAAAGGCTACAACAAGCCATCATCATCGAACCACAATGTTGCCAAGACTTGCCACAAATTAGCATCCTTTGATCATCATTTAAACAACCTTCAGTTCGATCTACTTTGCGATGGAGCCATGCAAGTGCCCCAACCGTCCCAAGTCAATTTGGTCTGCAGGAGACAACTATACTATGGCGGTACCTGAGGTTATGGAGCCCACAATTGGGAAATTGCCAGCCGGCTTAGCATGAAAAAAAGCGCATTCGAATCAATCGTCAGATGGTGCAGATCTCTGCAAACAGCTGGCTCTTGAAAAATCAGTCGATACCGACTGTGAAATTGAGCCGCGTTTGTGAGACGGTAAGACCAATTTAGCAAGCTAGTTGTATCTAAATTTCACCATTGTTTGACTGATATATTCCCGAGTTATATGAACGCAACATGATAGACACTAGTTGGTTATCTCGATAGATACGTCAAGATTTAGGTACTGTATATCAAGCTGAGCTATTTCAGTTGGTTAGGTTATGTTTGACAATAAGCTAGTTGTACCAGCTCCTTCTATAGCTTGAAGTTTTTACCAAGGGGTCTTTTGAATCAGTCCCCCCATACGCACTGCCCGATTTTTATAGAGGAAAGAGAGCATGGTATATAAGCATGGAATCCTAACTCATTTTGCATGAAGTCGTGACAATTCAATCTGAATCATGAAGAGAACATACATTTTTGTAGATGGTATAAATGATCCATTAATTCCAATAGTGGTTTGTTTGAAGTCAACAAAATATGTTTTTCTTTTCGCGGATTGGTCCACAGGACGAATTCCACAGACTCGGGATTCTGCTGCTGTCCTCAGGAGAGACAAACGAATTGCAAGACAAATGGCTTCTTCCACGGTTTCCAGGACCACTTGAGAAGCTTAAATTCACCGGAAATTCACCTCGACCTCGCCCTACAAAATCGCGATCAAAAAGGTGTGAGGCTAGCAGCGAGCAAAAGTCTTTCCAGGGTATCCTAGATACAGACACAGCGCATTTCTGGTCAATGTGGTGGTTTCTCAAGCCAAACACCTTCCCGGGGACCCCTATAGTTATCATGCTTTCTTAATTAATCATTTATAGCAATAAACCAAGTTGTAGTTGTTTAACCTTGCTTACCTTTATTGTTGTGTATTATTATTAACCACTATCAGCCACTACAACCATCCATAACTTGCGGGACCCCAGTCACTGGCAAGGCCGAACCCGCCAACGGGGGGGGGCTCTACTCGTAGCAGTTTCCACCAGCACGGGGCCACCAACCTGCGACTGCAACCATGGCCAGGTGTGCGCGAAGCCTGCATGCATGGCAAGGCACAGCCGGGTGTTTCTGGGACCTGGGTAGCTGTGAAGTTCAGAATTGGTTGGTTCGGCAGATGGTGGAGAACCGACATGAACTGACCAATAGTCAATAGTGATTAGTCATTTGCTTTTAAACATTTTCCATATTAGAACCAATAGAACCAACGGGATGTGAACCAACCAACATGTTGGGAATGTTAACCAATAGTGGGTTTTAGATATTGTTCATATTCCCAACATTTGGGATGGGCGGTTGGTTGACCAATTTCTTCCAGAGTTTTTTTCAGCCACCAGCTACGGATTTGTTTCATGGTAGATTTCATGTCGGTGATGGTTTACATGGGCTTGGCGAAGGATGCTCTCAATGATGGTGGTTGATGGTGAGGTCGTGATGGTTCATGAAGGTCATTTGCGCAATATTGATCAAAGCTTGACAGATAATGGGGAGATGCCTAAACATGTGAACTGCCCCTACGATAGATGCCTCAAGATAGCTCGTGATCTACCCTCAGATGTTAGGCGGTTAGTGAACAGATCTTCCATTACGAAGAAAGGAGAAGCACTCATCCTCCAACAGAAATGTGGAGATACATATCGACAAGCTACTGATAGTTTTACCATGACTATCGTGTGATTTAGGAGTGCATCTCCCGCCAGTCAATGTTGATATTGGTTTAAATCTCTATATTGCAGTATACATGAACCATTGTTGACCAGTGTTCTACCATTCCTAACCCTAGTTATGAAGTATCATCATCCCACCAGAAGCTCTATTGTGCGATTGATTCTGCACCATCGATTCTCCAGCATTCACCCTTTACAACTGTTACGATCAATGATCGCATTATTCATCATTTAGGTGTTTTTTTGCCTATTATAAACCATTATCATTAATAGTCACAATTTGTAATAACCACTAGTTCTGGAGTTACCCATTACCCAACCATTCTTCATCGTCACCATCCGGCAGGGCAACAGCTTCGGAGCAGCAACACAGGCAGCGTACATCCACTTGACCCATTTGGAGCCCAACATCATGCCCGATTTGCGACGACGCTGGACCTTTTTTCACGGGTTCACCCTTGGTACCGCAACGTTGCCAGAGTGAAGCGATGGTACTTGTTGATAGTTAAGTGGTACATTAATTGATAGCCAGAAATATGGTTGATTAATAGTTAACTGGCAAATGGTACCGTAATTGACAACTTAACTGGTGAATGTTAGTCATTAGCAAAACTTGTTAATAGTTGTCATAGTCGGACATTTCTACTATTGTTATCACCCACTGGTCATTGTCATCACCATCATTGGAAAATACCAAGTGTCACAAACTGTCAACAATGGTTAACACTTGGTGAGTGTTGGTAATTCGTGTTGTTTGCGATATGGTCAAACATAGGTAATACCGTAATACCAAGTATGATTCTACTGTTTACTGTATTGTTTACTGTCTTGTCCTCCTAGATTGTCTACAATATTGTTTACTACATTGTTTACTATAATATATGGTTTACTAGTCATCATGTATAATGCCTGTATCACTATAAACGTCCATTGCTGTGAATACTCTGTAACTGCTCTTGTTTTTGACGGCTCATTGGGCATGCTTACTACCGGCAGAAGCCTGCATGGGTTCCATGGGCTTCTCAGTTCATGGCTGGGAGCCTTGCAGTTACCACAGAACAACTGGTCCTTTGGCTTGTTGGGTTAATTCTTGCACAACTGGCTATGGGTCAAGCAGTTACCCATCAGTTGTATGGGGGAATAACATGTAGTAACCAACCAATTCATAGCGAAAACAGCCTGGTTAATCATGGGGGAACCCGGGGGACATCTAGGGTGACATGACCCACAGCCAACTGGTCCGTAGCAGAGTCAAGGGCCCTTTCCCCCTGAGAAACTTCAAATGATGAGTTACGTTCTAGTTGTAGCCCCACCTGCACATCCAAGTAGCCAACTGGGGGGTTCTCAAAATAGGGAGCCCCAAGAATGCTTGGTTCATTAATATAAATGATAAACAATGGATGATTTTATTTAATTAATATATCATATCCTTGGTGATAAGAATGCTTGTTGATATATATGATATTAATTAATATAAAATAAATGATAATGATAATTAATAGGGGTACCCCTATTTTGAGAAACCACCAAGTCTATTCATGATTGTCGTCTCCCAAGTTCCTCCAACCACTTGGGACCCCAAACACATTGGGATACGACTCCCCAAGCAGTCTGCCAGTGATCCAAAGCTGTGAACATGACCGGTATCAACTGATGATATAATCAACTTCTTTGGCCAGCTGATGATATGGACGTTTCTCAAGATAAGGAACCCCAAACATGGTGTTTTTTCATTATCAAAGTTTCATAAACTGCATGATTTGGGGTTCCCTTATTTTGAGAAAACCCCATGTGATCAGTTCGTTGTTGTTTATGTTGCTATGTGCCAAAATAGTGGTCCCGAAAAACCATTGGTTCATAATTCATAGATTTCCTTTATAAATGGCCATATTGGGAGTTAATGATTTTGACCCACACTGCTAGAGGGTTATCGACCAGCCTGCAATTAGGAGCAGGGGTTACAACTCTGCAGCACTCTGCACTGCGATTTTGGCTATGGCCCCACGACTGGTGGGGTATGTACCCCTGGGCCATTGGCCAGTAGCCGGTGACCATGATGTGAACATATTTAAAGGAAAGGGATATTAACTGGCTTTATCAAGCCTTATACTTATGGTTACTTTGGTTGATCAACCCTTAAAAGGTATTTTGATTAGCTTGATCACCCCTTCTAGACATTCTCAACACAAGCCAATTCCAAAGCGTATTCTTTCTAAGCCAGTACATGGTAAACATTTTCAAGCCACCCTTATTGACCCTCATGAGCTGCTTCTAATTCTTCTCAAAAAACACGATGACAAGCTGAGCGCTACTCCAAGGACACATCCCTCCAGACTATGCTTTGTACTTGGTGAGTTGGCTCAACTGGGGCTTGGGGGCTAGGGAGGTACCTTTCGGTGTGATGATTCCTGGGTCCACTTGGCTGTGATTCAGGTGTCATGGCCACTGGGTGGCGCTCAGATGCTTCATGTATGGTATATTTACCCACAGAACAGGGTTACTTTATAGGTAATTAAATATGTTGGTGAATGTAATGTCATACTTGGAGTGCTTGGTTCTGTCCAGGAAATGGTGAAATCACCAACATGTGTGCAAGAAAATCGTTGGATATTCCAACTAATACCACAATTCTATCGATAAGAAATGAAACCCTGTATATTTCATGCTTGGAAGTGCATCCCCAATAACTGAGAACTGACCAGGGTTATCGGGGTTATATGCTACTTAAAGGATTATATGTCACCTTTTGGGGTTGATAAATGTTGATAACCATTCTGTACATCACCATCTATTTTCACGTTTTTCTCGTTTGTAGAGATTTGTGAGGTTGCCCGCCCCATGTCTCCTGCACCGTCGGTCACATATGTCATAAGTTGGAGGTATTTCTAACATATTTTTTTTTGACAGTAGTACCTCCAATGGAAACTTATCTGTTTCATAGTTGTAATTGAACAGTATATATTCACCTATTTCATAGCAGATATATTTGTAACATATTTTTGAGAGGGAAACCAACTACAGTAGTTGAACAAGAATCTCCACCTGGAATACCTTGCTGGTGAGGTGATCTCGCAGGTCGTTAAGAATCCAATGGACTGTGCCACTGTTGGCATGGCTATCCTAGATCAAATTTGGTGAGAAGGGTAAAAATCAGTATGGTGAAGCAAAATAAGATGTATTGCAAAATAAGATGTATTGGATCGTACTGGTGCTACCACTATGAACCCCTATTTCGGATGAACCATACATCATTTATGAAGATTTATGAACGTTTATGAAGCATGATAACCACCACTGGTTCCACCTAAAGATTTGATTTCCAGGTGCGTCCGCCATAGCCAACGCGCGCAGCATTGCCAGCAAGGTGCCTTCGCTTCCACGGGCTCCGACAGGCCCGCGCCCCCGAAGCAGCGAAGCCGGTTGAAGGCCGTGGTTGGTTGTTAAGTTTGGTGGTTGAGGTTGGTGGTAGGCCGTGCTTGAGGTGGTTGAGGTTGGTGGTTGACATAGACCTTAAAAAGTTCGTCCAATCACCACCTGAACTGCTTGAAGAATTGCCGAGAGTGCTGAATTATGATCATGATTGATACATTGTGATACCAGTAGTTCTAAACCGACCAAGGCTATGGTCATGTTTCGGAAGTTGTTCAATTTATGAACAGGTTTGCAGAAACAAAATTTGAGTCAACACCATGAATAATGAGCCACTGTTGAACATCACCTCGGTGAAATATTGCACCACTCACGCAGGTCAATGTTGAATGAGAATTGCAGGCAAAGGAGTGCATTTTTTGTGGTACACTCGTAGTCTATTTGTGGACCGCCAGCATTGAATAGCATGACACTTTTTTTTTAGAATCCCCATTACTTCCATGGTGTTCGCCGACTAATTGCCCCCCAACCAGCATGATTTCTTGATTTCTAGTCGTGTTTTACCCCAAGCATTTGTCCTGAAAATGCTAAGTCTGGATCAAACAAAACCCTTGTTGATTACTCGGAGTATCCCTCAAAAGTCATTGCACAGAATCATTATTCTTGCTTCCCATCGATCATATCCAACCTATTAACCAACCTATCAACCAAACTAATAATCATATGAACCAACCTATTAACCAAGCATAGGGTATCCTATCAGGCTATTAACCAACCCATAACCTTCCTATATCCATCTATGAATCCAGCTATCCTTTCAAGCCGTCATGGTTACTAAACTGGTACTCCCCTGTGCCGCCAGGAAAGGTGGATCGGAAAGCTCTGGACCAAATGCTGGGCAAAGGCTTCACCCTAAAGGCCTGGCTGAGTTTCAAATGCAGCAGTTGACCCCTGTAAGCTGGGGCTTGGATGTGCCGCTGAAGCTATAAAGATAGTTCTAAAACCTATAAGGGTGTTTCTCAAAATAGGGAACCCAAAAAATGGTTGGCTTATTTCTATAAAAGCTTATAGAGGATGATTGGGGGGTACCCCTATTTTGAGAAACACCCATAAAGCTGAACAAAACTACCTCTAGAAACCATGAAGCTTGCAAGCACTTGCGAGCCGTGGCGGTGCACATCCAAGTAGAGATGGGCCGATTCACTTATGAAGAGGCTGAATAGGCAGTGAAAAACCCTCTAAACTATTGGTTGGTGTAATGATTAGCAAGTAGTGCGTTGATTAATATTTTTCATAGGGTTTGAAACCACCCTCCAAACTAAATGAGCTGATTCAATTGTCGACGATACTGGCTGATTCATTAATGCATAACCTGTGCAAGAGGCATAGGTCAATGGAAGTCGGGAATGTACAGAATCGTCTAGGCGTATGTGCGTATTTGTATGGCTCGGCGTCTGTGTGTTGATTTGTAGAATGCATAGTAATGATGAGCAGTAATTGATGATGATTATATTCACAATCATATACATAACCAATACAGCTAGTAAGCATTCTGAATCATGATCTATTAGCAACATAAATTTGTGATTCACCAATAGCAAAAATTTAATAGAAGTATTACACAATCATTATATACCAATACTATAACTATATAAGCTGATGCATGATTTAATCATAGTGATTATATAGTAGTGATGAGGTCATTGAGATTAGCAATGCAATAGCAAAATGTTCCCAATAACGCATGGTGACAGTGGCTTACACGTGTTGGTAATGGTAATGGTTATTTAGTCCAGTAGTTCATGATGGGTTCTAGTGATGGGCTAGTGAAAATAAAGCAGTGATTTGGCAGTGGTATGTAGATGTATGTAGTGCTTGTTATCGTATGTAGTGCTTCTTATTGTATGTAGTGCATCTTATCATCAAAGTGTGTGATCATTTTAATCATATGTTGATTACCTGATGATAGTGATCAATGATGATAAGACATTTTGATATACGATATCATATATAGAGATTTATTTAAACACCTATGATTGTAGTGGGCAGCATATGAATGGTGTTTGATGTCGTAGTCATGAATGAATTGTGAACTTCAGCCATGATTTGCAAGCATTTATGAACATTCATAATGAACAGTTTCTTGAACACACTAGTTCGGTGCCACGCATCCTGTTCACACAAATCAAAAACACCTCGAGGGACAAAGCTTGGATAATGTGATGCTTGACAACGCTTGATGCTTTCACAGTTGTTCTTCTGCACGTCCTGTGCCTTCTGGGGGGTGCTGTAAGATTGATATGAAATATGGTTAAAGGCCGTGGTATAACGAAGGCTCCATAATGCCTCCACCACTGGTTAATAGGTGGCTGAAAATGGTTAATTTGGTTGGTGGTTTCAAACATTCCTTTTTTACTTTCCCAAATGTATGACGAAATGGTTGGTTGGTTGACAATCATGTTTTTTCATAGAGGTGGTTAAACCACCAATCAGTTAATGATCATTATTGTTAAACTGGGTGGATTGGGTGAGACATGCGAACGAGCGTTTATAATCAGGATTGATCATGGTTCGCCATTGCTGAATCATACAATTTGGCACATACTTCAGAACTGTTGATCATCATGAAACATCAGCAATCAGTATATTTTTGACGGATTATGATGGTGTTCATGATGAAGCTTATATTTACCACGCACATGTTCATAATTTATCAATATATAGATATGTGTAAATCTACAGATTGTAATCATAATATTCATACATATATATATACTGTATATATATATATTCATTTATTTATTTATGTTAATATACGCAATCACAACATATCTACCATTGATGCTGGGTATTATCCCCAAGCAAACTAACCATCCATCCCCGGGTTCTTTTCGGTTAGGCACAGGCAGAAGAGGTGCAGAAGCAAGCAGAGTGCTTGAGCCTGTTTGCAAGGCCGAACCGTTTGGAAGGTGGGTTTGTTGCGGTCACTGGTGCAATGACGGTGAGTGGCTGATGGTTCAATGGTTGATGGTGAACAATGATGGTCAGATGACTTTGGGAAGGACCTACTGGAGGTGCACAAGTAACATACCTGAGGTGTACATCCGGTCGAGCACGTCATGTCTGGCGAGGAAGTAGACATGTTTATGACAATGAGGAAGCTACGGGCGCTTCCTGCAGGATTACGGCCACCCTGTTGGTCCACTTCCTGCATCGCTGGTTGCATGCGAGCTTGACAAGTGGATACTTTCCGAAGCCCATGATGAAATCATTTGCAGGAAAGATGATTCGACAACCTTCATGTGCCACGCAGATTACATTCCTACCTTTCCGAAGATGTTTGACAGAAACGGAATGTTCATCAAGGATAAAGAGGCCATTGATGAATATAACCTTTTTTTAAATCTTCTTTCAGATTACACCTTTCAGGAGGCCAGCAAACTTGGTGAAATGACCGGTGCGTACTGCGTTGTGGGGAAAGGTGGCAGAGCACGCCCCCGATATGCACTCAGGTTCATCAAACTTGCTGAGCTACAGACTTTCGCCAAGGAGCATGGCATTAATGACCTTAGCAATTTCAGTAAATGGAAGATTCAAGGGTTCTCAACAACAGTTGGCTCATGTGGGTTGTTGGCACACTTGTCCCAAAGGGGCTATGAGAACGATGAAGTCCTCTACATGAAGGACTTTCATGCTGTTTTCACAGCAGAAGTTGTCGGTGACTGCGATGACGCCTTCTACATGTTTGCTGGTACAAAATTTCACCTTCGAGGCAATGGCAATGAACTGAATTGCGCAAGGCAATGCCAAAAAAAATGAAGCTGCACGTGCTCTGAAAAGGCAGGATGTAGTCATGAAGACACCAACCAAATCATCCCAAAGGATTTTTTCCTTCAGCATCACAAACCGAATGCACCCAAAGCTGCAGCTGCAGTTCCGAAAATCAGCCCAGTTTCTAGGAACAGACCATAGAATGAAAAATCCGGAGAGACACCTGAACCAAAGAAGCAAGACAAGACCGATAATGATCTTTAACCGCATTTTCTCTCTTGCAAAGCCATGCCATTGTTGCATGATTGATGTCTCTAATTTACCTCCACCTCAGCACTGGAGCGAATCCAGTCTGAAAAGAAATAAGCAAGCTTACATCATTCATGGTAATGATTACAGTTCATTCCCCTAGACCTGACGTGATAGGTCTTTCACACGGCAGCACCAATGGTTTGTCCATGCATGGATTTGGGAGCAAGTGCTTGATCGTTGCATATAGACATCACCATGGTTTCAGAGACTCATTGCGCAGAAATTATGCAGAAATCCCTTCCTACAGAGCAAGTTGATTTAGTGTCATTTGGGGAAGCTCTTTGCGTAAAGGCTCTAGATCAGGAGTTGGCCTATTCCTTCGTAACCAATCATTTTGGCAAACCCAAACCAATCACCAGGCAGACTCGTTGACCGCTTGGTCACCAAACGTTTCTGGCCACTCCCCGGACCCAAATGCTTACCCAGTTTCACCTGCGAACAATGGTGTTGAGTAGTTGAGTTGGTGACCGAAGTACCAGCTTTGGCATATTCAAATTTATCAACTGTAAGGCTTAGTCTTGCCTATCGTTGGTAGCAACCAGCAATTTTACACCCAAAAACCTCTCAGCAAAAAAATGCATCTAATGGTGCTAGGATGCCAGTCTAGGGAAGGTTTCATTCTCGTTGTTGGTTGTCAGCATCCTAGCAGATTCACCGGCTCATGAACCACTGCAGCCGCAGGTGGTATTTGGGTCTACTGCCATTAGCGTTCGGACCTGGATACACCTTCCTAACAGCAGAGGTGCGGTGCTGGCGCAGGGTTCACGCGGTTCGAGTGCCGTGGGCTTCCATTGACCTGGGTTGGTTGAAACACTTTGAAGCGGCGCAACATCCGGTGATTTGGCGTCAAATACCAGGGTGGTTTATGAACAGCTGGCTGGATTTACAACAGTGCTTCAGAACAGTTGACAATTAGATAGTTGGTTGGGAATGCTTCGGATCTGGTGAATAAAGTTAATTGATGAGATTTGGAAATGGGTTGAATAATGGTCACAGAATGGTTATCATTGCAACTGTTGATTGATTTTCGTAGCTGTTCTTGGCCGCTTTCCTTCCATTCAAACAGCCTTTGGATGAAACCATGGGGCATAGGGCGGCGCTGCCAGCTGTCTCAGCCAGCTGCTATGGCAAGGGCCTTGGTGAGTTTCCTCTATGGTTTCCATGGAGTTGAAAAAAAAGAACTTCTCTTTTTAGGAACTCAAAAACCTCATTAAGTGGTGTTATAACTGTTTTTTTGGGTGTTTCTTAAAGTGTGGAACCCCCAAAAATGGTTGGTCTACAGTATTTGCAAAAATAACTATTAATGGATGATTTGGGGCTTCCCCTATTTTGAGAAACGCTCATAGAACAATGGTACCTGGACCTTGCAAGGTGGCTAACACGCTAACCCTATGACCATGCTTAGTGACCAGTTACATGGGTTCTAAGTGGAATCTGCTAGGGTCACTTCCAACCCCAATCTGACCCCGCTGAGTAATGGCCAGTTCATAGAGGGGTCCCGGCTCCGTCCCTCGCAGCTAGTGCTTGTTTCTGGCCTTGGTTGAAAAAACATGAGTATTATTGGCAACTATCCAAACATGGCAGTTGCTTGCAACCGTTTCCACAGTTTCTTGCTGTGCTGGATTCTTTTTGGTTTCCATTGATTGTTATGGTTGATTGCTATAGTAGATTTAGCTATAGTTGTTTTCTATGTTTGATTGATTGAATACTCAGGGCAAAAGAATGACAAATGAAAAATAGGTGTTTGGTTGGTGGCTTTAAGCTGTTCTATGTTCCTTAACATTATGTATTGTAGTCAGTTTTGAAAGAGCAATGTGTACGCAATGGATCTTAATGCTTGTTGGTTGCGCTAATAAATCAACAAGCAACAACTATAGAGGGACAAGGAGCGGAACCACTCCCCGGGATATTTTCAATTTGCAATACTTCCGTGGTGCCTCAACCTTCAAACCATAGCAATCAACCTGCTTGCGAAAAAAAAAAAAAAAAAACACTGCTGAGAATAACTTATTGACTAGCCCACCAACCAAACATCAATCAGGTAGAATCAACATCAAGTTTGGTAGAATCATTAAGTGAGAAAAGATCTACGAGACTAGAATATCCTGATTTTCAGGATTTCCTGGTGCCTGGTACTTCCGTCAATGGTGGAAGAGCATTATCAATGGAATTTGTAGCGTGTGTTGATTATGTGTAGTACAACTTTGTGCATCTTGCCATGTTTGTGTTGCAAGGTACTTGACTCAACAAGGGCTGAGTCACTAACTTTCCATGAGTGAATCAATTTCTTCATTGGCAGGGCCTGGCTTGTTGCACCCAACTTTGCAAGGGATCACCTGGGTATCCCTGGTTCCCAGCAAAAGCCTGCGATTCGATGTGATCATTTCAAAGCCCACCCAACGAGCTAGTCATATCGAAATGGAAGCTGCCTTGCCCCCCCTGAAAAGCAATGAACTGTGCCAGGTTGGGCCTTGGGTCCGTTAACTTGGTGATCATTTGGAGAATCATGAGTTTTAGATAGTTTTAGATAGTTTTGGCAGCTGTAGTTCAATGGCCTTCAAAAGCAAATTATAATCGGGGGACCACCAAGAAAGACGGTTCATACACAATCTGGTTCCAGCAAGGCGCGCTACCCCGGGATCTGAGTGGTCCCATGTGACCTGACAGGAGAGCCATTTCGTTGCTTTCTTCTGGATGGTCTTGGAACTTTTCTTGCGCGCAGTTCTTCTGAGCTATATGTGCCTTGGCCAACGGCAAGTTTGTCCATGTTTTGTGCTGGTTGCTGTGGCCAGTTTGTGAATGAACAGTCGCTGTCGTGGTTCATAGTAATGATCGGTGTATCCCATGGATGTCCACTGAACATAATCCTGGTGACTGATGTTAGTGATGGCCGTGATGGCCATAATATAATACGATGCTTTATGGTGGTTATTTTGATTCAATATGGGATCAGCCCCCCTGATGAATTACGGATATAAGAATTGTCCATGTGTAGTACAACCATGTACAACCATAGCCAAGTAGCGGCTTTTTATAATGACAACGGTTGATAGTGGCTGTGATGATGGCCGGTAACGGGTGACAACATGGTTACTACAGACATCACACGCACTGTGAGCCATTCATTGCAGTATGATTGTAATGATCAACCACCAAAGAGTAAACATATGTAACCATGTTTCCTTCACTGCACACCATCGCTTGCAGGCATGATATCAGCATCACTGGTGCAAGCTCGGGTGCGAGATGCTCATATTATCTGTACTGGGTGGTACAAGTAGCTTGTGATTCTCATCATTTATTGTGACGATCTGGAACGTCTGCTTTTACAGTCGCAAAGGCGCTGTGAAGAGTTACAGCAAAAGAGCGCTGCATTTATCTGACGAAGGGTATCCCATACGCTTCACAAGCATTGCTCATAAAGCGCTAGTCTTCGAAATATGTTAGGACTGATGTTAACATATCTGCGGATGGCAGAAATTGATTTTACTCTACTTTCTTCTGGCGGTTGGTGGATATGACTGGTGGGGTATCCCCAGAAATGTGTGATTCATTCTGATGGTGGCCATTTCATGCTGCTGATCGCATCTAATCATTCAGGATTGATATTTTAAATCTCTGGCTATATATACAAAATTTACTTTGGTGTTGCTCAAGATAAAGAACCCCCAAAACGGTTGGTTTATTACTATAGGTGGTTTGTAAACTGGATGACAACCGGGGAGTCCCTCATGGCTTGAGAGACCACCATTTCATTATTGATCATGTTTAACTATGATACTTGACATAAATACAAATGTTTAAACCATCTCCAGCATTTGATGTACATCATAGTTAAACAATTGATTATGAAATGCTGGCCACACCATTGGTTTTCACGCCCAAGCTGGCCGTTCATTGCTGGCAGAAACTTTTGGCTCTTGGAGTTGTGGCTGGTGAAGTTTTCTGGTTGGAAAGGCTGAGGGGCTCCAGCCAGCACGATCATCAAGCATTCACGAAGCATCACTAGCCGCTAGTTCACCATCGATTTATCATCAATTAAGCATCAACCATCCATCAGCCATCAAACAATCATGAATTTTTACACATATCTATTTATATATATATATGTATGTTTTTTTGCGATCAATCAACCACGAACCAGCCATGAATGAATCATGAATGAACCTTGAATTTACTTAATGAATCAACCACGAATGGACCCATTGATTTTGTTTCTAACCATGATGAACTCCAGATTCACAGCCACCCTTCCCTCAGCGCTGAGTTTTGACGCCCAGGCTCTTGGCCTTGGTCTACGTGCCCTGGTGAAAGCGGCTCGTGGCGCTCAGTGATGGTTATGTGATGTTTAATGATAGGCCACAGCAACCAATAATGGTAGGGTTAAGGATGGTTAATACCATCACCATGGTTGCTATGGCTTATCATCAACCATCACATAACCGTACAATATTGATGAATGTTATGGCTCATGTGGCTATAGCAACCATCAATATAGGGTTCATGGTTGATTATAGGGAATATGATGGTTAATGATGGTTGATGAGCTGGTTCATGATGTGGTTGATGGTGGTTAAGTGATGGTTCATGACTAAGAGGTAATGATTGAGAGTTAACGGTTAATGGTGGATGGTTCATGGATGGTTGATTGGTGTTTCATGATGCTTGATGAGCTGGGTCATGATGTGGTTGATGATGGCTAAGTGATGGTTAATGGATGGTTAGAGGTTAGGTGAGAAGACTTAATGATTGGTAATGATAGATTACAACTCGCTAGGAGTTCTACTTATCATGCTGGTTAAATGATAGGAGCTATTGATGGTTACTCAATGGTCAATGTCAGGCTGACTATTAGTTAATTGAGGTTTATTGATGCTTATATAATTGGTATTATTTGCTGATTCCTAATCAGTGCTTATTTGATTGTCAGTGGTTACCAACATTCTCAATTATGGTTTGAGTTGCTTGCAATCTTGTGGATAGAGTTCTTATTTTTTTGAGGGTTACAAAACGTAACAAACATTGGATTGCCAGTGCATGGTCTTTGAACATGGAGAAATTAGGTTATGGTCATCCCAACCCGAATAGAATAATGATCAACCGCCAATAAACCATGGCATAGCGTTGAACCTATCATTTCCCACTGCCAAACTAAGGGTGCTTCCAGTTAGAGCGCTTCATGCCAGACGAATCATGAAGACTATGATAACCTCTTACCTTCCGGAGTGTCTGCCATTCGAGTCCGAAATGTGACTGTATGTAGTCGTATCATCCAATGTTAGCTATACTACTTGGGGACCAAGAGGTGACTCGGAACGGGATTCTTGGTCAACTGCTGTGCATCCCGACTGCTGGTAATTGGGTTGCTACTGTAACCACGGTGAAAGGGGTATAATGATAATGCACCTTTTAAGGCTACTGAGTATGGTTATAGTTGGTTAACATTAACCATGGCCATAGGGTTCAATGCACCTTCTAAGGTTGCTTAGTACAGTTGTAACTGGTTACTGACCATGATTGTAGGGTTACATACAGTTTCTCAGGCTACTTAGATTACTTAAGGTATGGTTGCATCCCACGAAACCCACCCCCGAGCCCAGATCCAACCAGCTGAGCCCCGCTTCACTGAGGACCTTCGCGCCCTGAAGCCATACCTGCGATACTTCCCCTTCGACTACGTCATGGCATTTGTGCTCTTCGCAGGTGCCGAGGGTTAGCTCGACACCATGGGGAGCGAGGGTGGGGATGTCGTTGCATGCGTAGCTGTTAATGGAATTAGTATTTTTTTGACAAATGGTTTGATTTGGTAATTTTTAGATTATTAATGTTGCTTGGTGGTTTCATTTTTTTTGATTTTCCCTTCTAGTTATTTACTGAAATGGTTTGTTTACAAACATTTTTTCATAGGGGTGGTTCAACCACCAACCAGTAGTGGTGGCTCATCATGGTCAACAAGATGTGCTATGGTGAATGATTCCTTGACACTTGCTTATCGTGAGCAGCTGTTGGGTTAAGTCGAAGTTTTCCCTTGGTTGTTTGCGGCGTTTGCCAGGCATCTACCAGTAGTGAATGTGAATCACAACCAATAGTTGGAAGGATAGTTTGCTGGTTGGTTGTCATTGATAATGGCTGATCAGTGGCTCATAATGGCTAATGCTGAATGGGAATAGTGACTGATACTATCTTGTACTGGCTATAGCAACCACTCAAGAATGCTCATGATGGCTAAGCCTGCTTCATAGTGGTGGGATCATGCTTGGTTACAAGCTATTAGAACATGTAATATTGGTTGATAGGCCGGTTGGTTGAGGTTGAGAGGGATAGTCAATGACCCTGGATTATAAGTTCGTATAGGTGGTTATACCATGTCTTAGCTATGGCTTCCCTACTGGATTTCCAGTACTGGTAGCAACGAGGAAGTGCACAGCATCAAAGGATACCAGGGACCCATCAAACCACCATGTCCATTGTTGTCATCATTGTTCTCAACATCGCAGTTGCCATCATGGTTTTCATCATGGTTGCCATCAGCATTGTCACATCATCATCATCATCATCATCATCATCATCATCATCATCATCATCATCATCATCATCATCATCATCATCATCATCATCATCATCATCATCATCCCTTATCCATCATATGTCACTGTTTTAAAGTGCATGTCATTGTCTATTGTTTATGTCATGGTTTCTCGTGTCACTCACAAACCACCACCATACTCATCATGCAATCATGAATGGTATAGTTGTTCTATTCCTCACATGAGCTCATTTCAAATTTTGGCCGGGATACATTTGAATAGATCTATTGTACGTGTAGAAGTAAATACATACATCATGTTGGCATATCTAGTGATTTTATCATTGCATATTTATATATATATATATTGCCTATGAAGACAATGATCTTGGGACCAAGTAGGTGTGCGCAGTTTCCGTGTTTGTTCCTTTGTATCCAATTTCTTCCCCATGAATCATGAAAGTAAGCGATGTTCATGGACATATTGGGGACAGCTTGGCCCACACGTTCCTGGTGGGGCTTTTCAGCTTGAAGTTGGCTTTTCTGACCTGGTTATCTATATAGTGATATGACCCGGCTATCTATATAGTGATATTGATGGCCAGGACTGTTTATACTCAATACTATTTTTAGATTATAGATTTATGAATATCTACGATATATGCCATGCTGGTCAATGATGTCCAGTGACAGTTCACCAGCCAAGCATCATCACTAACCAGCCAGTAACCACCACTCACCACTGCCATTAGTGATGGTCACCCTCCAGTCGCGGTTGGTCGTGTCGTTGCCCGCCCTAGGCATGGCTCCTTTCTGGACGGTTCCCTGGAACTTCGGTTTGCTCTTGGCCTCTTCGGGCGGAATCTGGTGCTTGGGCGGCAGTCAGCTCACCATATCCCGCTGCCAGGGGTGGCCCCCAGGAGTGGCCAACCAAATGGTAGGTATCATTAGATAACCAGCACCTATAGTGGTTTGATCACAGACAACCATGACTAGAGATTGTTCATCACCTAGTGGCTTGACAGCCATCACCTAGTGGTTGTGGCCAGCGAACTCTGGAGATTGTGAATTTCGACAACCACCATGATCAACAAACGTCGATTCTATAGCCACCGGGACTACGGCTATACCACAACTTGGATGTAAATCTTCAAGTTTGTAACATGGTTCTAGGGGTTGCATTAGCCACCTGAAATAGGGTCTATTACCACGGCCTCACTATCCCGGTGATAATCCTAGCTGGACATCCAAGCAACCGACCTTGGTTACCGCCCAGTTCAACCCAAGTTAGCGCCAGAGTTTGGATCGCAAGCATGGCTAGAAGTGGTTACATAACCCTACCTTCTTACCATGGCTATACCAGTCACAACCCATTTCAACCCAAATCCAGCCAAGCGAAGCCATATTGGCCAGCAGGTAAACCCAAGTGAAGCCATGGTCACCACCCTTGGTGCTTCATGTGGCACCCCACCCTGTCCACGTCTCCAAGGCATGCTTTCCAGCGTCAGCGCTTGTTGTCCTGGCCCGTGGTCGCGGCCATCGGCTTCCCAAAGTGCCTCGGCTGCATCGTTTTCCCAGGCTTTTCGGGCGTGGGCCAACATGATTCGATGCGTGGGAGTTGCAGTGCTTATTGGCAGTGGTTAGCGGCAGTAGTGAGTGGCAGTCATTAGTGGTGCTCAATGATGAGTTCATGATGGTTACGGTTACCTGGCTGCCTGCTCAACTTGACCTGGCTGGAAAATCTCAGCTCTGCCTAGCTGAAGGGCAGCTACGCTATAGGGAAGTTGGTGAAACTCGGGGACCTGCCCGCCAAAGACCTAGCCGTGTGAAATTGTTTTCTTTGATCTTTACTTATTGACTAACTTGATTTAAGTTTAGTCATACTTTACAAAGTATGACATCAATTGACACACACTCATTCATACCGATGCTTAATTAATTTACTAATAGAATTAATTCATTGATTACGGTAATTGATGAAGACCAATTCACTAATGGTTTCACCCTTGTTTACTTTGATTTGTCCATTTCGGTTTCATCACACACCATGTTGTCTAGAGTCATCAATTGGTGGAGTCGCCAAATTCAAACACTGGCTACAAGGCATCTTCAATCACTCTTGAAAAGCTATGTGGCTGTGGGTTCACTTAGCCAATTTGTGGAGGAATTATTAATATGGACCCAAATACTTCGGTGTGCATCCCCACGAACTGGCAACTAGCCCTGGTAATAGGGGTTCATCCACCTTATAGGTTTAGCATGGTTGCCAGTCCCTGGTCGCTGCACAGCCAATGCCTAAACTCCGTAGCCATTGTCGCCACCAGGACAGCACGGGAATACGGCAATTGGTGGTACAAGAACCTCCAGACCTGGAATGGGTGCCTCGGAAAAAATCATTTGAGGGCGAAGGACGATGAATTTGGTTCCACCCTTTTGGGTACGGCTGGGGTATCGGTGACCAGTTTGGTTTCAAGGTATCCCCTGAGAATGACGAATATCATGATAAAGTGAGGAAGTAGGATGATCATCCAAGAAAGTCATAGTTCATTTCTTGAGAAACCATGCACGCAAATCAGGGTTTGCAGAGAGATTTGAGTTGGTCTGTAATTTGTGAAAGAATATTTCACTTGCTAGCTGTGAGTTGCAAATTCAATCTTTTTCACTTTTCACTTTCTAGTTGTAATTGTTTTCCACCGTAATTCCCAGTGAGATTGAACTGGTGACTTTCGGATATGGGGGGTTGCTTAACATGAATCTCTTAGTATCCCTAGCCGGTGCACCATCATTCCCCATGATCAGATGTTGCAAAGCCTTTTGCGTAATTAATTGATCGCCATTGACCATGATCACGTATGAGTACTGACCCTTAGTTGGCTATTAGCCACAATGAACCATTATTGGCTGTAAACCGGTATTCACCACCATTGTTGTGTTGGACTTTTCTTGGAGGGGTCGGTTCAAAATCAGCAAGCCACTCGACTGGCTCGTGGTTGGGAGGGAGCAATTCAGAGCAAAGGGTATCCAGTGCTATCCCTTTCAAGGGGGAGCGATTTGGAGCTACCAAGAGTGGTGCAATCAAATGGTAGTTTCAGAAAGACATGTTACACAGCAGATGCAGCAGTGAACATCCCATGGGTCTTGCACAAATGGAGGCACCTGCGAAATTTGACACAGTGTGCATGCTTTTTTACAGGCAACAGTAGTATTGACATGAATCCTGTAAGCTTTCCCGGGCTCCAACAACCAGTATGCTGTTCAATGGGAGATTCATATTTGGCTGTGGGTCAATATTAACCAACCAATAATAGAGAATAGTAACCAGTAACAATAGGGAAAACAATGGTTAATGATGGGGAACCAGGGGTACGGGGTTTTGACCCACAGCCATTTCAGTAAGAAACCCATCGTTTGTGGTCTCCATTTTTTGGAAAGTCCCACCAACGGATCGTGAGTCAATACCATCTCAACACAGATGGTGACTGGACAAATCCTACTGTGGAGATGGTTAGTAATGTTCAATGATGGTGGCTAAAAATGATGAATGGCTGGTTGATGGTGCATACGGTGAAAACTAGTTGTTCATTGATGAATGATTGCTTAATGGATGTTCTATGATGGTCGATAATGGTCACGAATCTACATAGTGGGGAGAGTTCTGGTCAACAACGGTTCAGATTAGTTGGCTTGTAATTCGTAACGCTTAACACTGGTTCATAATGATGGAACACATCCTGCACCAGCACCGTTAGTTGATGTCCCATGGACCCACCAAATGCAGGGATGAAAAACACTGCGAGGCGTCATCCCAGTTGAAAGCTGTTTGGGAGGGCAAAGAAGGATACTACTGGTTGACCCCGACAGAGTGATACACCAACAGAAACTTAGTGATACTGGGACTTAGTCTTCTATTCCTATAGAAGCTAGTACTAGATAATATTTCCCAGTACTAAATCCCAGTACTACAGACCAATAGAAACTTGGTGATACTAGGAGTCTCATACTGGGATTTCGTACTGCTTGATTTCTGTTCCTGGTCCCAGCCACCAACTGTTGATCTCTGTTCTAGGGAAGCGGTTGATCCAATCATGCCACTAGGGATCCGGTTCGGAAGCCGGTTCGGAATCCTAGGGCACCCCATGCTCCCGTGCTTCCGCCTGAGGTTGAAGATGATTGCAGTGCCTTGGTTGTTGTTATTTTTTTTCGTGCTGGAGATATCATGACCATGATGCTATCATTTTAGTGGTTGAGAATGGTTACAGTAGTGATAGGGATAAATAACCATCAATATTGCTGGGAGTTTGCTTTACGGGGCTATAACCGTCAAGGATAGATAAATAGATAGGGATAAATAACTAACAATTGGGTTTAATACTGGCTAGTTGGTGGCATTTTAACATGTTTTGCTTCCCCCAATATGTGGGATGGTTAGTTGGTTGACTCATGTTTTTCATATGGGTTGAAAGCATCGAGCAGTAATTCAATTAATGGCAAGTTGTAGCTGGATAATGTTGTTCATTCAATGTTTGTAAACCATTAGATGTTATTAGCTCAGCATTGTTAGTCGGGAACTTGTAGGAACTGGTCACCAGGCACAAACGATTATCAAGCAGACCACAAGTTATACTTATGCATGAATCAACCATGAAGTTATGAATCAGACAACAGTAGTTGTGAATAATCATGAATTTCCGAGTGCTTGTCAATACCACGTGTCCCAAAGCTGTTTGGTTATTTGTAGCAATACTGAGGGCTGTAAGGTTATCCATGTTGGCTCATTGAGTTTGATGATTCTTGATTTTTACACAATTGTTTGTGGTTAGTGATTGCTGTTGCTGGTTGTTTATCATGATTAGTTGTGGCGTTTTATGATAAGCTGGTGGTTAACCAGGAGGTGGTTGAGCTGGTTGCTGGTAGGGATAACAAGATGTAACAAGCAACAAAGGAGATACGGACTCTGTGGTGTGTGGTATAGCCATAGCTATGTGGAGACCGTAGCTACGCAGATCTTGGGTTTCCAGCAACCAGCTCAACCACCTAATCCTGTATTCCAACTACTCTGTGGGGTTTGACTCAAAGTTCTCCAAGTTGTGATCACCACAACTCAGCCAGTGATTTAATCCAAAGATATCGAACAGTTGGACTTGCCGGTGGTCCCTTGGCAATGGTGTCAGTCATTGGGAGGCCACACAAACATTTGTTGGGACCCTGGAAGTTTCAAGCTCCAAACTTCCTATATTTCAAGCAGTCAGACAGCAGCAGCACCACGCAACGCCACCAGGATTGGTATCAAAAGCAAGCTGTTCGGATCTCCAACGAATATTGGCAATGGCTCCTTGTTGGCAGGGCCAACTTGGATGTGCAACTGGGGTTAGCTCGCCGTGATTGTGAACCCTATTATGAGGTACTGTAGCTGAGCGCCTTATAACCATGGTTGGGTTCCACTTACGATCCCTGGGAAACCTCCAAGTAGGCAAGTCGATCCTCGACCTCCGTTGGAGCACCATTGCGCCAATCCGGGGGGTGGTCTTCATCGAAGGTGATGTTCAGTGATGTTTGCAGTTCATATGACGGTTTCTACCTGGGGGTAACTGAATCTGGAGGGTTCGATAGGTTTCCCCCATACTGAAGATTTGGGCTTTAGCATTGGATCTGTAAGCCACCAAGATACTGTTAGTTTTATGGGGGAACCAACTGATAAGGAGCGGGTGCAGTTCCAGATGGTGAAGATGATGCCACCGGCGCGCTGTTGGTTTGGGTGAAAGGTTGCAGGAAATGTCGATCAAACACGTTCCTTCAGTGTTGCCAACGGAGGATGACTTGATGCAACTTGATGATTATCCAGCGATAGACCTGGTCAAGAAGCGTCATTCCCGTGAAAGCCTGGTGTCAATGGTGACATCCCACTATCGCAGCTCGGGCCGGTAGAGCCCGTGAACCACAAACTGGAACCCGTACTCACCGAACAATTGCTATAGTTAGACGTATCATCCATCAGCTTGTTGCTCCAGCTATTAGCCAACTGATCCTAGGTGCAATTTTCGTCGTGCCGAAGTGACAACTGACCTGACACAGTTGGTCACAAGCATAACCTGTTCTGGTTGATGAGTCGTGGACGATTATCAACCCATCTTTTGACCAAACTCGGCAAGAAAGAAAAACCAATTCAGAAATGGACGAGCACCAACCGGTAAACAACAGTAAATGCTCATTGACCACAAGCACCAACACGCCCCATCAGTTTGGCAGTCATTTTCAATTGCAACTGTGAGATGTCAAGCCCTGCGAGGTTCAATGGAAAGATTGGACGAGTCAGGACCTGGGAATGCTTCACCGGTTGCTTGGGGAGGCATTCCTCAATGAATCAAAGGCGACTCCACATCTACCCTTTGATTGTGCTGAACACTGATAGTTGACAATGACAAGAAGGTTTTTCCCTGCCACTAGCGTAGAGGCTTCCAAGTGAATCATTTTGACAGCTCAACTACCAATAGACAATGATTGATGATGGTTAACAAACTTGTCCGCCCAGTGCTCTATGTAACATACTTCTCTGGGGCGCAAGGTGCCTCACCATCCCAGAAACAGAGTGCCAAGTTGTCTCCCTTGCTTTCCAAAGGGAGAAGCTCAAAGCTCGAGGAACTTGCCGCATCGGCATCATGCAGCCAGTCCAGTGCAGTTGTTTTACAGGGATTTTTTTTTAAAGGGAAAGGGAAAAAAATCCTTTTAAAAAAATCCCTCTGTTTTTTCAGGACCGTTCGATCACGACCGGTCACAGAGTTTGCAGCAGGGATCTCCTGCGGGAAGGTCCAACATCCTTTCTGGACATAGCCATCCGTTGGAAGCCGCTCCTGGGAGAACCCCCAGATCAGCTGGAAGCATCAGCCAGAAACGAGCAAACTTCAAGGATATCATTTGGCTGATGCTCACCGAGGATCATCATAAGGACAGCTATGGTTGATGTAGCCATGATATGTCATGATGATCATATAAAGGTAACAATGGTACTGCAGCCATGGTTGATATAGTGCTCAACAATCTCCTGCTTAACTGTAGAGCTGGAACGGGTCCTCGTTACACATGGATGGCGAATTGCCAGCCAGGAAGTGCCACCACTGCAAGGGGGAGAAGAGCTATACCAACGGAAGAATCGATCCCCAAGACTCGAATCTTGGCACAACATGCAGCTGTTGAAGCCCTCGAGATTTACCCCCGGAGCTGGGGGTGTTGATTGCTGGTCGTTGTTGGGGTGTTTCAACTACTTGGGCAAGGCGCAAGGGGTGGCCGTGGTGAGTCACCCGTGGATTCTATCACTGGTTCACTCCACTTACCGGGGCAACTATGAGGTGTGCCATAGATTGTGTGTTTGACTCAAGTTTGCAGTCGACTTGTGGCCTGGCTTCATATGATATGTCATGTCTAAATAGATAGATATACCGATACATTATGACCCTGTACCCCTGGCCGTTCACATCACATAAATGACCCACTAGTCCAGCTAGCTGTCGGCTTGTAAATAAGTGGATGACCATGAACTTGGGATCAATGGTAACGACCCAGCTCCCATATGTTTTTGATTCTTGGTGTCCATTCCACCATCATCAACCATCATTACTTGTAGTAATTATTGGTAATGATAGCCACGCAACTAGCTTGTTAAATGGTCTCTTCATGTGTACCTGGTGCTTTCCCTGGCCTTGTTGGGTCGACCGAAAGCCAAGTAGCCATGCGAATGGTTGCTTGATAGGGAGAGAGCCCAGAGCCCCGAGGGTAGCGCTCTGGGAACTGTCGAACAGCTATTACTTGCAGATCATTTGCTTGGACATGATGGTAGATTTGGAGTTTGACATTTTTCCCTTTTTCTAGTATGAACAAATGGTTGGTGGTTTGAAACATTTTTTAGTTTCCCTCATGGTTGGTTGACGAATATTTTTCATAGGGTTTGAAACCCCCAGCCAGAAATAGTCGGTGGTTGACAAGCATATTTTTCGTTCGGGTTGAAACCACTAGCCACTAAAACAACTATAGACTCAACCATGTTCTTTACACCCGTTTCTCGGTGTAATTGGCGATCAAGACCTGGAGAGAATCGACGGAGGCGTCAATCCACAACAAAAACTGGAGCTGCTATTCAGCTGGATTTTATGGCTGACCCGCATGAGTCTGGCTATATTTGCCAAAAATCGAAGAAGGGCTACATTTGATGACCACTCAATTGCGGACAAAGGTTGCATCATGAAACTAAGCATTTATCATCTACCGTAAGAATTGAAACCCAACTACTGGTTGTGGTAGATCCAGACAAATCTAATGAAGATAGTTTGATATTGGTAGTTAGGAAGTCAACTTCCTGTGCAACTACTATTGCTGTACTACGATTGAGGGTTTGCTGGTTTGATGGTTGCAGGAGATACATCACTTCGAACTCCTTGACAAATGAATAATGGAGCTTGTGAACGGATGAGACAGAGCAACGCCTATTTGAAGTGTTCTGCAGTCAAAGAGGGTTTTGAACACTCATGTTGTTCTTCATATTCCTGTTGTGGTTGTTTACTGGATGGTTGCTTGGCTGGTTGGTTGGGTGGGTTCCTCAACATGTTTGACGCCATACCAACCACTGAAGGCACAAGGTGATTCACTGGGTTGATGGTGCCAAACGACCTTGGAAACCTTTGTTTGAACCATCGAGTAGGGTTTCCCGCAAGATTCTCCCATCAATTTCTGGGAGATGCTGATGGAAAACACCAGTTTTACAGTTTTGCCGCATGATTTGTGGATACTCCCTAGCAAATGAACTGGAATTGACCAGAATAAGTTGGACAACTCAGCCACTGAGCACTTAGATAGCTTGTAAAGCATCAAACGCAATTGACAATACATTCGGACCTGAGACGAACATCTTGGCACCATTGCTTCAGCTGAGGAAGTGGTACTGCAATGCTTGCTGGCAACACTACTACAAGCACTGGGAATGTCCACAGTGTAAGCAGTGGACACTCTGTCACGGTCACCCGCAGCAAATGGGCAGGAAGAGTGACCCCTTAAGTAACCATAGTAGTAACAAGTGCGGCTATGGTTCCTATGGTTACTACTATGGTTACTTTGTACTATGGTTACTACTATGATTACTACTATAGTTACTGCATGTTACTACTATGGTTTCTACTGTTGTTACCGGACCCTTCAAGCTATGGTCAGACAAACCAACCAGTGCAACTCTGTATTTCTGGGTCTCCCGCCGGGTGAGAACCTGGCACATGACCTCCAACCTCCTGGCACCCACCAGCCGTTTGCTTCGACCAAGATGGGCGTTGGTTCATGAATGGTCCCCATAAACCTGGTGGAGGTACCCCATAAACCATCGTCAACCATCACCAACCATCACCAACCATCACCAACCATCATTAACCATCACTAGCCATCATTAGCCATCGTTAACCATGGGGGAAGGGCTTGGAGCAAGTGTACGCAGCCATCATTAGCCACCTTTAACCATCATGAAGCATCATAGACCTGCAGTGTAGGTACCCTTTAATAAACCCCTATGATCGGTCAACCCCCATGGAGTTCTGAAATCTCAGTTGTTTCGAAGCCAAGCTGGGCTCAGCTCGTGAGCGTAAACGGAACGGACCTCGGGAAGGGGATCCTTGGGAGATCCAGCGGTGTTCATCAATCCTTGCTTTCTTGGTGGTGAATTGCCAGCAGGGTAGTTGAAATGTTTGGATTAGATGTAACCATAGTAGCAACCATAGTAGCACGACTGGTTGGTTGCTTGACTTGCACATATTTTTCATAGGGCTGGTTCAACCACCAACCAGGCAATGAGTGACCCACTGACTGAAGAAGAAAGACACGGATGATTTGACCATTCTGGTCTCAGTCATAACTATCATATAATAACAACAAAAGATGGCAGTGAACGGCGGTTGTTGACACAAGAATCGTCGCTTCCAGAAGGAATTTTGCATTTTTAACGAAAACAAGGGTGACATAGCGTGAGAGCGATCCTTTCAATTTGGACCTGTTGGCTTGCAAACCCAGATCCAATGCCGTACCCCCTGGTTATTTAGTCATAAGACGGTCAAGACTTGCCATCTCAAAAGCAAATATACATAGATAGCAATTAATGTATCTACTGTTTCATTTCTAGTGACCAAACAGTTAAAATCCTGTCAAAAAATGGTGGTTCTCCACATGAAGCTGTTTGTTGAACCAAGAGCTTGCACCTTGTCAGCAGGACAGTTACCCTAGTAGTTATGCTAGTACCCTCATAGTTACTCTAGAATAGTTGGCACACGCCATAGTGACCCTAGGTTAGTCAGCCAGTGGGAACCCTAGTAGTCACCCCAGGTTAGTCACCCAGGTAGTTATCCTAGGGTTCTAGTCACCCTTAACCTTAGTACCAACAAGCTGGCCAGCTGGCCTCCAGAACTTGGAGCTGACGAAGTACAGAGCAGGGGGCATGATTGACCATTCGCTATCGTTTTTGATGACTTGCCTTCATTGGCACCATGAAATTACCATTATTCTATAAATGGTAATGTTGTATTGGCACCATGAAGTATTTAATTTATTCTATTACCATTTTTTTGAAACTGTTAATTAGCATTGATCAATTAGTCTAATTAGCATTCTCACCCATCATTGTCCCCAGCAACCAGCAACGCCCAGGTGAGAAGTACGAGGGCCGATGGCTCTGCCAGAAATGCGTGCGAATCCTCAAGCGAACGGCCGCGGGCAACCCCTTGGCCGTCCCCTTGCTGGCCGAGGCGGGGGCAGCGCGTGAAGTGGCAGCACTAAGGGGTGGAACCGTTGGTTAGGTAGCCATTGGTAATGGTTGGGGGTTATAACCTGTGGTACTAGTTGGGATTTAGGGTTATAACTGGGTTAAGGGTTATCACTAGTAGTTAGTTAGAATTATGAATTGGTGGTTTGATCTGGTTAGAAAAATCATAGAGTTTTGAATTGGTAGTTTCTTATTATTCATTTGTTTGGTATTGATCATTTGTCAGTGATCATTTGTTTGGTATAACCAGAACTATTGGTGGTTAGCCAATCGTGCATTGATCATTTCTTTGGTAGTTTGAAGCATGTGTTGTTGTAATTGAAGGGATTGATGTTGACTGATATATTTCAGACGAGTTGAAGCTACCAACCATCAGTGTATCAATTGTTAGCATGCGTGAATCAGTCATATGGAAGATGTGTTAGCAAATGTACTTCATCTATCAATATGCATCAACGTGGAAAATATCATAACATAACCAACTTATTGTTAGATAAATTAAGTCAGTTGGTGAATCAGTTACTCCGTTAGGTAGTTAGTGTTGAAGTTAGTTGTTTTGCTTTGTTTTGTTATACTTCCATTCAGATAAGTTAGATTCAGTTGAAACTACATAGGTTAGCTAGATGGTTAGTCAGTTTGTAGGTGAGTTTGCTCACTTAGTGAAGCTAGTTGGCCACTTAGCTAGTTGTGTGTTATTTTGATTTAGATAATTAATTGAATTTAGGGTCAGTTAATAGGTTAGTAAGGTAGTAAGTTTGTTTGTTTGTTTGTTTGTTTGTTTGTTTGTTTGTTTGTTTGTTTGTTTGTTTGTTTGTTTGTTTGTTTGTTTGTTTGTTTGTTTGTTTGTTTGTTTGTTTGTTTGTTTGTTTGTTTGTTTGTTTGTTTGCTGATTTGTTTTTTTTTGTTTTGTTGTGTTTTGTTTTGTTTGTTTGTTTGTTTGCTTGTTCGTTTGCTTGCTTTTTCTTTAGTTAGTTAGTCAGTTACTTGATTCAACTGATTGGTTTGTATTGTAATCACTACTTTCAAACACAAAGTAGAACACACATGTTAACCATTGGTCATGTTCACCAACAACCACGATTAACCCAATCAAAAGAAAGTTATATTTGCTACCAAATCCTAGAAGTTGGCTTTGTTTGCTTGTGTGTTTCTTAGTCAGTTGGTCAAGTTAGTTTAGTGATTTTCAGTTAGTTGAGAAGCTAATGATCTTTACTATCAAATCCTATTGATCCACCAGTCCTGTAAATTATCATTTGGTAGTTGGCCAGTTTCGTTTTTAGTTAGCTTGTTAAGTAGGTAATAACCCATAGAAGAATTGTTTAGTATTAAGTATCCAATTCCTAAGTAAACTCATCAACTAGCAACTATCAAGCTGGTTTGCGTTAGCAAGACTAGTTGGTTTAGTTAGTTGAGTTAGCAGTAGCTACTATTACGCACAGACCCCGTGGTTGAACATTGCTGTGCGTGTTGAACATTGCTCGAAGAATCAGTGAGAAACACTGGCTATACGCAGTGATTTAGGGTTTTAGGGTTTAGGGTTTAGGGTTTTAAGGTTTTAGTTTAGAGTTTCAGGGTTTTAGGGTTTAGGGTTAGGGTTTCTTGATTCTTAGAGTTTCAAAACAACGGGCCTGCGCAGGGTTTTGAACAGTTGACAAGACTCACTTCTGGGCAGGTCTTGTGGTCACGGGCAAACCATAGGGTCTTGCCGTACTATTAGTTATCAACTACCAATTAAACTATCAGATGCTAGTTACTTACCCCTTTAGTTGGTTAGTTGGTTATAAAAGAATTATTAACCAGCATACCAATAGAACCCCTTCAGTAAACTGAGCCTTATATGATAGGTAACCTCTAGCTATGAAAATGTTTAGCTATTACAAAGTCATAGATAAATAAGCTATGTTTAAAGAAATAGGTTCTCTACGTATGATTTTGCCTCATAACTTATATCCTTAAAATTGTATCAAACAACAATTAACCAACATATACCATTGTGAAAAGCACTCAGCCTATCTCTGAAAATGTTTAAAAAGATAAAAATTAGGAAAACAATAGGAAAACCAAAAGGAAAAAAATAGGAACCTTCATTCAAAAAACTAGACGACGGTTGGCCCGAGAGCGAAAAAAGCGATGTTATAGCAGCCTCAAGTATACGAAGCAAAAATAATAACGGATCGATGTACAGATGCAGCGAAAATGATGGTGAAGATGATGGTGATGATAATGAAGTAGGAGAAAATGATGGGAAGGTTGCGATGATGAAGCGTACCCGCGCAAAACGCACCACAACTTAACGTACCAGCGCAAAAAGTACCAGAGCAAAACCTACCAAGACAAAACGTACCAAGACCAAACGTACCACAGCAAAACGTACCAAGTCAAAACGTACCAGACAGCAAAACGTACCAGAGCAAAACGCACCACAACCTAAGGTCCAAGACAAAGCGCGCCACATCAAAACGTACCAGCACAAAACGTACCAGAGTAAAACGCACCACAGCAAAACGCACCAGACAGCAAAACGTATCAAGACAAAACGTACCAAGACCAAACGCACCATAGCAAAACGTACCAAATCAAAACCTACCACAGCAAAACCTACCAGAGATTGAAAAGTACCACAACTTAACCCACCAGCGCAAAACGTACCAGCGCAAAACGTACCAAGACAAAACGTACCAAGACCAAACGTACCGCAGCAAAACGTCCCAAATCGAAACGTACCACAGCAACACGTACTAAGACAAAACCTACCACACCGCAAAACGTACCAAATCGAAACGTACCAAACCAAAATGTACCAGCGCAAAACGTACCAGCGCAAAACGTACCAAGACAAAACGTACCAAGGCCAAACCTACCACAGCACAACGTCCCAAATCAAAACGTAAACACAGCAAAACGTACCAAGACAAAACGTACCGCACCGCATAACGTACCGAATCAAAACGTACCAGCGCAAAACGTACCAGAGCAAAACGTACCACAGCAAAACGTACCACAGCAAAACGTACCACAGCAAAACGTACCACAGCAAAACGTACCACAGCAAAACGTACCACAGCAAAACGTACCACAGCAAAACGTACCACAGCAAAACGTACCAAGACAAAACGTACCAAGACCAAACGCACCATAGCAAAACGTACCAAATCAAAACCTACCACAGCAAAACGTACCAGACAGCAAAACGTACCAGAGCAAAACGTACCAAGACAAAACGTACCAAGACCAAACGTACCACAGCAAAACGTACCAAGACAAAACGTACCAAGACCAAACGTACCACAGCAAAACGTACCAAGTCAAAATGTACCACAGCAAAACGTACCAGACAGCAAAACGTACCAGAGCAAAACGTACCAAGACAAAACGCACCAAGACCAAACGTACCACAGCAAAACGTACCATATCAAAACGTACCGCAGCAAAACGTACCAAGACAAAATGTACCACACCGCAAAACGTACCAAAGCAAAACGTACCGCAGCAAAACGTACCAAGACAAAATGTACCACACCGCAAAACGTACCAAATCGAAACGTACCAAACCAAAATGTACCAGCGCAAAACGTACCAGCGCAAAACGTACCAAGACTCAGACAGCAAAACGTACCAAGACAAAACGTACCAAGACCAAACGTACCACAGCAAAGCGTACCAAATCAAAACGTACCACAGCAAAACGTACCAAGACAAAACGTACCGCACCGCATAACGTACCGAATCAAAACGTACCAGCGCAAAACGTACCAAGACTCAGACAGCAAAACGTACCAAGACAAAACGTACCAAGGCCAAACCTACCACAGCACAACGTCCCAAATCAAAACGTAAACACAGCAAAACGTACCAAGACAAAACGTACCGCACCGCATAACGTACCGAATCAAAACGTACCAGCGCAAAAACGTACCAGAGCAAAACGTACCACAGCAAAACGTACCACAGCAAAACGTACCAAGACAAAACGTACCAAGACCAAACGTACCACAGCAAAACGTACCAAGTCAAAACGTACCAGACAGCAAAACGTACCAGAGCAAAACGTACCAAGACAAAACGCACCAAGACCAAACGTACCACAGCAAAACGTACCAAGTCAAAATGTACCACAGCAAAACGTACCAGACAGCAAAACGTACCAGAGCAAAACGTACCAAGACAAAACGCACCAAGACCAAACGTACCACAGCAAAACGTACCATATCAAAACGTACCGCAGCAAAACGTACCAAGACAAAATGTACCACACCGCAAAACGTACCAAATCAAAACGTACCAAAGCAAAACGTACCGCAGCAAAACGTACCAAGACAAAATGTACCACACCGCAAAACGTACCAAATCAAAACGTACCACAGCAAAACGTACCATATCAAAACGTACCGCAGCAAAACGTACCAAGACAAAATGTACCACACCGCAAAACGTACCAAATCAAAACGTACCACAGCAAAACGTGCGCGGCGCCGAAACAAGGTTCAAAATCGCAATTTCACCACAGTTTTCGACGTTCGATGTCGAGAAAACGCGAAACGGTCACGACTGAGAATTCAAAATCGCAAGAAGATCTAGATCTGCAGATGTTGATGATGCTGATGTGATGATGTACAGATGTTGATGATGCTGATGTGATGATGTACAGATCTGGATGATGCTGATGTGATGATGTACAGGTGTTGATGATGCTGATGTGATGATGTACAGATGTTGATGATGCTGATGTGATGATGTACAGATGTTGATGATGCTGATGTGATGATGTACAGATGTTGATATACAGCTGATTTTTTACGAAGAACCCTTCGCAGACGCTCTCGGGAATAAGCCAAAATTAGGAAAAAATAAACCAAAATTAGAAAACAAATAAGCAGAAAATAGGAAATAGAAAACAAAATTTAGCAAAAAAATAAGAAAAAAAGAGGAAAAGATTAGGAAAACACAGGAAATTGAAGAAAATGAATGCAGAACCGTCCATTTTCTTCATTTCCCTAGGGAAATTAGGAAAAATTAGGAAAATTAGGAAAACACAGGAAATTGAAGAAAATGCATGCAGAACCGTCCATTTTCTTAATTTCCCTAGGAAAATTCGGAAAAAATTAGGCAAACACAGGAAATTGAAGAGAAAGAATGCAAAACCCTCCATTTTCTTAATTTCCCTCGGGAAATTAGGAAAAAATTAGGAAAAAAAAAGGAAAAATTAGGCAAAATTAGGAAAACACAGGAAATTGAAGAAAATGAATGCCAAACCCTCCATCTTCTTAATTTTCCTAGGGAAATTAGGAAAAAATTAGGAAAAATTAGGAAAACAAAGGAAATTGAAGAAAATGAATGCAGAACCCTCCATTTTCTTAATTTCCCTCGGGAAATTAGGAAAAAATTAGAGAAAAAAAAAGGAAAAAATGGCAAAAATTAGGAAAACATAGGAAATTGAAGAAAAAGAATGCAAAACCGTCCATTTTCTTAATTTCCTTTGGGAAATTAGGAAAAAATTAGGAAAAAATTAGGAAAACACAGGAAATTGAAGAAAATGAATGCAGAACCGTCCATTTTCTTCATTTCCCTAGGGAAATTAGGAAAAAATTAGGAAAAATTAGGCAAAAATTAAGAAAACACAGGAAATTGAAGAAAATGCATGCAGAACCGTCCATTTTCCTAGAGCAACCATATCCCTGGAATAGTAGGGTTGTCGAAAATATCCTCACTTTCCCAACTAAAACCCGGTTCTTGCCTGTGCTGTCCTCCTGGCCTTTTGGGCTCACGACGGTGCTGGCGATCTTCCACGAATGCTGGGACTCTCAGGAACTTAGGGCTCCAGTTGGAAACAATAAGAGATGGTATTGATCAATGATTTGGACTAAAGGACTTGAAAATTTTAAGTTCCAACGGGTTCCAAGTAAGGTATCACCTCTTCAAGAAGTACCTGAAATCAACAAACCAGTTTTGATGTAGCTAGACTTCGCTGCTATCAAACTTCGCTGGATTGTTCTCAACACAACAAGACGTGGGCCAACCCTCCGGCTTAGCCGGGAGGGTCGGCCGATGAAATCCTCATCAGCCTGTGTGCTGAAAGCTAATGGGTTTAGAGCGTACCTGGACTGTTGGCTTTGGACCAAAAGGTCCATGAATATGTGGTGCAGCCTGTGCAGGTTAGGCATTGCCAAGAAAAGTCGTTTGTCAAGCTGATATGCCTTCAAAGCTGCCCGTCCAAAATATTGCAGGAAAGACAAACCCTCCCTGCCCAACCTGTTTGCCTCAGCCGATGGGATCCACACTTCCCAGCCATAAACGCCAGAAATGAAACTGCTGATGCTCAAAATCATTTGCTCAGTCAAGGAAAAAAGATCGTCCCCAGCCACTTCGTTTCTTTTGCTTGCAAACACTGCAACCAACCACTTGAGTAAGTAGGTTGCCGTAGTACCTTTGCTCCATGACCCTTGAGGGTAAACTGTTGTTGAGGGCCAACTCAACTTGTCCTTGCTTATTTTCTTCCATCGTGGCCTGATCTTGTTGTCCTCGCACCAAGCTACCCACAAGTCACTAACAGCAGAAATCCTTGAATCAATGCTTCCCTGAAAAGCTGCGCTCATGGCTAGCACGACTATGGCACTTGCTATCACTGTTTTGCTTGCTCCCAGATGCCAGCCATGGAACAAATCCCAAGCGAAAAAAGCCGGTCGTCGATCAACGTTTGGGACCAAACACAGAATTTCAGCAAATTTGAGGAACGGACTTTCGGTGTCGATAGTTGGAAACCATGGCGGTGGCTGTGATTCGAAGTCTTCCCACAAGACTCCATCTTTGTCAGCGACGCACCTATGGCAAATCCCCTTAGAAGGAGCTCTGCTAGTTGCATGCTTCGCTACGTTCATGAAGCTTCTGCCCAAACAGCCGGCCTTCACTTGGAATGGCCAGTCGCCCATACAATTCAGTACACAGACCCTATAGTAAGTACCAGCTTGGCCTGGCAAACCGTTCTCCCACACTTCGCGAAGATCGCCTGCAATTCCTTTCATCAAATCTTGGAAGGTATCACCATCACCATCATCAGAGTAAAGTTTTTTCGGCATGATTCCCAACAAAAAGCGAGTGCACCATGTCGGAGACTTATAGTTCAAGCGCATTCCGTGAAAGTTAGTCTCATCTCGCCGTCTCTTCGCACTCTCCAGCCCAAAGCCCAAAACAGAGTGGACAGAGACAATCATGATCGGAGTTTTGGCAATGCTTCTGCCCTCATCTCCGTGAATCAGCAAGGCACAAGTTTTTGTAACATCGATGTTCGAAGAAAATATTTCGTGTCCCGGGTCTATTTGTTTGTAGCGCTCCCAAAATCTACGCCACCTCTTCCCACACCTCTCTGCATTGGCCACGGGCAAGCCGCAAAGAACATGCCATAGATTCATGGACAGGATCCATTTCATCCAATCAGAAAATTTCACAAAGTGGATGGTTGAGTTTGCGATGGGCGTCTCCGAAATAGGAATGGGAACCGTGAGGTTGTATCTTTGAGTCATTCGGTGAACATCCCGTTCCGAGTTTCTCTCGCTACAAGCAGCTAGGGACCCTAAACTGCTAGCAGCAGCCTCTGGAACCTCCTCAGCCACACTCCGTGCAGCTCGCACTGCCACAGCGCAAGGCACCTGCAACGACAAGTGTGGAAAACCTTGACTCTACCCTATGAACCAAGTGGGCTAAAACAAACAAGGTGGAGGAGGTTGATTTCGCACCTTCACTTTTTGTAATGTAATCATTGGCAGCCATGCTACAGTCTCTAAGTTTTCTCACTTGCTTCACCATCTTCACCATCATCAATATAATTGTCATTCAGTCATGGCTGGTGCTTTTATCAAAGCGCAATCAGGATGAGGATGAAAGATGACTTCAGCAGTTTGGCTTGTGTCATACAACTTGCAATGCTGAGGTCCGAACTCCGCTCCCAATTTCCTCAACAAATTTTCGCAGGCCGGGGCCAGCGCCTGGCACGTCATGGTTCCGGCGGTATGCTCACGAATGATTTCAGGGTAACCAGCTGTGAAGGTATTTTCTCACGCAACTTTGTTTCCTTCTCCCCCCATTTCGCGAAAGATTGCTGCGGCTGATCGTGTGATTAAAGATCTGCCAACTCAGCCCGTGGTAATCCACCGGCTGCAAACCCCAGCCTAGCCACATCATTGAGAAACACATTGGACCCGGACAATGATGCCATGATGATATCATCAGAATATGATAATGTGTTTGTTCAGCAATGGCAGGCCACAAACCTCTACGGACATGCCCCCATGACATGGAGAGTGTCCAAAACATGGGAAATCTTTGATCCCAAAAAGATTACTTCTTAGCCTTCTTGGCCCTCTTCTTGGGCTGCTCACTCTTTGCGGCAGGAGCATCCCCATTTTTGGGAGGACGCTTGCTGGAAGCAGGCTTGGCAGGATGATTAGCAGCATCGAGAAGTTCCATGAACTGCTTGGACTTCCTGGGAAGAATGTTGAAAAGGATTCCAATGGTTTGATTTGGTGGTGCTTTTTTCTTAAGCTTGTCATCTTAACATCTTGTAGCATTGAAACTGAAAGCAATGTCAGAACCGAGGCCGTTGCTTGACTTTCATCTCAACTGCACTGGCACGGCTTGACCTATGCAGTGTCAGCTCATCAAGATTGAATATAGACTAGATGGACTGGGGTATCTTGAGATGGCACCTGCATGCTAGTGTTCTTTCACAACACAACGCCGTCAATGTTCGACAACTCAGAACCACACACGAAGGTGGCTGCTTTCATTTTCGTGTGCGCAGCATCCCACCACCTCATGTTTCAGAAAGGATGGCTGCAAATAGATTTAAAATATTGATGATCATCGATGCATTAAAGCAAAAGTTATTGGTGAATACCTGCATCGAAACTATTGTGGAGATATCGTTGAAATTGAAATTAGGCTGTGACACGGTATCTCATTTACTTTCAAGACGGAATGGCTAAGTGATGCACTGTGCCCCAAAGTTGTCGTGCTGCCCTTTGGCGAACTCGTCGTTCAAGGTGTCATACTGATTCTCCAGCTGAGTGATGAAGTCTTTCAGAGAGCGAAGGTGCCTAAACAAGCAAAGGTCATGTTATTGGTTTAAGCTATCCAGACTGAAATAAGGTTACATTGAAAATTGTTCATCTAAAACTGAGACAATCACGGCTCTGCAGAATCTGGTGTGTACTTTGTCTTCAACTCTTTCTCCAGCCCTTTGAGTTTTGTCGCTTTCTGCAAGAGCGAGTCCATGAAGCGCTTGTAGAGCTGCTTGTTCTGCAGGGACCAAATTGTTAGATTTAGCCAGTATAAAGAATTAAAATATTTGCAACATTCAATGTTGGTCTTTGACTGCAAATGACATCACTCGTGAAATTGGGACCCACACCTGATCAGCCTTTACATCATCACCTCCATCCGGGGTGTTTGCTTTGGCGTCGAGCTCCATGTATTCCAGAGCCTTTGAAAAGCTGCCCTTCTCAAACACCACAGGCTTATCGGCCTACCAGCGAGGGCCCGGATGGATATGAGGCCGGATGGATTTGAAGATCTTCAACTGAATATTAAATGTTCAAATCAAACATGATAATGATGGGTGTTTGACATGGCAGTTCGTTTAAACACTGGCATTCTTTAAAATTGATTTTCCCAAAAAAGATGCATAGCTACCACACCTTGGATGTTGACTTGCTTCTTTCCATGATCTCATGCTCTTCCTCTTTGGCCCCCCGCTCACGTACGGTGATCCAATATTCCATGATGCCATCATAGACGTTTTTCCTCGTCAGGCAGGAGTTGAAGAACCACTGGAACCTACCACTTCAAGTTGGGGAACCTGGCCTCATAAACTTGTCGGCCCGCTCTGGAGCGGAGCAGAAGTTCTTGGCTCCGTTGATACGGTTCCTGAGCTGATTGTGTTATTCGATCATAGATTCAGAAACAACTAGCAGAGAAAGAGTGAGAGAGAGATGAACATCACATCATTCAGCATAGTTACTGTGTAGGTGTGTGCACGCTAAAATGGTTCTATGTAGATCAAAGGTACGGTGTCCATTTGAGATCACTTCGCATCTCCGCTTCAGAGTACCACCCCTCATCCTTGGTGATAGAAACCTTCTTACGGCTGGTGATGATCTTTTCCATTTCGTCCACGAATCGTTCCTGCAATGACTGTTTGACTACCCCCTGGAAAGTCTGGAAAGAATATGAAAGAATAACACATTAATTACAGCAGCTCAACTGATGCACAACAATACCAGTCCTTATCCCAGTTCACTTGCTGTAAACATTCAGCCATGATCTCCTTTTCCCGGCTTCCCTTGTTGAACTCATCCCGGAGCGATTGTGGAACCGCAAGGTCGGTACGTTTCTTCTTCTCTGTCACCATTCTGCGGATGCGTGCCTTTGCTGCATTGCGCAGCTTTTCCTGAGGCATGGTCCCATGGAAATCTAACATGATGGGTTGACTAGAATAAGATCCCCATGTTGCAACATGTTCCAACCACAGAGTTCATATAACTATGCTGGTAAGGTTCGCGTCGGGTGAGTAATCTCTTGTGGGAATTTGCACCTTCACCTTCGTTGTCACTGGCAACTTCCTCTTTCACTTCAGTTGGCTCGCTACCTCCCAAAGCGAGAGCCAGCTGCACTGAAAGATCGCTCACTCCGAGATCCTAAAGCGGCCAGAGGATGTCACCCCAAGAAATAAAATCCATTTGCTAGAAAAAGACACACACACACACACACACCTTCATACCCCCTCTGGTTACCTCAAACCCGAAAAAAATTACCCTGTATAGGGGTAATTTTTTTTTACTTAGCATGGCCCCCCTAAAAGCAACACCTGCTTAAAGAAAATGTTGCTTAACTAGTAGTCAACTAGGTGATTAATCTATCAAGGCAACTGCCGGCAATGTTGTAAAAGGCGCAGTCAAATAGTTTAGTCCAGCAACACCGTCTTCATCAAGGGGAGCGTAATAGCAATCACTCGTAGCTGGGGCCGGCTCTGGGTCACAAGCTGGTTCAACTCGTTCAACTGGTTCAGCTGGTTCAGCAGGTAAGGTAGCTGGGGCAGGCTCCTGGGTTGGAAACAAGCAACCAAAGATCCAGCAATGCCAGCCCCAACCAAAACATGATAATTTACAAACGCAGAACTTACTCACATCATGGCAAACTATCACATATGGTGTTTCAAAACTCTTGTGTGTCCTGATCAACCTCGGTTGGTGCGAAGGTTGAGTCATCATTCGGAGGATTGTTTCCTGGCACCTCCGTGGCAAAAAGTCCTCCAGGATCTTCCAGCTCCACGGCTGGAATAGTGGGGCCTTCGTCAACACCATGCTCCTCCGTGGTCTGATTTCAGAATGATGATCGGTATTTTTAGATCAGGGATTCAAGACAGGACCCCTCATATGAAACCATTCGGCCCGTTCAAAAATGGTACTCGCCTAGTCCCGTTTTCGTTTCCCGAACTATCATATCTAGGTTGGCATGCTGAGCAAAAGGGATTTCCAAGAAGGGTTCAAACTACAACACTAACACGTAACTGTTTGGTGTTCCAGAGGCTGGGTTTTGAACTCATGCGCTTCGAAAGCCGGGCACTCCTGGCTGGGGCGTGTTCCACCCGATGTGTCCTTTGGAGTCCGGCACGGTGTAGGAAGCGGTTGGGGCTCCACACCCATCTTAGCAAGCTCCGCACTGATTTCCTGCGGCAGGCAAAACCCAGAAGTAACAAGTTGAATCAAATTGATGGAGGGATCCCCTGAATTTCATTCATGATTTGTGCTTATGATTCATCCATTAAAATACTGTCCTTCATTTCCTCTAGAAGTCTCTTCTCTTCATCTGAGACTGCATCAGCCATGACTTCGTTGTATCCTACCATAAGAGTTTCACACGACCACATCTTTGCGGCAACTGCTTGAGCACACTGTGGATGGAAGAGGCATAGGCATGCAACTGTGAAAACATCCATGCCCGATAGAATGTCCGTGGTGCACTGGATTGTTTTATGTCAACTCAAAAAAGCTCCACTCATGGCAGCCCAAAGGTTCAATCTTTTTGTGCTGCCAACATTTGCACAAATTGTC
>VSDK01020766.1:163115-177154 GCA_009767595.1 Symbiodinium kawagutii
AGCAGGAATCACTACTGGTTTGAATTTCCAGGAAAGACCTTGTGAAAATTTTTGCATGCCCAGCTGTATGGGTGTCCTGGATATCCCTGTTTTGCTGTACGGGTTTTTATGGGATCTTTACGGGTAAATACGGGTTTTTTACGGGTTGTTTACGGGTTGCAAAAACAAGGTTTTTGCCCAAATACGGGTTTTGTTTGGGAAGAATACGGGCTTTTACGGTATAAATACGGGTTATGTACGGGAGAATATGGGATTTCCCTTGTTTTCACTACTACTGTTCCAAGCAAAAATCTTCAGATCAGCAAAGGTCCCGAATGATCCCAATTATTTTTTGGGATTCTAGATTTAAATGTAGCGGTAAATCTCTCGCCAATGCTTGGGAATCTTCAAGTGGGAACCATGTCTCAAATAGTTCACCACCGATCGCAAATCTGCCGAGGCAAAAAGTTCATCGGCTTCGGGAATCAAGCATTGACCCTGCACAACTTCAGGAGCTCTGGGGTGGACACACGGAAAGTCACAGTCAAAAGGTTGTGGCGGACCCTCTTGGATCAGCTTTGTATGGATCCGGGCCACAGCTTCTCCGAAAGGTTCAGGGTATCGCCTCAGGGCTTTCGGTTGGAACATGATTTATATAACGTTCCACAAATACCATTTGAAACATCAACTTATGTTGCATATACAGTGCTCAGTATTCAGTCGAGTCTCTCAGTTTCACGTAAATGTTCCGTCCCAACATATCGGCGTTCGCCCTTCTTGTTCTGGTAGTGCTTTACAGTTTTTGTTCTGGTTTTCATCACCCTCTTCCAGCCAACATCTAGGCGAAGGATCGCCCTGGAACTCGAATAGGCATATTGCCTTTTCGGAGTCAAACTCCCGTAAGCACCCATCCACCAACATACTTTCCATACCTTAGTGAATGATGCTAGCGACCTAAAACATTTGCAATTCAATTCAAATGACTTTGGGCATGCATCCATGGAAAGGATGGGGCTGAATCAGCAAAAGTACACATCGCGTTGTCTTGAAGAAACGATAGTGGTAGGTCAGGAAATGCAGGAAAGCTGGATAGAATTCCAGGACGGAGGAACCAGGTTGCTCCAGGCCCCAGACGCTGCCCACAGCAGACACCAGCATCATCAAACAAATTGTCCTTACATCACAGCACAAATCCGAGAAAGGATCCCAGAAATAGACTTGGTTTCTTGGCATCCACATGACTATACCAGAATGCTATTCTATCATGGTGATTCACTATTCTTGTAGACTTCAACCACCCCTTTGTTAAATTCATTGGCGCAAAAGCCTACGCAGTAAGCCATCAAGAACTGCAACCAGTGTTGAATAAATTGCTGAGTTTCCGCTCCAGCAAACAATTCGTGTATTGCACGGACGGTTGGGAAATGTCTCCAGCAGCATCACAGGCACTTCTTCGGGATGTCCCTTTGTTGATGTGAACCAGCGACGAGCATTTCATAGCAAACCACGCAAGACTATGACTAGGTCTGAGCTTCAAGATGTAGATGATGGCAAGTCTTAGTTGGAACAGGGTTCAAACAACCATCAAAGAGCAAAGGTTCTCAACAGGGATGACTCCGCCAAGGATTTCAAGCTACATGGATCGATGTTTAATTCACACCATGAAACGCAAAGCCCGATGGGGATAACAAATCCATCCAGTTCGATTTGCGGCCTTGGGCTGATGGGTCAGGAACATAATTCACATCAAACCGTGCCGACATCTTCCCGTGGCGGCGCATAGCCCTCGTGAGCGCTGACCATCCAGCAAAGAACTCCAGGAACTCGAACTCCTGTCCAGTGATATGAACAACAAACATTGAGATATGTTATCCTTTTTGACTGTGACATAGTCGTGATGAAAATCTGGCATTTAACACATCTATCATCTATCGTATGTCACCTGATGACGGTCATAGAGGTCTCTGATGTGGTAAACTGCGACGACGCACAAGATGAAGTCCTGAGTGGACAACCCCCCAACTCTCACATACGATGAATAGCCTTTGCTGCTTTTCAGTTCTCTGGCGCATCTAGTACAGATCGCTTATAACTTATAGCTTTTAAAATATATGCCAGAAAGATTCGCGAGGGGCCCCAAGGCATGCAAGCGCCCAAACAATCCAGTCAAGGTCGCGTTCCATGTTCGGTCCGGCACAGTCGACGTCCATTGCGATAGTATGCTGTCTAACAAAGCTTGAGTCCCAGAAAACTGCTAATTAGATAAAAGCTCCATGAATATGCATCGATCCCAAATGGTTGAGTGAAGCATCGCTTGATTCTTTCTGATGCCTGTCATGTTGGAAAATGTTCTCAATCCGTGTCAGGAGGACGGCGGCTCTTGCCGGTGCGCTTGATCACCCGTCGAGGCCGGGAAAGACCTTAGCAGGGATGGAATGAACAGCGCACTAGAGCCAGGGAAGCATATGATCTTGAAGTGGGATGGGAATGAAATGTACGTCGGGTTGCCTAAAGGAAATCAAAGAAGAGTCTAGCAGCCTAGAAGTGGGTACAACTTAGTTGGAGAGAAAGCCACCTTGCTATGCTTGCTGCACTTCCATCTGTGTTTTTTCCGGCGCGCTGCCCGATAGGCACAAAGCCAAATCTATGGAAGCCATCCAGGACTGAAGGGCTGGCAAGCTCCAACCTTTTTGTTCATCATGGCCATAGCCAATTCATTCGGTTGAACATGAGCCAAGCAAATTTTATAACTCATAATGTTCTGGATTCGAATTATAGATGTTGGTGGTGGCATGTGGCCATGATATCGACTCCAGAAATTGGCAGCTTTCGGGCTCACCCCTAAGAACCCTAGTCGCTGCTTGGTTTTCTTTGCACAATGGTTTCACTGTGCAACTAAGAACCCCAATCGCCTGACAATCATTCGACATCAACGGATGGGTCCAAACGACGGGCAACCTCAGAACACAGTGCCTTCAATTGAATGATCTCCTCATCGATGAGGCTCTGGTCGACAGTCTTGATGGAGTTATCCAGCCACACAGCCTAAAGCAAGGCTTTGCGCACAGCACAAGATACAAGCTACTTAGCCCCTCCAGCTCCTAATGAATTGGTTGAAAACCCTGAATGTGAAGCTGGGTCAAGTCAAAATGACTAAACTATCCAAAGTAACAAGCTCCACACCAGCTGCAGCAGCGATCACGCATTTCACTTCATGAGCACAAGGATCACCGGCACGGACACTAATGGTTCCCACACTCTCTCCAAAGTATTTCACACCGCAAGCTCGACGGGTCCAGTAAGGCATAATCCAGGCATTGGACAGTTCGGGAAAATTTTCTCTGACCTGAACCTTCAAAGTTGGGAAATCCAAATTCTGGTAATCAAACTGCTTGACAAACTCCATCATGCTTGCAATCTTGGGTTCGGAGAGAATTGGCCCATCACCCCGAGCAAACTTAGATAGCCTTTGACGCTTCTCTGCCTTGATATCCTCACGAACCTCTTTTGGCTTAGACCCTGCGGCGCTTGCCTTTGCCTGCGCCTTTGCCCGTGCCTTTGCCTTAGCTGTAGCTTTTGGTTTGCCGCGTGGCTTGGAACCACCGGATGGCAATGCTGCTGCTTCAGCTGCATCTCCCTGCTGCTTTTTGCGCTTGCGCTTGGGAGGCTCAGTAGGAGTAGATGCTTTATCCTCATCACCCCACACTTCCGCATCACCCGACCAATCCTCACCCTCTGGATCCTCAGCGGCCTCATCCCACCAGTTTGGATCCATTGCCTGGATCTCACCTTCAGTAGACACCTCCACAAAATTACCTTCACCAGCTTCCACCTTCGACTTGGACTTGACCTTCCTCTTGCTCCCCTTTCCCTTCCCCCTGCCTTGGCCCTTGCCACGACCTTTACCTTTCCGAGCTTTGGGCGGCTTCTTTCCAAGCTGATCACGGCGAGTCAAGACCTGGACGGGTTAACCATGATGATGGGTATCTAAGAAGTGATATGTCTCGATCGTTAGGGGCCTAAGTGTTTAACTTCAACTGCAATAACTTCTGGGGAACTATGAAAGACTGTGGGGCAACAAGCGATGAACATTTTTTGATTTGATGGAATCTGATTCGGATAGATTACCAACCATCCATGCCACGAACACTCGGTGGGCCTGGGGTTCATTGGGAGGATCTGTCTTCGGAACAGCACTGGCAGCCGGAGTCTCAGCTGGTTTCTCGTTTGCGGCGGGGGGAGGTTCCTCACCTTCCTGCCCACCTTTGGGAGGAATTGACCACACACTTGGCAAGTTCTGATACATTTTCCTTCGGGTATCAGATGACTCAAAGGATGGTGGCCGCTTTGGCGGGGGAGATGGAGTAGGCATCGACATGATATCCTCTTGCTGGGTGTCCATCTTGTCAATCTCTGAATTCATTCCAGCTCCTACCCAGATCGCAATGAATATGCTACGCATTTTTTGCTTCATGACGCATGGAACATCGGCCCAAAAAAAAACATTGAGAACCGACCAGACCAAGACCACACAGGTCCTGAGCATGGCATCGATGACTTCGTTCCGTTCTTCTGACCAACATTCCTTTTGTTCTGGATCCTGAGGTACCACTGCTGGGTCATGGCAACAGTGGGGCGCCTGGTCAAGAATGAAATTTTGAGGCCGTGTTTGCAGAGTTCACGTTAGTAGAATTTCTATTGATGCCACCCCAAGTCAAACATGATCAAACCAAGTGAGCTAGAACGATCCTGGAACTTTTTGACAGTAGTCTTGGTGATGGTTCAATTCCATAAGCTTTTGCCTAGAGTCTCTAGCAGTTGTTTCTGCTTCTGCACCATCATTTCCAGAAGCTTCAGTCGACGCATAGCACTTTCAGAATCTCAGCAGGGGCAGCGCCGAGCATGCTCACAAAATGTTTTAATAAACCGGATTGAAGTCACCTCTACATTTTTTAACCACTTTAATCCCCTTATAACTTTAGACCCACAACATGTTTGAGACTCACCAGGGACCTGGGGTTGTTGGTGAGGCTGGCGAAGTTGACGCTGAACCAACGTGTGTTGGAGGAGACCGGGCTGCTTCAGGGACCACAGGCTGTGGTGGGGGGGGGGGGGGCTCTGCCACTGGTGCCTCTGCAGCCGAAGTAGATTGGTCCACAGCATCTTGGTCATCACTGGATTCCTTGGGTTGGAGCCGGTATGCAGCTTGATGCTGGAACATGAACCTTCAAGAACCGTAGGTTCGAAGAATTGATACCAACCAGTAGCTGACAAACATGTTTACCAAGATTCTGTATCAGTGTCATTAGCTGCAGCATCATGATCAGAATCGGGGTCGGACACGTTCTTGGCTTTCATCTTCGCATTGATTTCGTTGACAAGATCCTGTCACAGGTTGCCAGCATGGACATGATAACAATCAGTCCTGTCATCACCAACCAAAAGATCTTCAGTGTCTCTATCATGATTATCATCATCATCATCACCATCATCATCATCATCATCACCATGGTCATAGCCAACACCATGACTACAATAGTCCTTCGCTGTAAGTTTAGGAAGTCTAAAATGCTAAAATGTTAAAAGATGAAGGTGGCCATTGTGAGCAATAGCAACGCTTGTGGCTTTGATGGACAGGATGATGGAGATAAGAAAAGACATCAGACTGGGGCCGGCGCCGGCAGGGAGGTAGGCCGGCGCCGGTTGGGGCCGGCGCCGGCAGAGGTTGAGGCCGGCGCCGGCCAAGGGGTTGGTCATTGGTCTTTGGTCTTTGTGTGGCTGATGATGATGGTTATGATGATGATGATGAAGATGATGAAGATGCTGATGGTGATGATGACGATGATGGTGAGTGATGGTGAGTGATGATGAAATTGTAGTGGTGTTGGCGACGGTCGCTCCCCCACGCCTGCAACCCTGGGTCGACAATCAGCACCATGTCCTGGAAATCTCGGTCCTGAGTTGGCCAGCGGTTTGCAACATGGTCGGGGTGGTGGGTTTATCCAGGCAGAAAACAACTAACATCCAAACACCCCAAACCCACAAGAGGATCAACAAGATGACTTAAGAAACATAAAATCTTTTCATTTATGATCAAGTTTCTGTAGAGGGATCTCTTCTTTTGGCTTTTCGCTTTGTAAAGCGAATGAGCTTACGAATCTCCCACGCGTCGTCGTCTACCTGATCAACTGTGGTCTCCCGAGAACTCTTGTCATAGGTGTTCTGAATGACTTCCCGGAGGTTGTTGATGTCTGGCAATTTCAATTTAGCTGGTAGGAGGCGGTGAAGGCATGGCACCAAAACGTCAGCATTGCAAACGCATTCCGCTATGGTTGCGTCTGCTTTCACAGTGCCTTCATTTGGCACCACAGTGAGGGTCTTGCCGCTGCGCAAGCGAGTCCTCACACTGTCACTCTGGTCCCATTCAAGGTCCAATCCTTCAACATCGTAGCGGTCAGGCATTGCAAAAGCAGCTCAATGATATGCTGATATCAGAACTTTGAGCCAAACCCCTGCAATCCCATTGGTATGGTGAACGAAGAATCCTCAATCCACTCACCTGCCAGGAGTTCATCTGAGTTTCCCGACGAGATCCTTTCCGCCGCGGCATCCATTGAGAAGCCCAAAATGGGCTGAGATTGGCTGCGCAGCACCGGGGGCTTGGAAAAACAGGGATATGCTTCCATAACCCGGTTTTGACATGAAGAACCCGGTTATGGTCTCATGTCCACTTCAAACCCTGGTTATTGATACAGAGCCGTACTTTTTCAAGGTTTTGGGTGCTGAGGGTTCTTAATTTCCCTAGGGAAATTAGGAAAAAATTAGGAAAAAATTAGGCAAAAATTAAGAAAACACAGGAAATTGAAGAAAATGAATGCAAAACCCTCCATTTTCTCAATTTTCCTATTTATTTGTTTTTTTTCCTATTTATTTTCTATTTTTGTTTCTATTTATTTTCTTTTTTCCCTGTACTTCATATGTTGTCTTTTCTATTTTTTTTCTATTGGTTTTCTGTTTTTTTTCTATTGTTTTCTTAATTTTTGATTTTCCTTGATTCTCAGACTTAGGCTCTAATACTAGTCACAAATATACCATTAACGAACCCCTTTGAGTAAAGTAAACTTTTACTTTATAAGATAGACAACCTATGATAGATCAATTCACATCAAACAGCTATAGTTGGTTTCTACGATCAAACAACTACCGAATCCTATTCATAAAACCTATAAACTAGTTACCCATAGGGGGTAATTATAAAACCTATTATAAATCCTACTATCAAATCCTATATTAAAACTAGTTCTAAGCTATAAAACCTATGATAAATCCTGAAAACTTCCATCAAATATCCTTGTTAGATCCACATCTAAGGTTCTCCACGTTGGGTGCGCCACCAGGCCGAGGATCCCTTGAGCCCACGCCAGTCCCCTGCCAAGCGCCAGAAGATCGGAGCCAATGAGGAGGGTGTGGGGAAAGGGGGGGCCCTCAGAGCTGGGAAGAAATCATTGATCCACTGCTGGTAAGCTAATGCAAACCCCTCAGTTTCATTGAGGGATCCCAGGTCACAGGGTACTACCCATCGGGGATAATGTAAGCTACAGATTCGGGTTTTGGTTGAGGTCCCCAAACAGTTCTGGAGCTGAACGGGGTTCTCAATTCTTGCTAGAAACGGTCTTTGTTCCATCATGATTTTCTGCGTCTTCCTGGTTCGGCTCTGGTTCCGGCGCGTGTCTCTATTCTTGTCTCCGTTCTTGTCCTCGTTCTTGTCTCCCTTCTTGTCTCTTCTTTCTTTGCTCAAAAAAAGGAGTCTGTTCCATCATGCCTTCCTGCTTCTTGCTTGTTCCGGATTTGGTTCCAGCGCTTGTCTCCCTTCTTGTCCTCGTTCTTGTCTCTTCCTTCTTCGCTCAAAAAAACGGTTCTGTTCCATCATGATTTCCTGCTTCCTTTGGGTTTTTGTTCGGGTGTCTTCGTGGAAACATAGATTCTTGCTGTTTAGGGTCAATGCTGGTGTAATTTTAGGATTCTGGTGGAGTTTTTATCCCCTGTGGCGCTTTCATGGGTGAATGTAGAAAGTAAGTAGTATCCTGGTCAGGACTGAGGACAAGTCATCATTAATCAGTTATGACTACTATCATGAAGAAACCACAATTCGGGAACCACAATCAACAGGTATTGAAGAAGATGAATCATCGTCAATACATGGGTCGCATTTTATTGTGTTAATTCCAGTAACTCAGAAATGCACGGAAACGTTACTCATATTACAAAACACCAATAACCAAATGGCACTCATGAGCATTGATACATCAATAGCAGCAATGACCATCAATTATGAGCATCGAGAACCGTCAATGACCATCAATGATCACCAAAGATCATCAATGTCGATAATCATCAATCACCACCGATAACCATCACGACTGTAACCAGAAGTAGCCATCAATCATCATCACTGAGCTGCAGCCAACATCAAAATGCCCTATACAGCAAAATCAATAAGCAGCAATGACCATCAATCCGAAAGTTTTCAGGTTAAAGTCTTGAGCAATAACCACAGATATACTCTACTCAATGTATCGAGCAACAAAAATTATCAATGATCTATATCCAGCAATCATCCAATCAAGATGCTTTATAACATCATATCTATACCTAAGAATCTATAAGTGCTTCAATTATCGTAAGTGATCATTATCAATAATCAGATCAATCATGCTTTATAACATCATTATCCAACAGCCTGATATTGCTTAACATCATTGATTAAGCATTATAACATTATCATTATAACATCATGCTTAACATCCACCAGTCTACCATCAAGCCTCATCATGATCCACCAGCCTGAGCTTCTCACTGATCTCGCCTCCAGGAGGAAACTGCTGCGCCTCCGGGTGTGGCACCCATCGACCTGGAATCGGTTCAGCCTGCGGTATCTGGGCTGCCGAGTTGGATGTGACGGCAACGAGGTTACACAGTTTTGGTTGACAATGGTTGATAGTGGAATGGATAGTGATGGTTACTTGGATGTGCAGCGGGGGTCCAAACCATGGTTAAAAATGCTTAAAAATGGTTCATATTGGTTGAGAACGGTTCATAATGTTTTATAATGGTTGAGAATTGGATAATAATGGTTAATAATGGTCAGTGATCTTTCATGGTGGTTCCTGGGTAATCCCAATGACCAGCAGATAGCGTTGTCACCACGACGGCGTTGAAGACTCAGTGCTTCGCTGTCTACCACCTCAAACGCTACGCTTGGTACCTCGATGCAGCGTACCAGTTGGGAATCTTCGCAAAGATGTACACTTACAGTGGGATCCACCAAAACGTCAACCACGACCTGAACCATCGCCAAGCTGTATTGAATTGTGGGGCATGCTGTTGGAACTCTATTTGTGAATGCGGTGCTGGGTCCGAAGGTGGCCTGCGAACTCTTTGAGACATATTATGGAGGAGGACGATTTCACGAGAGCAACCATAAGTCAGACCATTGTCCTGGACCTAAGCCAGTGATCACAGCTATGCATAACCCAGCTATAGAAAACAGCTGGATATCAGTTGTCTAGCAATTGAGCCAATTATATGTATGGTGGTTTCTCAAAATAGGGTACCCCCCTAAATGGCTGGTTTACTACTATGAATGATTAAAATTGGATGATTTGGGGAGTCCACCTATTTTGAGAAACACTCATACTCATACAACAATGGAGACAGCTATTCTAATATGTTTGGCATCCTGGCTGTACACTACTTGGGGATGATTGTCTGTGGCACTGAGATTTGCGACTGTGATCGTTTGGGACCAACCTGTTCCTATGAAGGGATGTGCAGATGGTGGTAGTTCCCAGGGATATGCTTATGGGTCAATATTTACCTCCCAAAATGGATGGATAAAGTTCCCCAATAAAGACTGATTTATGGGTGAAATTCCCAAAATGGATGAATATCCTAAAACGGATGAATACCCCAGTATATCAATGTTAAGTATTCCAATATCATTTCGGGGATGTGACCAGCTGGGTATTTTCGGGTCTTGATCCACAGCAATCCACGGGAATCATCCTTACGAGGTGGCTAACGCCAAACTACCCATGGTGAATCCGATTTGGTAATCTAGCACAGCAGCGGAAAATTCACAAAACACTGATTTTTTTGTCACGGTTTCTCTGCAAAAGATGGTGATTGTCCATTGCTATGTTAGATTATGCGAGTCTATAGCTGATTGATAGACCAGGATAGTGATACTATGAATGTGGCTGATACTACTAGTGCTATACCACCATGGCACTGTGGATGCCCCAGTAGAACCACCATTGTAGGAGTGTGTTTACATGGTTCCTACTAGGGAAATCCGAACCAAAGGCCTGGTTGGGATGTGAACTTCGCTAGCTGAGCAGCTTGGTTGACCATGTCCGCCCACCGTTATGAATCTGTTGAGAGGTTTCTTGTGGTCAGCCATGATGAAACAGAACTGAGTAGGGAATGACCCAAGTTGTTGATAGAGGATATTTTTTTGAGGAGATATTTTGGACTTGCATTGGCCACTGGCATGCTCGGATGCTAGCCTTTGGAAATCATCCATGATCGTGCATGATTGGCTTTTAGTAATTTATGATAGCGTATTGTGCTGACCATAAGTTGTTTTGAAAGAAATAGATATTTACCTTTTATATAGTATCTACGTTCATTCTCAATTATTATTACGAGCCATGGCAGCCATGAGTTATTTTGGTAATTCCATTTGTTATTGTGTTGACTAGCCATTATTGTGATCATGATTGTATATGATGCAATACTTAGGCTACAAATGACATATGATGGTATAAGATGGTTGACTGTTGCTACAATGTCTATGTATTAGTCAGCATCATCAGGAACCCTGGGTTGGTTGCGATCAAAAGCTATGAATTCTGGACTGATCCGAGGGGTGCAATTGTCCCATGAGAAACAACCAAATACTATGACACCTGTGTTGTTAATTACCCATGATCATCAATCACAATGAATCATCCTCAAGTGTTTTTTTAATGGATTTAGTTATGACGTCCTATGTTCGTAAAACACCAAAATCATGAACAACATTTATTAACTAGCATTCATCACTATGATTTGTCACTCTCAATTGATCCTTGGTCATTGCCCATCCATCGTATTTATTTTCAACCATCATCGTTGGAACTCTTCTTAAGAGTTGATCACTACCCGTCATTGACCATCAAGAATCTCCACACTTTAGGCATCATTCACCAGCATATCACCACACCATTGCTTATTACCCAATTTTGGTTTGTACAAGGTGGGCCCCCAACCACTTATAAGTAGGTTTATAACGAATCTAGCTAAGGTTAACTACCAGTTATAGGGGTTATAACCCAACTTCAAAGTGGTTGGGGGCCCACCTTGTAGTTATGCTTGGGAACAGTTTTATGGTCAATAGCTACACACCATGGACATGGACATAACTCCATTGCAAAGCTCATCCTTGACCACCTTTGCCCCAAAAAAACATCATTCTTACAGGCTATATATCCTCTATTTTCGAGGCTCATGGCATTTATACGCTCATAGGCTATATATCCTTTATATATTCTTATAGGCTATCATTTCTATAGGCTATCATTCTTACAGGCTATATCCTTTGTTTTCGAGGCTACAAGCCTTATTTGTTTTGCGCTTTGGGTTCCATGGCATCACAAATTTCTGGAATGCTCGTTGCTTAGGCCTCGACCGCCTCACATGCTGCTGATGCAGCAGCGGGAAATGGCCTGCTCGCGACGCCAAGGGGAACGGAATTCCGACCATTGGCACTTTGGAACGCACGAATGGATGGTCAGAAACGCTTGGTCATAGTGGGTATCTGGTTGGTGGTTTGATTGACATTTTGCTTATTTTCCCTAGTAATCATTAATAAGTGGTTGGTTGACAAGCATATTTTTCATAGGGGTGGTTCAACCACCAACCAGATATGAACAAGAATTTGTGTGGGCCAAGTCCAATGAGCATACAGCTATCCATGGGTTAATAATGATTTGCGTTAATCAGCTGATTGTTGACAAGCTTTCTATGCTGGTCTGATTTATGACGAACTGTGGGCGAATCGTAGATCTACGATTGGAATCGTGGGAGGCGAATTGATGCGAACGATTTACGATAACAACTTTCGCCCCAGTGATGTGAATCAGCTGCCCCCATTGATGCCCATTTTTTTGCGAATCGTAGATCTACAATGTGGGCCCCGGTTGGCACTGGGGCGAACTTGTGGGGGGGCTCCCAACAACAAGAGTTGAGGGGGGGCCGCCTTGTACCACAACTGGTGCCACAGCGACGTTGCTTACTCTGCGAACCAACTGATTCGGCCACGCTGACAGGGCACCCCATGCACTTTTGCGCTTCTGAGTGGACCCTTAGACCAGCACAAAGACCATCAAAAACTCATATTGGCCATTCAATGTCATTCATATCATCATTACTACTTGCCATGACCTTTCTACATGACCATAAACCGTATAACAATTATGTATAACCATACAACCATCAATCCTCATGTATATGCGTGATTCATGGATGTATGATAGGTATTTTTGCATTTCATATTTATATTTCGAAGCAAAACTATGAAGTAAGCTTCAATTATTACACCACTTCAGCGCTTTTATGCCATACCGTTAATTTCAAAGCTAAATTAACCTACTTGGATGTGCACCCCCCCGCTCGCAAGTGTTCGCAGTCTGGGGGTTCATTCAGCTACCTTCTAGGGTCACAGCCATGGTGAACTAACCCGAGGGGCACATCGCAGTATGGTAATAATTTCTGAGTATGGTTATTACCATACGTAACTATCCATAATTAACTATTCTGCCACAGGTAAAAACAAATCAGTATGCCATACTCAAGTTGTGGCATAATCACCATATTAGTTCCTTGGGAGCTATTATGGCATGACCCTACTATGTGCACTAATTACAATTTATCATTTATTGCCATTTATGACCATAATTATCATAATTACTATAAGTACAATTAACATTACTATTATTGTCATGGTAATAATAGTATTACTCTCATATTATAAGGATAATAGGTAAAGATATTATTGCTATTCTTATAATAACCCTGCAAGTCCGAAGACGCAGTTAAACTAAGCGTTTTGCAAAAGACGCAGTAAAACTCGCACTTGTGTTTAACGGGAGCTCAACCTGTTTTCTCACGATTCTTCAAATTTCCGAAAAAACACTGGCATTTGGCACGTTGGCACACTTAACTCGGGCCTGGATCCCTGCTCACAAACTTCTTGGAATCCATTGATTTGATGACAAAAACCTATATGAAACCAATAATTTCAGTATGTTGGTCCCCCCTCAAATTGATGGGTTTGGGAGATTCACGCTAGATTCACGCTCCATTCACGGTTTTTGGCAGTCTTTTGCAGTTTTAGGCAGTCTTTTACACCGACATTCACGCTAGATTCACGGGAGATTCACGTTTCCATTTTTCCACTGGATTTCAAAAGATATAACTACATTCCATACGAAATGTCGGGCTGATATGGGCTGATTACCAGCTGGAGCCACCAAATCTTCCGAGCAAATTGTGATAAAATGGAGCTGGGAACAGGAAGTAAGAGAAATGATGAATTATGACCGAAGTAAAACATGGTTCTATTAAAGTAAATAGTAGTCTTTTACACCGATTCCAAAAGACGCAGTAAAACTCGATCTTTGACTTGGAGGGTAAAGTATTGGTAATTTATTATTATCATTTACTATTATCATAAATAAATAATCATCATAATAAGTATTGGCATTTACTATTGATTATTGGCATAATGAATTACCATTACTATTGTAGTAATAGGAATTCCCATTACCATAATTTTCATTATTATCATTATCATATATGACCATAATCATCATAATTACAATTACAATTACCAATACTATTATGCCAAAAACTTTGCCTATGGCACCCATTCCCGAGTTCTGCTTCGCCATGTCGAGGTGCCACACTTCACCACTCCTGAGCTGAACGGCACAGGGAACCTTCCACTGGCAGCGCCG